>JAANYP010003176.1:90000-386883 GCA_020465985.1 Centrapalus pauciflorus
ATTGTATGTATGTATTTAGGTATGTATATGTACATATGTATATATATGTATGTATTTTTTTTCTCATAACCATGTTTAAATTAATGTTATACGCATGATATATGAATTTCACATATATTCACATTTTCTGTGTCCTTAAAAATAATGTGAATGTTCAATGCATATTTATGTGAATGGTCATCCAAGTGAATGATCATTCACACCATTCACATAATCTTTTTTTTACCATTCACACGATTTATGATGTTGCTTCTTTTGAAAAAAAAAGTTTTATAATGTTGTCTTATACATGTCTATTCAGAAAAATATATGTGAATGACGATTCACATTAGGATACGCTGGGTACGCTGAAATCTCATAGGTACACCGATGGACCTGATTCTATCTTCGCTATACTAATTCATATATCATTTATATCTAAATAATTATATTAAATATATATGTTACATAATCTTTTATATCTATATCTTATAATAAATGAAAATGGTTATTGCCACATGGCGCTCGCTTAGAGCTCCAATTTATTAATTTCCCGCTTTTTTTCCTAAATAAGATAACTCTTATTTTGATAGCAGATGTCATTTAATTAATTAAATTAAAATTAATAAATAATCCATATTATTGTATTTATCTAAAATAATTTAAAAATTATCTTTTGTATACCATTAACTTTTTCTAAATATCAAAAACCTAAAGTTTAAAAAAAATACTGATAATAGAATAAATTTTTATATATAATCCTTGAAATAAAATAATAGTTTTATTAGTTAGAAAATATAAAAATTTAATAAAATAATAATCTTTTTTTCATACTCGGGAAAAAAATTTCTTTTCAAACTTATAAAAACATAAGGAATTATTATCATTTTCAAAACCTTGAACAATGAAAAAATTAAAAATATAGTATAAACAACTATACCTATATCTATTTATATAAGTAACAAAGCACTTTTATGTACAACACATGGATTTCTAAAGTTCAAGTTTAGTGTAGACAGTACTCAACTAAGTTAAGCAAAGACTTCACGAGTAATTGAACACACTACTTTAGATATGATAATGCTCAGGTAAGTTGATGTTGATCGTCTGACAATGGTCGTTTTTTATGATGAAACCAGGTGGTAAACGCTGAGACCAAATGATGGCAGTCTTCAACAATTCGGGTTTAAAAACTAAGGCATTGCGGCAAGAATTCTTGAGCTTCATACATGGGTAGTGGTGATATGATTCTCAAAAATGTTTCTTCCGGTTAACGATTTATGATTGGTCAGCATTGGTGACACGTTGTCATTGTAAACAATCAACACCGGCAACTAATCCTTCACCAGTTTCATCCTAACCTGCAATGCAACAGAGAAGGAACAATTACTGGAGTTACTACTTCATAACTTGCCCATTTACAAACTTAGATACAATAATAGCATAACAAAGACCCTATTGAGTTCATCTCAAGCCAATGATTTTTTACTTGTAACATGTCACATGAAGCATTAAAAACTTACAATTGTAACACATTTATGGGCCATAAAAATTTAGCACTGCTTATATCCAAATCACAAGTGCAGAGGCCACTACTCACGTTACCCACATCTGTCCTGGACACTAGACAACAGGTTATCTCCCTATGCAACCAGGTTACTACCAAACTTAGGCTTATTATAGCTAAGCTTATTGTATATAGAAGCTAGATATTGTCTATAGAAGAGGGTCGGAAATGTTAGAAGGATATGCTCCATTTTAATCAACAATAACAGAATCACTTGGCATCTTGGGAAAGTCTTAACACTTAAACGTAACTAGAACTTGGTACTATGTTACTCCTCAGTAATATTCAATTGGGACTCACTTACCAATTTGTATCATAGTCATTGTCTGAGACCAAACGGCTGCAAAAAAAAAGTGGAGGATTGGTGGTGAGGACCATGCCAGACAGGGTTCTTAGGATAGCTGCCTAGAGTGTGATGTGGTCGAACAATTGAAGAATTACTTAGAATTGTGCAGAACCAAAAGCAAAACTCGCTGAAGAGACTGCCACCTTGTGACTAGATAATGTATGTAACATTAAAGAAGTTCGTACAAGTTCATAACATCAAAGAAGTTCCCAATTGGTTCCTGACTATAGCAATACACATTGCCATCAATTGCAATACACATTTATCAAGATTGATGGCCTTTCTAAGGTAAAATAGTAAACTAGCGTTTATATTCTTCATAGCAAGAAAATAATGTATCAATTCCAGGAGACTAATAAGGATGCAAGTACAAACCATTCATCCCAAACTAGTTGGCATAAGCTAATTATAAAAAGGTAAGTGCATTATGGCTAGCTCCTTTGACTTTATATATGGATTACAGTCATGTTCCACGAAGAACTTTTATCAAATAGTGATTGAGACAAAATTGTCAACTAGTAGGATCAAGTTACATACAGAATCAACCAGGATGATCTGATTCCATTGTTTATGAACAGACTAGTGCAGGGAGTAAACACTATTCAAATAAACATTCATTACTTGAGATGGTTGTTGAAGATGAAGCACGCTTAGGGAGGGTTCCTGGGGTCAGCCAAGTGCATAAGGGCCAACATGGTGTCACAACTCACAAACTCCCAGAAAAGAGTTGTGAACCAACTGATGCAAATCTGTTGCATCATGGTGTGTGCTTGTTTCCTTAACGAAGAAAGAGAGAGAGATTCGGTCTTATAGGCCCGAATTCTTCATTTATGTGACTATAATGTATGATCAAAACCCCTAAGATTGGCCTATATATATATATATATATATATATATATATATATATATATATATATATGTGTGTGTGCGTGTGTGGTGTGTGTGTGTGTATAAAGTCAGGATCAATGGGGTACCATGTTAGACTAGGGAACCGGAGTCCACCAATGTTTGGTTACAAGTACAGAAGGGTAATATAGTCAATTGTGTTTTATTTTAATTAATAAATGATAATTAGTGATTTAGGAAATCCCTTAATTGTAGGGATTTGATATCCTTACCAACGTTCCCCTACAACCCCTTCTTCTTGATCGTTCTTTTCTTTTCCAAATTTGAACATGTGCAGAGAACATTGTTATACGTTCTTTTTTATTTTACCTATGTTTCCCCGCAACCCTTACCTACCTTTCCCTGCAACCCTTACCTACATTTTCATGCAACCATATTGAAGAATTTAAACATATGCAGAGAACATGTGCAGTATTGAAGAATTTGAACATGTGCAGTAAGGAAATATATAGGGATAAAACACATTGAACATGTGCAGTATTAAACATGTGCAATATACGTGTGCAATATTGAACATGTGCAGTATTGAAGATGTGCAATATATGTGTTCAATGGAAGCTTATCGCTAAAATGGGCAAGAGATAACTATTAACTGCAACTGAGATAATCTTGGGATTTAGAGAATATTTGATTCTCATTTAAAAATTTTCATACCCATTTTACCATTCATAATAAAAAGCATGGGATTCAATTTTCAGCATTATTTTGTGTATTTATTAATAAATTTAATGCAAAATGATTGGCTGTAAACGGTACCCCGGTATCTAACATGATACCCCATTGATCTTGAATCTATATATATATATATATATATATATATATATATATATATATATATATATATATATATATATATATATATATATATATATAGAGAGAGAGAGAGAGAGAGAGAGAGAGAGAGAGAGGGGTTCAATGGAAAACCACCATGCACCGGAAAACTTGTGAAAACCGCACTGCACCATTACAAATGCATCAAATTCCCCGCGTGATGCATCAAAATCCCGTGTGATGCATCAAAATCTCGTGTGATGCATCAAATTTCCCGCGTGATGCATCATCTTATTTACGATCATGCCACCGCGTTTTTCATGAAATGGACCAAATCGGACGGTATGCGTAGGTTTCTATAGTTTTCACGTGCATAGTGGTTTTCCATTGAACCCAACCCTATATATATATATATATATATATATATATATATATATATATATATATATATATATATATATATATATATATATATATATATATATATATATATATATATATATATATATATATATATATATATATATATATATATATATATATATATATATATATATATATATATATATATATGTATGGCTAGTTGTAGATCCTATGCAGTACGTTTAAACTAATTCTATCATTTAATTGGATAATTAAATCATATATAATTATGGAATAGATGCATCTTTTTAATGTTACCATTATAATTAAATATTGTTTATTTAACAGACATATATATGCTGTTTATTTCACTAAATTTTGTACCAAAGTTTAAAAAATGTGTATTTTCAAAAGTATGAAATTGATATTTCTAAATAGTTATGCCTAAATACTATATGTTGTACAATCTGAAGTTAAAATAGTGACCCGAAAAATATAAATTTTTTATAATTACATAATATTTAAAACTAAAAATAAAATAACACTCCAGTGCATCGCACAGGTCTTTTTGACTAGTACTAACATATATTTTTAACTTTTATGAAAACATAATATATAAGTATGCATTGGAATCTTGAATTTTAAGTTTTAATGCATTATGTAAACTTTTTAATGCAAAGCTATACTTATTTAATTGATGATAATAAATATTATCTATACTTAATACTTAATTTGTAACTGTTTGGTCTCAGACAATGGCTATGATATCGATTGGTAAGTGAGGCCCAATCAAATATTACTAAGCAGTATTATAGTAGCAAGTGATAGTTATGTTCAAGTGTTAAGACTTTCTCTTGAAGCCACGTGATTCTGTTATTGTTGATTAAATTGGAGAATATCCTTCTAACATTCCAACCCTCTTCTATAGACAATATCTAGTTTCTATATACAATAAGCTTAGCTATAATAAGCCTAGTTATGGTAGTAATCTGGTTGCATAGGGAGATTACATGTTGACTAGTGTCATGGACAGAAGTGGGTAATGTGAGTAGTGGCCCATGCACCTATCATTTGGATATATGCAGTGTTAAATTTTTATGGCCTCTTAAATGTGCTAGTAGTGTAATTTTTTAATGCTTCATGTGACATGTTACAAGTAACAAATCACTGGCTTGAGATGAACTCAATAGGGTCTTTGTTATGCTATTATTGTATCTATGTTTGTAAATGGCCAAGTTATGAAGTAATAACTCCAGTGATTGCACCTTCTCTGTTGCATTGCAGGTTAAGATGAAGCTGGTGAAGGATTGGTTGCCGGTGTTGATTGTTTACAACAATAACGTGTCACCAATGCTGACCAATCATAATTCGTGAACTGGAAGAAACATTTTTGGGAATCATATCACCACTACCCATGTCTGAAGCTCAAGAATTGTTGCAGCAATGCCTTAGTTTTTCAACCCTAAATGTTGAAGACTGCCCTCATTTGATGTCAGCGTTTACCACCTGGTTTCGTCGTGCAAAACGACCACTGTCAGGCGATCAACATGAACTTACTTGAACATTATCAGATCTAAATTAGTGTGTTCAATCACTCATTACGTCTTTGCTTAACTTAGTTGAGTACTGTCTACACTAAACTTGAACATTAGAACTCCAAGTTTTGTACATCAAAGTGTTTTGTTACTTATGTAATTTGTCTTGAAACCCTACAAGTATCTTTGTAAATCCTGAAGTAATCGACATGATGCTTGGTTCTCAAGTTGTAATGCAAATTTTGGTCTTGAAGTGGTTCGTAAATAAGAGCTTACACCCATGAAAAGGAGGTGAAAAGCGAAAAACCTTGTAACATAAAAATGCCGCAAAAACAGGGGTTGTCACTTTCACCTCCAATTCATGGGTGTAAGCTCTTATATACAAATCACTTAAAGAACAACATTTGAATTACAACTAAAGAACCAAACATCATGTCGATTACACTAGGATTTACAAAGATAAATGTAGGGTTTCAAGACAAATTACATAAGTAACAAAGCACTTTTATGTACAAAACATGGAGTTCTAAAGTTCAAGTTTAGTGTAGACAGTAATCAACTAAGTTAAGCAAAGACTTCAGGAGTAATTGAACACACTAATTTAGATGTGATAATGCTCAGGTAAGTTGATGTTGATCGTCTGACAGTGGTCGTTTTTCACGACGAAACCAGGTGGTAAACGCTGAGACCAAATGATGGCAGTCTTCAACAATTCAGGTTGAAAAACTAAGGCATTGCGGCAACAATTCTTGAGCTTCATACATGGGTAGTGGTGATATGATTCTCAAAAATGTTTCTTCCGGTTAACGATTTATGATTGGTCAGCATTGGTGACACGTTGTCATCGTAAACAATCAACACCGGAAACTAATCCTTCACCAGTTTCATCCTAACCTGCAATGCAACAGAGAAGGAACAATTACTGGAGTTACTACTTCATAACTTGCCCATTTACAAACATAGATACAATAATAGCATAACAAAGACCCTATTGAGTTCATCTCAAGCCAATGATTTTTTACTTGTAACATGTCACATGAAGCATTAAAAACTTGCAATTGTAACACATTTATGGGCCATAAAAATTTAGCACTGCATATATCCAAATCACAAGTGTAGAGGCCACTACTCACGTTACCCACATCTGTCCTGGACACTAGACAACAGGTTATCTCCCTATGCAACCAGGTTACTACCAAAATTAGGCTTATTATAGCTAAGCTTATTGTATATAGAAGCTAGATATTGTCCATAGAATAGGGTCGGAAATGTTAGAAGGATATGCTCCATTTTAATCAACAATAACAGAATCACTTGGCATCTTGGGAAAGTCTTAACACTCAAACGTAACTATCACTTGGTACTATGTTACTCCTCAGTAATATTCAATTGGGACTCACTTACCAATTTGTATCATGGTCATTGTCTGAGACCAAACGGCTGCAAAAAAAAGTGGAGGATTGGTGAGGACCATGCCAGACAGGGTTCTTAGGATAGCTGCCTAGAGTGTGATGTGGTCGAACAATTGAAGAATTACTTAGAATTGTGCAGAACCAAAAGCAAAACTCGCTGAAGAGACTGCCACCTTGTGACTAGATAATGTATGTAACATTAAAGAAGTTCGTACAAGTTCATAACATCAAAGAAGTTCCCAATTGGTTCCTGACTATAGCAATACACATTGCCATCAATTGCAATACTTTATTATCTGATATTAAAATATACAATAACAGAAACAATAAAACACGATAGAAACGTGAATTTCAGGAGACTAATAAGGATGCAAGTACAAACCATATATCCCAAACTAGTTGGCATAAGCTAATTATAAATAAGTAAGTGCCCCATGGCAAGATCCTTTGACTTTATATAGGGATTATAGACATGTTCCACGAAGAACTTTTATCAAATAGTGATTGAAAGAAATTGTCAACTAGTAGGATCAAGTTACATACAGAATCAACCAGGATGATCTGATTCCAATGTTTACGAACAGACTAGTGCAGGGAGTAAACGCTATTCAAATAAACATTCATGACTTGAGATGGTTGTTGAAGATCAAGCATGCTTAGGGAGGGATCCTGGGGTCAGCCTAGTGCATAAGGGCCAACATGGTGTCACAACTCACAAACTCCTAGAAAATAGTTGCAAACCAACTTATGCAAATCTGTTGCATCATGGTGTGTGCATGTTTCCTCAACATAGTATTCAAGAAAATTACTTCTTTTAGTCAAAGATATCTTTGATATTTAAATTAAAACCTATGTCTAGTTGACATTGTGTTGTTTCCATTTTCACTCTAAATGTTTCCAGACGAGTGATATTAACTACTTGAGTTAGCTATATATGTTGGCATACATGAGATTGTTGCACATCTTCCACAAGTGGTGAAATCTAATGACATCAAATAGAGACATTTCACAAGAAGAAATAACATATCTATAAAGCAACATATTTGATTATACCTTGCTAACTTTTTTATCATCATATAATAATAATAATAATAATAATAATAATAATAATAATAATAATAATAATAATAATAATAATAATAATAATAATAATAATAATAGGGCATTGAAAAAAATTTATACTTTGATGTTTTTTCCAAATTATATTACGCATGGTAATCTGCTTAGCAGGTTGCAAGTTACATTTCGACTTATTCTGTGAGTTTTAATTGGTCTAAGGACTTATTAGGAAAAAAAATGAGAGGGAGACTTAATCGAAAATCTGTTATAGTTTTGAGTTATTTACATAATTTTCTCATTTATATTTGAACATAATCTGAAAACCTTTCAAATGATGCATAAAGGTTTTAACATAAGCTGGCCTTCAAATCTACTGTTTGAACCCAAAATGAAGCATAAAGTTTTGAACATAAATCCGAAATTATAATTAGGGAAGCCTTCAATAACTTTTGAACATAAATATGAAACTATAACATAATGTTATAGCGTTCAAATGAAGCATAAAGTTTTGAACATAATTTGAAATTCAAATCTAGGGTTTGAACCCAAAAACCAAAGCTAGGGTTCGCACATAATCTGACCTTCAAATCTGACTTCGATAAAAAAGGATGATTTCTCGTTGAGAGGGAGGGAGAGAGAGAGGCAGCTAAAACCAAAACGATACTTTCTTGGTATGGGGAAGCAAAAAATCGAAAAAACCCGTAAAACCACACCGAAGAAAAACAATTGGATTGGTTTATGTGTTTTTCAAAAACAGCAAAATACGGTTCAAGACGGTTTTTGTCCAAAAATCAGACCGAAATTAACCAACCTCACCGTTCCAGACTTCTCAACTTTCACAGTCTCTCATACTTCCCATTGACCCATTCTCCAAGTTTTTAATTTTCCGTCACATTCTTTGAAATTAAGTTAAATCTTTAATGTTTAAATGGATTATTTGCAGTTTGGAAATAAGTTTATATTGGATTGTTTGTGTTTTATTTTTGGGTTATATGTCAAAAATAGCCACAATTTTTTTGTATTTTTATTAGTTATAGTCACATTATTTATTATTTATCATTAATAATAATAACTTTTGTATTTTTTTTTACCTACTATATCCTTTTTTTGATTTGGAAACATGCTATAACAGGTTACCATTCATTAATAGCAAAAACTTTTATTTTTTACTGATAATAGCAACAATGTTTTATATATTTACCGATAATAGCAACAACTTTGAACTTTTTATCAATAACAGCGACTTATCAAATTGAAACGTTATTTATATTTGACTTATTATTTACATTTATGAACATCAGAACACGTTCAAATAAGGTCATAATCTATATTTGTGTCCAAAGTTTGTTAGAGATAAAACAAATACAATGTGCGACAAAATATCAACATAGTTACTGATGATACGTACCATATCGACAAGTAATTTTGGTGTACAACTATCATTCAGTAAAAGAAAAAAGTTAAAAGATTAACCATCAGGGCTTGCCCTGGTGGCTACCAAGTTTCCATAAGGGGCTTGGGGAGGGTTGTTACCCGGGTTCGATCCTTACTTGAGGCAGATTTTGGGGTTTTTCCCTTCAGGTTAACTAATCTAACTTTGGAGATTTTTATCTAACTAGGAGATTGTGGTGGGGATCGAACCGGGATATGTCGGCACTTAGGCCTAGGCGATAACCACCACACCAGCCGTTCAAAAAAAAATTAGGTAAACTGAAAAAAGTATGTTGCATTTATTCGACTTTAACCCTATAAGTTATGAAGGATAGAATATTATATATGTCATATTGTCATGTATTGTCATTGTTAGGTTTATTTACACGTATTAATAATTTTCAAGTAAAAATTCAATGCAACAAAATTATAAAAAAACCACAAAAACAATTTTGTATCTAGAAATCTAAGAACAAGATATAAATATTAATAAAATAGAATTGTATATTTATTCGAACAGTATGAGCAATAACAACTCACATAAGATGTTTCTGATGTTACCAGTGATCACACGATCGAGTAATTGCCGAATGATCAATCAAACGAACAAAAATTGAAAAGTTTTTATTTGCTGAGAAAAAACATGGAGAGAGAGAGATTTCAGTCCTATGGGTCCGAATTCTTCGTTTATGTGTTTATAATGTATCGTCAAAACCCTAAGCTTGACATAAATTTATAGGGCTAGTTGTAGATCATATGCAGTACGGTTAAACTAAAATTCTATCATTTACTTGGATAATTAAATTATATATATTTATCTATAAATAAAATAGATGCATCTTTTTAATATTACCCTTTTATTTATCAAATAAAAAACTAATTATCCATAATTAGATCATAATTATTTATGATATTATTTATTTATCAAATAAATAAATATGTAAAATTACTGCGATTAAGTATCTAAAAAATAATACAAATGTAACAAAATGTGTGGATTATATTTATATGACATCTCATACAAAATAAAGTGAGTTTCACATTTTCATGTTACACTTGAATGGTCGTCCATCCTTATTGTACCTCTAAAGAACCGGCTAGAAATGACAATATGACATATCAAGATAATTTTCATTTTTTAATGTTTATAAAAAATATTTTGTTATCTCTTTTATAGGCACACATTGCGTATGATTTAACTTTAACAAAATTCGAACAAAAAAAATAGATTATGAACTTATTTGAATGTGTTTCAGTTTTAATAAATTTTAATTTTTTTAAAATTATAATTAGTTAAAGATAAAGAGAGTTTTAATTTGATATGTTGTTATTATTGGTAAAAAGATTTAAGATGTTTTTATCGGTAAAAAGATAGAAGAATTATTGCTTTTATCAGCATAAAGATAAATTTTTATTGTTATTGATTGATGGGTAACCTGCTATAGCAAGTTTCCAGGTAAAAAATTGCTATAGTAGGTAAAAATTACAAAATTTGTTACGATTAATGATTAAAAAAAAGATAATATGTCTATAAACGGAACAACTACGAAAAATGTTGTTATTTTTGACATATAACCGTTCATTTTCATATTATAATAGTGTAATATTTAGATTAACTTATATAAATACATGGTTTTAAGTTTAGATGCATATATACAAGTTTAAGACAAATTTTTTTTTAATTTTAAATAGGTTAAAAAAACAAAAGAAAATTAAGAAAACGGTTTAAAACCAGAAAAACAATTAAAAAAATGCATAAACACGGTTTTTAATTTTTAAAAGTTATACATCCGGTTTTTTGTTTTGATTTTATGTAAAAAAAAAAAATCAGATCATACCTTTTGGTATAATTTTCACATACGGGCGGAGCGACATGTATATTTTTTAACTAATATTTAAGGGTGTAAAGGAGACGAGACAACTCGTGAATTACTCGAGATCGACTCGTTATTAATTGAGTCGAACTCGAGATACTCGAGTATTTATCTAGTTGAGCACGAATATCAAAATAAGTGACTCGATAGGCTTGCAAGCTTAATCGATTCTAAGTTTATAGGTTTATATTTGTACTCTTTAACACAATAAATACACATATTTATCACTTCCACTTAAATTAAATTCATTTAAGAGAGTCGAGCTTGAGTTTGAAATTATTACATATAACATATTCGAGTCGTGCTGAGAATAATAATATTACCTTTTAACATAATAAATATTACATATTTGAACCAAGCTGAACTTGACAGTGTCGAATGCTTAACCGAGTCGAACTTGAGTTTGGAAAATGAGACTCGATCGAATTTGAGTCAAGGTTTTGCTTGAGTATTACCAAGGAGGTCAAGTTCAAGTTTGGTGATCCTCGACACGACTCAATTACCCTCGGCGGTGATAATGGTCAACAACCCGGTCCGTTCAATGACCCGAACCCGGACCCGGACGTTTTCATGGTTCTGTAACGCCAAACGCATACCAAGTACCCCTAAGCTCGAGTTTGACAAAATCGATACCAGTCATCCTCGAGTTTGCTAAACTCGATACTAGTCCTGAGTTTGCTAACTTGGTACAATTCAAGTTGGTTTTTCCTTGAGTATGTTGATTTAATATCAAACCAAACTCGATAAAATACATGAACTAGCATATTTACAAGTTGAAAACTATAAAAGCTCATGTGTATGCATCATATACCTTTTTAATACAGATAAATAACATACTAAAAAGCTGCAAACATATAATAAAGTTAGTCAGACATAGATTAAGTTGTCAAAACCAAAAGTTTAGTTGTCTATCAATCAAAGATATGAAGTCAGAGTAATAATAAAAGTACCAAAGCCAGAGATTGCCAACCTTCTAGCCAAAGTGAAACACCCTCACAACTAAAATATACGTTTCAACCATAATCACAATTTATTTCGTAATAATACTTGCGAAGTTTTACAGTCAGAACGGGGAATATTCATTTTCCAGAAGAAGTATATTCTTGATCTTCTTGCAATAACTCGAATGATGGATTGCAAGCCCATGCAAACTCCGATGATGACAAATCACAAGCTCTATATGGAACTTAAGGCTAAATTAGCTATTAAAGAAAGGTATCAACGGCTAGTGGGGAAACCAATATATCTGTCACATACTAGACCCGACATAGCGTATGCTGTTGGAGTTGTCAGCCAATTCATGCATGAACCTCAGGAGGCTCACATGGAAGCAGTTATTAGGATCATAAGGTATCTTAAAGGAACACCTAATCACGGGGTGTTATTCAAATCAAACGGACACTTAGAGATATAAACATACACTGATGCTGACTGGGCAGGTGATAAAGGGAACCAAAGGTTAACCTCAGGTTATTTCATATTAGTTAGCGGAAATCTAATGACGTGGAGGAGCAAGACTCAGAAGGTTGTTGCACTCTCAAGTGCAGAAGCTGAATTCAGGGGCATAGCTCGGTGACTGACAGAAATTCTATGGATCAAGAAACATTTAACTGAACTGGGGTTTTCCTCTGAAGGGCACAAGTAGAATGATGTGTGATAATAAGGCTGCAATTCAAATATCTGAAAATCCAGTTCAACATGATCGAACAAAACACGCGGAGATTGATCGACACTTCATCAAAGAAAAACTGGAAGCTGGAATTATCGAACCGTTCGTCCGATCAGAAGATCAGTTGGCAGACATTCTAACAAAGGCGGTCAGTGGGAGAACCTTTAACCGCTGTCTTGACAAGTTGGGTTTTGGTGATCCCACCACTCAACTTGAGGGGGGGGGGGGGTGTTGAAAAAGAAAAAAAAGAAATGATTTGTCAAATATCACCTCCCAAATTTAAGAATCAATTTCGATTTGTTACAGTCATTCTCCAGCCTAGAATTATGCACAACCTTTCCTTGTATATGTCATTTGTGTCCTATAAATATTAGTTTCCAATGTATTGTAAAATACACAAAAAAGTAACAAATCAATAGAATATTTTTTCCCTCTTCCCTCTGATTGTTAACATGGTATCAGAGAAGTGAGACGTTCAGACCCAACTATTCCAAGCTCATCTTCTCCCCAAAACAAGTTGTCATGTCCGAAGACGATAACAACATCAATGATCTTACCACACAACTCACAAACCTATTCAAAACCACCCTCAACAACCAGAATCAAACCACGAAACATAGTCTATCTGATAGCTTGAAGATCAGTCTCAAGCTTAACAGCCAGAACTACGCCCTTTTGGCTCGAATGATCCGAGTTACGATTAGGGGAAAATCCAAAGGTTTGTTAAGCTATCTTTCGGGTGAACTTGCACCGCCAAATCCATTAGATGACCGGTATGAACAATGGGAACAAGATGATTTAATCTTGTTCTCATGGCTAATACAAAACATTGAACCTGCACTTGCTAGCAATCTCACCGAGTTTCCGACAGCGAAAACCCTATGGGATGCCTTGGTGGTTACTTACATTAGCGAGAATGATAAGTTACAGACCTTCGACCTTCACGTCAAAGCTAATGACATTAATCAAAATGAGGCTCCTCTTGAAGATTTTTGGATAACCCTTCAAGGCATATGGGGTGAAATCGAGAGAAGAGATCCAAATACAATGAAGTGTGCCACCGATATAGCCACATACAATAGTATCAGGCCCGAACAAAAAACTCTTCCAATTTTTGAATGCCTTGGACTGAAGATTCGATCGAGAAATCCTTCGATGGCATCTGCTCGTCTTGGCAGGGGGGGCCTACTCGACTGTTCGGAAAGAGATGGCTCACCAAGGAATCCTTGGAGCCACCACTAAAAACCCAATGTCTTTAAAACATTCCCGACATGGTTTCGAGTTCTAAATCGAATGCCTCGGTTCGTTTCGAGACCCTATGAGACCTGACTTTGAAATTAAACTTTAAAACCTTTTAATACTTAATTTTGAGGTATTTTAGAAGTATTAGATTTTAGTGTAGGACCCCGTAGCTCAAAATGAAATTTTTGGACAGCAGGTTTCAACTCGTTGAGTCGACCACTTTAACAGCTCAGACCACCCCAAGACAAGATATTGTCCGCTTTGGCAAAGGCCGCATAGTTTTGTTTTTGGAATCCAAGCCATAGGCCCGCCTCAAAACGCGTCTTGATGGATAGAAATAACATCACCATTATATGGGCATATTAGGATCTCCTCCCCACCGATGTGGGATGTTGCATATGATGACATGATATTTTATAAGATTATGGGTGATACATATATTATATACACATATTTATATATATGAAACTGAGTAAATAGGATTACAGATTGGATAAACATGGCACACATGTCTAGGGGTATTATTTGGACGGGTTAAATGGATGTCAGATTATTTGGTTTAGATTACTCAGTTTTGAAGGCGTGAGTTTGCTGGCCGAACCCGAACCAAATAAGGGGACGAGCAACCGGTTTTGGGTTAAATGGATATTGGGTTATTCAGTTTGGGTTAAACGAGTTATTCGGTTTTGTATAAAAAATGAAATCTTCTACAAACTAGTTCAAACGGGTTGGGTAATTTAGGTAAAACAGGTTAAATAGTTTATGTATTAAAATTAGATATTTAGATCCTTACGTTTTATATATAAACAATTTTAATTCTAATCGTAAACACCTTAAATAACACAATAAAGGAGAGGAGAAGTCAAAAGAAGCAACCAAACTCTAATTTTAGTCTCGTGCATGAGACTTGTGTTATTTTTTTTTTAAATTTTAACGGGTTATTTGTGTACTCTTAATGTCTTGCTTAACAACCCGAACCAAAAACATTATTCGGGTACCATTTAACTATATTAACAAACCCAAAACCCGAATAAACCTTCCTATTTAAGGCTTGGTTCAGACGGTTATTCATGTTCGGTTATTTTGCACATCTTTTGGAATTTTTTAGATTCCTAATCATATTAATTAACATTTGACATAGTTATATTGTAAGAAGTAACACCAACACAAAAAAATAACATGTTACGTTAAACTTATCCTTTAAGTGAATTACTTATTATAATACTAAAATAATGATTAAATTTAAAGTAACAAGAGTCTAGTAAAAGCAATCACAAAAAAAGAATCCTAGCTTAAAAGTAATTTGAGTTTTAAGTTTGTATGGTAAGAAAAGAGGGGGTTGTTGAAAATTCAGTAGTGATGACATAATTATACACTTCTCTTTTACTCATATCTTTTCTTCTTTTATTTTTATCTACAAATATATAAATGCATATTGGACAAAACAAGAATAAAAATAAATAAATATTGACATCATAAGTGAATCAAATGATATTGATTCAAAATATATGGATTCTATTTTTTAATTTTTTTTTACAATAAGAATAATGAAACTCAACCGAACCAAGCTAAAAAATACAAAAAAACCCAGAAGTGAAAACCGACCAAATTGATATTGGTTTCTGTTAGGCTCTATTTCAATATAGATCGTCGGGGTTTTGATCCGGTCTTACTCACTCCTATGTTTATAAACCAAAATCGAATTTATAACAATAAAACTGTAGTTATTGGTTCATAAATTAATATATGGTTCATAAATTAATATATGTTTAATAAAAGTTCATTTTTGAAATAATAATTCAAAAACTCCTATTATAAGAAAGTTGCTTAAATATTACTTAAAGTTATGTTTAATTAATTACATTTAGAATCATCTTCAACGTCTCTTATGCATTTTCAAACATAGGATTTATATATAAATGCCACACATAGTCCAATAAAATTAGTTATGTATGATCAAATATATAAATTATAGTTTATGAACCTATGTATTACGTAAACGTAATGATATCATGTGACAATTGTGTTCTTTTTTATTATATAGATTAGAAGTTTTATACTTTTTAATTACATCAATATCCTATTTCTTTAAAATTCTCTTACATACGCGTTAACCATTATTAACCCATTTTATAGTAAGCAATTCTATATGCACACCCCCTCAATTACTAATCACACACCCCTTCTTAATGTGAGAAGAGATTAACAATCATTGAGTCTCATGTCATTAACAAAAATCATGTGAGTAAGAGTTGTGTGATTAATAAAAATTAGGGTAAATTACAAATTTCGTCCCTGTGGTATATTAGAAATAACGGATTGAACCCTTTAACTTTAAAAATTACGCTCACAGTCCTTATGGTTGAAGTTTTGTTACATATATGGTCTTTTGGCCATTTAAAATGACCAATTTATCCTTATTTGTTTAATAATTATTAGGGTAAATTACAATTTTCGTCCCTGTGGTTATACACAAATTATGGTTATCGTCCTTTTAATGATTAAATTACGATTACAGTACCTATAGTTGGCAATTTATAATGTCTTTGGTCCCTTTGTCCAATATTTTTTTTAAAATGACGATTTGCCCTTTCATTATTATTTCAGTTTTGGTCCTTGATCAAATTATTTCTTTTTATTTAATTTATTAATAGCTTTTTTATTTTTTACTATTTATTTAATATATTTACTATTTGTTAAACAAAAAATATAGTTTAAAATTAACAAGATATGTAAACTTTACATATTTATATGTATAAATTAATTTAATTTTTTAACTTTATGAAATAATTATATATTTCATTAAGTTATAATTACGACAATTATGGGTTTCCTGAAGTTATATGTATAAGGTTTATCTGACCATTAACTTTATGGTGTAACTAAATTAGAATAGAAAACACGTTAAATTATATATTGGTTAAGATAAAAACAAAATAATTAAATTAATTTGAATAGAAAATTATTAAATATATAAGTATCTATATGAATGTAACATATAATAAAGAGAATAGATAAATAAATTAAATGCATAAATGGTTTCAATTTTTATAAATGAAAAGTAATATACATTTAGAAAAATAAATATATAAATAGTTCAACGTATATCTAAAATCAATGTATATGAACTATAATAATAGTATTTATAACAATAATTAACAAAAATACAACATATTAAATTAAGTCATATACAAGTTATTTTCATTGATTACTACTTAGTCATGTAAATACTTAAATCATAACAAAATAATAATATTAATACTATTAATAATAATATCAAATAAATAAATAAATAAAACATATTGAATAACCTTTTATTTCAATTGAATTTTAATAGTAATAACTAGACAATATAATAAAAGAATAGAAAATATATTAAATAAATAGTAAAAGAATAAAAATCTATTAATAAAATGAAATAAAAGAAATAACTTGATCAAGGATCAAAACTGAAATAAAAATAAAAGGACAAAATTGTCATTTAAAAAAAAAATATTGGACAAAGGGACCAATGGCATAATAAATTGTCAACTATAAGTACTGTAATCGTAATTTAATCATTAAAAAGACGATAACCATAATTTGTGTATAATCACAGGGACGAAAATTGTAATTTACCCTAATTATTATTAGGGTTGTTTTTATTGATATTTATATTATTATTAAATAATAGACTAATCTAAAAAATTATAAATAGCAGTAAAATTAATTTAATATAAATGACATAAATTTAAATAATAAAATATTAATAAATACAAGTTCATAATAATTATTATTAATTAAAAACAAAAAAAACAACTTTCTGAGTTTTTATTTTTAAAAAGTAAACCTTTCTTAAATAAAAAAAATAAATGTAAAAATAGTCAAAAAGTATTAAAAACATTTTTGAAATTTTTAAATTTTTACGTAAACAACTTTTTAACACTTTCAATAAACGTTTAAAAACATTGTTATAGTTTAAACATTTTGAAAGAAAATGTTTAAAAACTTAAAAGCTATGAAAAACTTTAATTGTTTTGAAAAGTTTAAAATTTTTAAAAAGTTATTTTTTTTGAATATTTTAAGAAAAGTTATAGATAGAAAACTATCAAAAAATATTAAAAACTTCAAATTTATTTGTTGTTCGACAAAATGTTAGATATTTTTTTTGTTTTTTTATTCATGAAAAAAATTATTTTATTTAAACAAAAAATTAATAAGGAAACCTAAAGTCAAAAGACTAATTTGTTTTTAGTTCGTAATTATCAAAATGATGAAATAACAATTTATATGTTTTTACAGATGTTTTAATCCTTTATTAAAAGTCATTTAATGTAAAAGGATAAAAATGAATACTTAATAATAATAATTTATTTTTTGATTTACAAAAAGGCTTACATTTTATTTTAAAAAAAATTTAAACTCAAAACGTTATTTTATTAGCTTTTAATTAATAATAATTATTATTCGTATGTCTTTAAAAATGCTTTATTATTTATTTTCATGTGCTCAACACTTAATTAATTTTTACTGATTTTTAAAATTATTTTATAGTAATAGAAATAATAATAAAAACTTTAATATTAATTATTAAACTAATAAGGGTAAAATGGTGATTTTAAATTGCTAAAAGACCATATCCGTAACAAAACTTCAACCACAAGGACTGTCAGTATAATTTTCAAAGTTAAAGGACCCAATCCATAAATTATAATAAACCACCGGGACGAAATTTGTAATTTACCCTAAAAATTAAGAAGAGAGTGGTGTACATATAGCAATGCCCTTCTGGGATATGTTTGGCAAAACTAGCTGTAACTTTATGATTTTAAGAGGGTGTTTGGTTTTGCGTTATGAACCAGATTATCAGCTTATTACGTTACAATAACGCAAATAATTAGTTTAAAGTGTTTGGATTGCATACGTTAATAAGTGATCATCTGCGTTTAGCGTTAATCTTACCACACTTTTTCATAAGTTAAAAATTGTAGCTTATTTGCTTCATAAGTGATTATTTGGTCATTTTACAAGTAAAAACGTAAATCCAAACACTTTAAAAACTGATTATTTGATAATTATGATGACAAACAGCAGAAGCTAAACCAAACACTACAATTCCTGCAGCACTTTTTGTTACATCTTCTTATCTGATTATTAGTTTCCAAAACGCTACAGCACTTTTTCAAACGCAAATCCAAACACCCTTTAAAAGAGGTAGAGCTTTTAGTAGCTGAAGCTTTTGAAAGCTGAAGCTTTTTATAAGAGCTAGAGCTTTTAGTTTTAAAAATGTGTTTGGTAAAAGTAGCTGTAAAAACTCTACCTCTTTTAAAAACATAAAGCTTCAGCTAGTTTTGCCAAACATACCCCAGAATGGGCATTCATCATATTGCTATATGTACATCCCCTCTTCTTAATTTTTACTAATCACACCCCTTACTCACATGATTTTTGTTAATGATATAAGACTCAATGATTAAAAGTTAATTTCCTCTCACACTAAGAAGGGGATATGTGATTAGCAATTGAGGGGGTGCATGTAGAATTACTGTTTCAGATATTATTATAGCTACTTATCACTGTCACATACAATCATTACTATAAAATGAAATTCATCTAATAAAATTTTTTTAAATTTAAGTAAAATATTATTTCATATATTTTGGAAATAAAAATATTACATTTAATAAATGTACATTAATTAATAAGTGGGTGGTAGCTGTTTTTGCAACCGCTACTGTAACATGTTATTTGTTGTTCACGGGCCTTTGTCTTTCTTTCTAACACACGAAACGACACCACATCTTGTCGTTTCATTCTCTCTCTCTCTCTCTCTCTACCAGTCTACCTGCCTTCTTCATTCCGCCATGACCAAGACCTAGAGAGAGAAACACTCCAAAACTCCATTAACATTTCTCCTACAATCCCCAAATCAACTTTCTTTCATCATCTTCATAGCAACAGTATTCTTCCATTTCTAAAATTCGTCTTTAATCTTGGTGTTTTCACAGTTTTAGCACCATGGATTCTCAGATCTATGGTGCATTGGGGATCTTCTTTTTCATATTTTATCTTATACCTCCGGCCGCCATTAATGCATCCGAGCTTCTTCCAAACAAATCTACTACTTCTTCTTCCACACAGATCAACTCCAATTCGGTTCTTGTAGCGTTGCTTGATTCGCACTACACTGAGTTATCTGAACTCGTTGAGAAAGCGCTTCTGTTACAGACGCTTGAGGAAGCGGTTTCTCATCACAATATCACCATTTTCGCACCGAGTAATGAAGCTTTAGAGAGACATTTAGATCCGGAGTTTAAAAGGTTCTTACTTGAACCCGGGAACCTTAAATCTCTACAGAATCTGTTGTTGTTTCATATCATCCCGTCTCGGGTCGGGTCGAATGAATGGCCCGGAGAGGATTTGGAATCGGTAGGCAGCTATGAAACATTATGCGTTGAGGAAGAAAGTAATCATTTGCCATTGACAACGGAAAACTCCGGCGAGAAAATGGTGGGTGGTTTAGCTAGAGTGACCCGACCCGATGATGTTATACGACCGGACGGGTTGATCCATGGGATTGAACGATTGTTGGTGCCTAGATTAGTACAAGAAGAGTTTAACCGGAGGAGAAGCTTGAGTTCGATTTCCGCGGTTTTACCCGAAGGAGCTCCGGTTGTGGATCCGAGAACCCACCGGTTGAAGAAACCGACTAGTCCCGTTCCTGCCGGTGCTCCACCGGCACTACCGGTATACGACGCGATGGCTCCAGGTCCGTCTCTAGCTCCGGCACCAGCACCAGGTCCCGGCGGCCCTCACCACCACTTCGACGGCGAGAGTCAGGTGAAAGACTTCATCCAAACTCTCCTCCATTACGGCGGTTACAACGAATTAGCAGACATTTTGGTAAACCTAACGTCGTTAGCGACGGAGATGGGGAAACTTGTTTCCGAGGGTTATGTTTTAACGGTGCTGGCGCCGAACGATGAAGCCATGGCTAAACTGACGACAGACCAGCTGAGTGACCCCGGCGCGCCGGAGCAGATAATTTATTACCATTTGATCCCGGAGTATCAGACGGAGGAGAGTATGTATAACTCCGTACGGCGTTTCGGTAAGGTTCAGTATGATACATTACGGCTGCCGCATAAGGTGGTGGCGGAGGAGGCTGACGGGTCGGTTAAATTCGGGAAAGGGGAGGAGTCGGCGTATCTGTTTGACCCGGATATCTACACTGATGGTAGAATATCGGTGCAGGGTATTGATGGGGTTTTGTTTCCGGCAGAGGAGGCGGCGGAGAAGCCGGCCGGCAAGGTATCTACGCCACCGCCGACGAAGATTGTCGCCGAGCAAAAAAGAGGTGTGTTTAGTACTTTCTGATCCCTATTAATTATTGCTGTTTTCAGAGTACATTACATGTTCTCATCAAATAGGTAATTAACTTTCATCAAAATATGTTCTCATCATACATAGATAGGAAAAGATGCAAGAATAGGTAATTAACTTTCATCAAAATATGTTCTCATCATATATAGATAGGAAAAGATGCAAGAATAGGTAATTAACTTTCATCAAAATATGTTCTCATCATACATAGATAGGAAAATATGCAAGAATAGGTAATTAACTTTCATCAAAATATGTTTTCATCATACATAGATAGGAAAAGATGCAAGAATAGGTAATTAACTTTCATCAAAATATGTTCTCATCATATATAGATAGGAAAAGATGCAAGAATAGGTAATTAACTTTCATCAAAATATGTTTCATCATATATAGATAGGAAAAGATGCAAGAATAGGTAATTGACTTTCATCAAATATGCATCTTAAGGTATTGCAGAACTTTCTTAATCGAAAAATTTGCAAATAAACTTCATTTTACTCGGTTGATATGAAGAAATAACCTTGTGACCTTGTAGAATTCTGTAACGTTGTTACCTTTTCTTGCAATTAATAGATTGGTTTATGAACTTGCATATCATATGATTGACATATTTACTGAATTTAGGAGAGTTATTTGACGATTGACATTTCGATATCTTGTTACTCCGTTATGTAACTACCGACATATCTACGAAAATGCAAAAAAAAAAAAAAAAAACAAAAACAAAATCTGAAGTGTCCGAAATCTGAAATCATTTTTGAGATGCAAGAAGTATACCTATTTAAAACGATGGACATTCTTGGTTTATTAAATTAGAGTAAATTACTCCGTTGATCCTTTAAGTTGATTCAGTCCTTTAACATTTAAAATTACTCTGACAATCCTTTAAATAAGAATTTTGAATACCAATGGTCCTTTATTCAAATGGATGTTTGGAGGAATGCGAGTATATTTAACATTTTACGTATGAATAAAGGACCATGGTGTTCAGAAATCCTATTTAAAGGATTAGCAGAGTAATTTTAAAAGTTAAAGAACTGAACCAGTCATAATGAGTAAACTTAAAGGATCAATAGTGTAATTTACTCTTTAACGAAACTAAGACATAATAGGTTCAAACAAACGCCGCGTGGTGTTTCTTTCGCTATTATTGGTTGATTTGATGTTTGTGCTTTGTTTTATTTTGCAATTAGGCTTGATGTACAACATCATATGATATCATCAAAATACAATGGCCCAAAATTCTACCAACTTATTTAGGTATTAATGGTCCAAATAAATGGTAGTCCCATTGTCCTTAGAAACATTTAAAGCTTGATTTTGTGTAAACATAGTCTAATAAAATTCACAACTTTTTATGATATCATCAAAATACAATGGCCCCTTTTTAAAATTAATGATAAAAAATAAATAATGTTACTATAAATTTTAAAGAAGTATAAAGTTGTTACTATTTTTAGTATTTGACCCATGGTAAATTTTGTTTTAAGTTACACACTTACACTATTGATAGTTTTATGTACAAAGTACCTTAATATGATTAAATTTCATATCCACTTTACCTTAATATGATTTAAGTTCACCATTTTAAAAGTATCTTACCTTTTTTACTGAAGCAAATTTAGTTCGTTACCTGAAAAAAAAAAAGATAATTACAAAAATAACCAAAATATAAACCCACTTCTCAAATTTTACCTAAAAAAAACTAAAATAACGAAAATATAATCCCACTTCTCAAATTTTACCCAAAAAACTCACCTAACCAAAGTACCCACCATTTACGTGACGACCACTATTTACATGACTTGTACTTTATAATAATTTTTAACGCATTACGTTACAAAAGTTAAAAAGTAACGTAAAGTACATTACCTTTACGTTACCAAATCTATTCTTGGGAATGTGCACAATGAGATTTGGTAATGTAGTACTTTAGGTGATGATTCACCTTTTGTAATTAAATGTATTAAAAATATAATAAAAAGTAGGGAAAACTATACAAAAAACCAACGTACTTTTGATATTTTTTTATTAAGTCCCTATACCAAAAACGTTTCCAAAAATGTCCTTCAACTTGAAATTTTTTTAGAATTGTGTTGTTTTATGAGATTTTTTAAGGATTTTTCATAATTTTTTTATAAGATTTTATTAAGTTAAAGGACTTTTATGAAAACATTCCTATGTATAGTGATTTTTACGAAAACATTTTTAAGTTGAAGGACTTTTGTGGTAACATTTTTGGTATAATGATTTATTCGAAAAATATTGAAAGTACGTTGGTTTTTTACATGATTTTCCTTAAAAAGTATAAGTAACGTAAATATTGGCCGTCACGTAAATGTCGTGTGACGAAAATGTTGGGTATTTTGGTAGTGTGATTTTTTCTTGGGTAAAACTTGAGAAATACCATTTAATTATGCAATTACTCCTTGCTTACAAAATATAAAAATCTTGACAACTCCAGCTGGAGTCCATGTTCTGTAATGTAATCTCTACCACAGAGACAGATTACAATATCTCTCTTTTTGACAACAGCCTGTGTCTGACCTGTGCTCATGCATCTTTATGTTGTACCATGTGCTATTAAACTTGCACTTGAAGACTATTTATTAAAACAATCATCTTTACTTTTTGGGTCCATGTCATGTTTATCATCTGCTTGGTTGGTAAGTGTTGAATCTTTTTGCTCTCAATACCACTCTATGAATTTATTGTTGTACTTTATGCTATAAAACTTGTACATCATTGTATGGTTAATTATGTCCCTTTTGGTACCAAACATATGCATGACTGTACAACTTGCTAATGCATCAATTAACATACAATCAATGTAACCATCTTGAATTTGTGCATAAGTTTTGCTTTTTGGGTAGAAGCAGATTATTCTTGAAATGTTGGAATTATTGTAGGGCTAATGTTGTAAAAAACCAACAAAGTAACAAACATATAAAAAAAGGGTTAATATTGAAATGTTGGAATTATTTGTAGGGCCAATGTTGGAACTTTTTTTCTTATTGTTTAAATCCTTAAATTTTGTCTTGTTAAAAAATGTATATTTGACATGTTTGATCGGTTACCAAACAAGTTATATTTGTTTTTTCACTTGATTAATGTTGGAAAAAACTCATCATCTTTTTTATATTTAGGGATTAAATCCTTAAACTTTTTGTTCTATTAGTTGTGTTTTACCTGTTAATTTGATAGCCGATCAAAAATATATACTTTTGAATAAGACAAACATAGTTTAGGGACTTAAACAATTGGAAAAAAAAAAATTTAGGGACTTAACTGAGAAATCGAGAAAGGTTGATTGAGTTTTTTCAATATGAACCCTATAAAAAATGTCCACTTTAGTCCGTCAACTTTTGTTTGTTTCGTTAAAGTCCCTCAACTATTGTTTGTTGTTTCGTGTATGTGAACACTGAACAGTAAAGGGTATCGTGATATAGCGGTTATAACACGAGGGGATGTTGCATTAGGTAAAATAGCTGATACTTGAAAACTTGAAGGACTTTAAATGTTAAAAAAGTTGAATGACTAAAATGGACATTTTAGATACTTGGTTGGGTTTTTATAACATTGATTCAATCATGCTATAATTATAATGATATTTTATATAGGGTTAATATTGAAAAAATCCTATTAACTTTATTCATTTTCGTGATTAAGTCGCTAAACTTTATTTCTTGTTATTTAAGTTCCTAGACTATTTTTATCTTATTCAAAAGTGTATATTTGACCTGTTTGACCGGTTATTAAACAAGTACGCTTAGTTTTTTTAGTTGATTAATGGTGGAAAAACCCATCATTTTTTCATATTTTAGCAATTAAGTTCTTAAACTTTTTGTTTTATCAGTGATGTTTTACCGGCTAATCCAGTAGCCGGTCAAAAATACATACTTTTGAATAAGACAAACATAGTTTAGGGACTTTTACAATTGCAAAATAAGTTTAGAGATTTAATTGAGAAAATATAATAAGTTGATCGAGTTTTTTTTTTAAATATTGAACCCTTTTGTATATGGACAAGTGACTTGAAATTTATGATTGCATTTGATTAATTTAAAAATGCAGGGAAATTATTGGAAGTGGCATGTTCAATTGTTGGAGCATTTGGACAAGATTCTCAAATTACAAGCTGTAATTAACATATATATATTTTCCAAAATTTCAAGAAAAAACATAAATAAAAAAAGGAAAAAATATATATAGAACAACCACAGCTGGAGAATCAGAGGTGAGTATTTATATCCATTTAAGTGTGAATATTTATGATCATGAACAAGGGTTGTCCATGATGCCGAAAACCGAGCAGATTGAATGAAACTACTTCAATACCAGTCTGGTTTCGGTTCTTTTGGGTTAGAACTGTTTCCGTCCCAAATCGGATTCTGAACCAAATAAAAATTTAGGAAATTTTGAATTAAACTTAACAAGAAAAAACAAATTAGTAAAATAGTTTTATCTTGAAAAAAAAAAAAAAGCATGTTTGGTTAAACATACCGAACCAAACCAAGAACCGATTTTTGAAAAATACTAGAATCAAGAACCGATTTTTAAAAAATACTAGAATCGAGAACCAGACCGAACATAACTTAAATATTGTACAATTTTTTAATTTAATATATGGGTATTTATTGGATTTGCAGGTTTCTGAAAGGAAAAGATGGTATCCAGATATAGCACACAGATAAAAAAGGGTTAGTGGATGGATGCTGCAGTTTGCATTCAGGGGAGTTTCCCTCCCACACAAGAAGAAAAATGTGTTTTTGTTTTTTATTTTTATTTTTTTCAAACTTTAATTTTCTTGATTATTATTTTTTTTGGGGGGGTATTATTATAACTATGAATGCTGTAATTACTACTACTAGTACAAGTGATTTATTGGTTTGTTTTTGTGAACACCTTATGCAAATACATAAGTGGTTTTTGTATCGCAAATTGATCGAGCGCGTTGCTCACTTGCAAAAGCACGAGTATTTGATTGGTTTATAATGTTCTGTATCGATAACTAGGTTATAGATTCAAGTTTTTGATAGTGACGCGTGAACGACATGATGATGACTAACTTGGAAATGATCTCTGTAGGGACTGTTTAGGAGTAATGGCGATCGGGATAGGTCTTAAAACCACGAGTCTTTGGATTCCTTAGGCTTGGACCATCTTAAATTTTAGACATCAAAATGGTGTAAAGGTTTTGGTGCAATAATATTCGACTATTCGTACTGCTAAATTTTGTATAACACCCCTCATCATAATCACATTTACTAATCATTTATAAAATTTTATTAATAACGAGCTGTTAATTACTATTTAGACAACTAATATATAAACAATGTGTCTCCATCGGTTTTTGAAGAGTGACCCATTGATTTTTTATGGAAGAAACAATAACGAAGAGTGATTCACAAAGTTGTTGATTAAAATTAGGGTTAAGGACAAATATAACCAAAATGAACATATCGTTATCTCATTTTAGCAAAAAGAAATGGGTATTTTTTAAAATACTCATTCGTTACTCAAACTGGTTACGCAAATACCCAATCGTTACTCGAAGTGGGTATTTTTTAATGGGCAAATTGCTTAAATTAGTAACATACTTTGCCCGCTTTTTTTTATTATAGCATCGAAGCAGATTTTGTACCAAATTAAGGAGTAAACTACCGGTTTGCTCTCCTTTAATGCAACTAACCGGTTAAGGGAGAGTGTTTACCGGTTAAGAAGGTTATAAGGGTTAGGAACCCTAGTTCCTTCCATTTGAGTTGCACGCCAGAGAGCAAAAGCAGAGCTATGGCTTCTTCCTCATCGACCATATCCAATAGAAAGGAAGACATTAGAATGAAGCTTTCAATCGTAAATGAGTTGTAGCCACCTTCTTCAAGTGTTTGCAGATGTGGGTTGGAGGCAAAAGTTTTTACCTCTGCGACAATGGAAAACCCTAATCAGAGGTTTTGGGGATGCCCATTGTTTTCGGTAAGATAAGAAATATGTTTTTTTTTAATTTGATTTTGATTGATAAAGGTAACATTTCATTGTTACAATGTTTTTGTAGCCATCCAAGGGAAGTGAACATTGCAATTTTTTTTGAATGGATCGATGGTGCAGAGCCGAGAAATATGGCTTTTGAGGCGTCAAAAATTGAAGCAAAGTGCGTACAGTTGGAGATGGATGTTGAAGCTCTAACTATTGAGAATTTTACCATCACAGAATAGATGAAGTTGTATGAGCAAGAGTTGAATTGGAAAAACTCAGAAGCAAAGGTGGGGGTTAGTGCTAATTAGTTTGCTTTGTTTTGTAATCATTTTAAGTTGTGTAATGTATGGCAAATTAGTGATTAAATCTGTAACATGATTGAGCAAATGTAATTATTCTTCTTCTGCTGTAACTGGATTGTCTAACAAGGCCATTGAATGAAAGTCAGCATTTATATATCTCAAATCCAGTGTTTTTATATAGTATTAATTTTTTTAGTAGAGTAAATGTGATGAAATGACTGTTACCTTCCTCAAGTCATCTCAGTATTAACTCCAACTAACAGCCCTAAGTAAATGTAATGACCTCATTCCCTTCATTCATTTTTGCTATTGATAAACAAATGTAATCTTTCCTTTTTTGTTCATAGCCAAAAGTAAAAGACGTCAGTAGCCATGGGGAGAAGCAAGAAGATCTCCAAACCTATAGGCCGCAAGTATGGTTTATTTTTTTTTCCCTTCTTTCACGTGCATGTATGTTTAGTATGGTTCTGTTTATGATATATATAAACAGGAGATACGCCCAGATTGTCTTGAATTTGCAGTCAAGGGAAGATGAAGCAGCAACAGAAGCAACAAGGAGGTTGGTTGGTAAATGGTAATCCTCCTGTTATTGATAATGTATAAAAGGAGGTTGAAGCATGGAGGAAGTATGAAGATGGATATTTAGATGTTTAATATGCTACTAATCAGTGCAAGAATGGACTGCACATTTTGAAGATGAACATTTTAATAGACTGCACGTTTTGAAGATGAATATTGAAGATGATTTACATGCTACTCAGCAGTGCAAACTAGGACATGAATTTTGAAAACCATTGTTATGGTTATGTTTTGTGTAAATCATGAAGACAAGTTATGTATCATGTCCTTTTATGATAATGAAATGGTAGTCTTATATCACATCTTTCACAGATTGTAAGTGTTGAAATGGTACTCATATTTAAGCAATTATAAAACACCATTAACAAACCACATGTAACCTGAAATACTTCATAATCATATTCATAATAAGGCTATTGTACAGCTTTGTTTGTTTTTTGACATCTACAAAAAGAAGGGTCCAAAATGTACCAAAAGACTGCACAACCACTTGCTAGGATTACTTACTAAAGTGGCCAACAAAATATACCAAAAAAAACACTGCACAACCACATACTATGATTACTTACTAAAGTGGCCAACCAAATATAACAAAAAAGATGCCAAGTATTTGCAGTTTTATGACCCTAACTACATCATATTTACTACCCCCTATTCAACTAGAAATGCCTTTTCAGCAGATCCTCCTTCTCGATCAGGTCCCACAAGAGGCTTACTCAACTTGATTGTAAGGATCCTTTCACTTTTCTTCCTTTTTTTTTTTGGTGGTGGGGGGTTCATAAATTTGATTTTAATCATCCTTTCACTTGTTGTTGCTGCTGATGGTGGTGATGGTGGTTGTGCTTCTTGACTTGGGGTTGCTTCTTGAGTTGCTGGTGGTGGTGTGAAGTGTACATCCTCCTCATTTGGGGGTGATTCTTGAGGTGCTGTTGTAAGTGGTGCTGCTTCTTGACTTGGTGCTGATACTTGTGTTTGATGAATTGGTAATGGAACTCCTGGTGGCCATGCTGGTATTCCTCTTGAGGTCTGTAATAAAACATAATCAAAGTAAATCCATGTAATAAATGCATTTGGTCATATAAAAAGCATTGTATGTTTCTTACTCCTAGCAGTGCAATCCCTGTTTCTGAGTCATATGTTACTCCTGCTCCAAGTGGGCATGAACCTCTTCATTTTTTGGCTGAACCTGAACCTGAAGCTGCACCTCTTCCTCCCCTGCCAGAACCTGAACCTGAAGCTGCACCTCTTCCTCCCCTGCCTGAACCAGAAGCTGCACCTCTGCCTCCCCTGCCCGAACTTGCAGCAACATTAAAGTTTGTCTTTGGCCTACCAGGAGGTTTCTTTTGCTTAGGAGGCAGTTGTGTTTTCTCATTTTTACAAGTTTTTGTTATGCCCTTGTTGATGACAATTTTACATGTCATGACCCTTCCTTCCCTACTTATTGCTGGTCCACTCCTACTACCTGGCCCACCTTCAGTTGCATCTCTCTATCTATTGATCTTTGGTCTACCAGGAAACCTCCTTGGCTTTGGTGGCAGAGGGTTCAAGTAGTTAGTCTGTGGCCACATTTTCATGCCATTGAGGGGCTTTAGGTAATATGAATAAGCCTCACGAAACATTGATTTTTTGAACCACTCAGATATGTATGACTCAGGTACCTTATTGATGTAAAATATTGAAGCCACAACATGTGGACATGGAAAACCAGATACTTGCCACAAACCACATGTGCATGTCCTATTCTCTTCATCCACAATGAATTGATCTATACCATTTTTAACCTCAAACATATGGCCACCACATGGAGTAACATGTCAACATCTGCATGAAATAAAACAAATTAGTGTGTGATGATGAACAAATTAGTTTCATAGTACTGCATTGCTTATCTAATACCTTTGTTGGTCCTTAGCTTGCTCTATTTTCTTCTTGATTGATGGACAAATTTCATCAGTCCACTTTTCATGCTTCTGCCTCATCCTTTCCATTCTTTCCATTATGATCACCCTAATTGATTCAAGCATGGTGATAATTGGTTGCCTCCTAGTCTATAGTATCAGTGAGTTAAAACACTCACTGATACCATTCTCCACAACATCACATAGTCTTCCATACATGAAAAATGCTCTGCACCATGATTTGGGATCTCTTGCCATCAAGTGGTGGTATGCATCAGGATCAACATCCTTGATTTGACCCATTACTTCCTCAAATTGTTGAGGATAAGTTGCTTTACATGCTACCCAAAATAAATTTCTGAATTGAACATCATTAAACCTCTTCCTAAAATATGCATAAATGTGCCTAGCACATTGTCTATGCTCAGCACAGGGCATGACTTCATCATCTCCTAATGAATTAAGAACACCATTTATTGTTAACTCATGTTCATATTCTATATTCGTTTCCCTCATTACAGCCACTAAGTTTTTTTTTCCTAAATTCTGTCAATTCATCCTCACATTCTGAAATATGATCCAATGATGCTGTATCATCATCATCATCTTCATTATCATCATTAGGAACCACTTCATTATCCTCACTACCACTATCATTACCACACTCAGCCTACACATTGTCATCTTCACCTAAAATTTCACTTAACTCTTCTTTACCAACATGATCAAGAAACATGCTAATCGAACCTTGATTTTTCAGACCATGATCAACCAACTTTTGTACATCTACATCACATATTATTTTCCTTAAACCTCCACATTGCATCATTTTACCAGGAACAAAGTAATAAACCCCATAAAAAAGACAATATGTTTCTACATAACAATCAGGTCATGTAAACTCATGTTCCAAAAATCAACATTCATAAGAATCTTAATCTCACCATAATCATAACTCAGTGGTTTCATTCCAAATATACCAGCATAATGAAGCTCCACATATATCATTTTACCACCCCCAGAAGTCGATGATATCCTAAATCAAAGTAAACACTACATCAAATCAAACACTCGTAATGGCATAGAATCAGTAGTCAAGAACGGATTTTTTTAACAAAACCAAGCAACATCGTGCCTGAAACTTCACTATGATGAAACCCCCCTTAGCATCGATTGCTCTCTGTCAATTACGTCACTGTGATGAAGGAAGTGCGTCGATAAAGAGAGCGTCGATTCCCGCTCTTTTAATAGGTCTCATTAATCCTTAACCGGTTAATCAGGTTACCTAGCTAATATTGCATTAAAGGAGAGCAAACCAGTAGTTTACTCCTTAATTTGGTAAAAAATCTGCTTCAATGCTATAATAAAAAAAGCAGGCAAAGTATGTTGCTATTTAAAGCAATTTGCCCTTTTTTAATCTTTGATTAAAAAAAATGACAAGTGTCAATAATCTATTATATCCTTCAACTTTTCTGTTCCTTCCCAAGAAAATCTAACATTATCTTCTTTCCTTTTATTATTTTTAAAAAATTTCAACACATAAATATTTCAAATACAAAAAATAAATAACATGTTTTTACATTTTCACACATAAAAACTAATTTGTTATTTAAATAAACAAAAGTTTATATAAACTTATTTTTTTAAATAACACTAAATTCGTTTTTTATAGTTTGATTCATTTTTTTTTAATCCTAAAAATTTTTTATCACTAAAATAATTGAAATTTCATTCCTTTATTTTAAATAAACTTAAAATCAAAATTCATTTATTTAAAAAAAAAAATCTAAAAGTGGTTATATTTTTTAAAAACCCTAATAAATCACTTATAAGTGATTTTTTACACCAACTTATGCACATATACACACTAATTTGATTTCACCAACTTCATTATAAATTTGTGCCATGTTATAGAATGCATCAAAGATTACTTATAAGTGTTAGATAATGTTAGATTTTTTTTTTAAAAATAATAAAAGGAAAGAAGATAATGTTAGATTTTTCAAACTGATCAAACTATATAAAGCAAATCCAGTATTATTTAAAAAATAAATTTATTTAAATATTAGTATATTTAAATGATAAAATATTTTTATGTGTTAAAATGTAAAAACATATTATTTATATTTGTATTTGAAATATTTATATGTCAAAATTTTTGAAAAATAATAAAAGGAAAGAAGATAATGTTAGATTACTTGGGAAGGAAAACAATATTTGCAAGGTCCAATAGGTTGTTGACACTTATCATTTTTTTATCAAATTTTTATAAAATACCGATTTTGAGTAACGACCGGATATTTGCATAACCAGTTTGAGTAGCATATGTATATTTTGAAAATTACCCAGTTTTTTGTGCTAAAATGAGGCAATGATGTGTCTACTTTGGGTATTTTTGTCATTAACTCTTAAAATATTATATGTTTATTTTTTGAGAGAAGTGTTTGTTTCTTATTAAATGATTGTAGGACGTTTATATCATGGAATGAGATATAATGAAATTCGTAAGCTTTTCAATCAATGATAATTACAATAAAAGGTTAATTAAAATATAACATATTATTATTTCTATTTCACGTCACATACACACACATATATATACACATATAAAATATGGTTCGAGAGAGTACCAACCCATATGCAGCACACCAAAAGGTACAACCTTTAAAACCATTTTTTTGAATTTTTTTTCATTAACATGTTTTAAATAACGTTGTAAAGATCATACGTAAATTTCACATACATTCACATTTTCTAGCTCCTAAAAAATGATGTGAACGTACACTTACATAAATTTGAATATATGTGAACGTGCATATATGTGATTCGTGATTTCATGCACTTAAAGTGTTCGAATTTCCATGAAATGTATATATCATCTGTGTAATGTTAATTAAAACATGTTTATGAAAAAAAATTTTAAAAAAAATAATTTTAAGAGTGATACCTTGGTGCGCTGTGTAATAGGGACACACACACACACAATATGGTTAGTACTACTCATTATACAACGCACCAGAAGGTATCATCTTAAAAAGAACCTTTTAAAATTTTTTTTTTCATAAATATGTTTTAATTAACATTGTGAAGATAATGAGTGTGTTTGTTTGCAATTAAGAGGGTCTGAATTTGTTCTGAAATCTGAATTTCAGATCTTAACCTAATTTGTAATATTTGTTTAAATTCAGATTTACGAGGTTCCAACCTCTGAATTTCCCTCTGAATTTTTAAGAGAAAGAGAGTAGTCTGAATTAAAATTCAGAGCCTCTTAATTTCAGATTTTAAGACTTCCTCTTAATTTCAGACATGATTTTCAGAATTCAGACATTTAACCTCTTACAAAACAAATAACACCAATATGTAAATTTCACATACATTCACATCTTCTAGCTATTAAACTGATGTGAACACACTTACATAAATTTGCATATATGTAAGTGTGCATTTATATGATGCGTTATTTCATGCACTTACAAAGTGTGAATTTGCGTGAAATTTACATATCATCTGTGTAATGTTAATTAAAACATGTTTGAAAAAATTTCCAAAAAAACAATTATAAGAGTGGTACCTTCAGGTGTGCTGCGTAATGGTTGGTACTCACTTGAACCTAAATCTCTCTCTCTCTCTCTCTCTCTCTCTCTCTCTCTCTATATATATATATATATATATATATATATATATATATATATATATATATATATATATATATAATATTAATTTGGTAATATACTAATGAAAACACATCAATCTAGGTAATATTACTGGAATAGAAGGTAAATTGTGCTGAAATAACAAAAAATGAGAACCCTATGATAAATAGATGTTTTTACAGAAAATGAAAGAAAAACCATAAAATCTCAATTTCTTTTCATTGTTTTGATTCTCTCCATGTTGAAAATGAAATAAAAAAGAGAAAAAAAAATATTTATACAAATTTAATTCTCTACCCCTCATTGAGAATCTCAATGTTCTCATCATATAACAAAAAAGAATATAAACCTCACATGATTCCATTTCATTTTATCATACCAAACAACCCTTTAGTCTTAAGAGGTATTTGATACGATGGAATGGAATGAAAATACTTGTGTTTGCAACCTATTTTAAACCATGATGACAATATTTATTTATATATAATAAAAGAGAACACTAATTGGCACATGGCATCACCACACTTAATCTAAAAAGATAAATAAATATTATTATTTTTTAAATAAAATAAAATAAAATAAAATAAAAGATAAATTCAATTCATTATTTCAAAAATAAATACATTTTATTTTTAAAATAAAATAAAAGATAAATACAATTCATTATTTTAAATATTAATAACTAATTAACTCTATCGACTATTTGACATAAAATATTTAAATAAATAATATTACATTTGAAAAGAAAAAAATAATGTTAATGAAGAACATAAATCATAAAGGTTATATAAACAATATTATATATTTTAAAAAGTATACGTAATACAATTTTGATAAAATGATATAGAAAAAAGTATAATAACAATGAAGAACATAAATCATAAAGATTATAAAAAATAATAAATATTTAAATATTAAACGTAATATAATGTTAATAGTATCTATGACGATTAATTATATTTTTCTTGTATTTTATTTATAGGAATTAATATTTATATCGTTTTAATTATAAGTTTACATATATTTAATGAAAACAATTGTTTACTAAAAATTATCCACGTATCAACGTGGGTTCATAAACTATTATATTCTAGATGTGTTTAAAGAAAATGAAAGAAAACCATAAAATCTCAATTTCTTTTCATTGTTTTGATTCTCTCCATGTTGAAAATGAAATAAAAAAGAGAAAAAAAAAAATTATACTAATTTAATTTTCTACCCCTCATTGAAAATCAATGTTCTCATCATATAACAAAAATGAATATAAACCTCACATGATTTCATTTCATTCTATCAGACCAAACAACCCTTTAGTCTTAAGAGGTATTTGATACGATGGAATGGAAATACATGTGTTTGCAACCTATTTTAAACCATGATGACAGTAATAAATAAATAATTTTTGACATAAAATATAAAGAAAGAAGAATAAAACTTTCCTACGATTTTGATTCTCTTTTTTTCTTGAAGAAATCAAAGAAATGATTTCTGAACTAAAATCAAGTTCTCATTCCATTGAGAAACATAACTACCACAAAAAACCTTTTATATGAAGTACTTTCATTCTATTTTATTCTATTCCACCGTAAAAAAAACATATAATCCTGTGCATTTGAGGAAAAAGAACACTTTAAGTTTTGGTAACGTTAAGTGTAATTTTCGGGAACATATAATGACGGTTACCAAAGGGGTCGTACTTATTTTGTAAATTTGATTCGAGTTCAATTGATCCAAAATATAACAACTTCGAGTTGAGTTCTAAAATACAAACCCACAACCAAGTTTATAAATACAGCCTCACAGCAGGCACGATTCGAGGCTAAAATAACAGACACCCAAAGCCACAAAACGATCGTACCAAACAACGGAAACAGGAAGGAAAAAAAAACAGCTTGAATACAACACCTCAGATGCAAACCGGCTGAGCCAACAGCAAAGAGCGGGCCAGAATCAGACATTTCCTCTGGCCCCCGACCCCGTCAAAAAACATATTTCAATAATATTCCTCCATAAACAACGTTGCCATAAAAATCCCTCAAACTTAAAAAACCTAATGGAATCCGTGTTTTCTTATGGTCCACTAATCAAAACATGACAGACAAGAAAATGGACTCTAAAACGACTGTTTACTAAGGCACATATAACTTGTATCACACATATAACATAATAAGATCAAATGCCACATCGCTCAGCAACATTCATAATAAGTTCCATGAATTCAGGCAGGTTCTTTAACTGACCTTTTCTTTTTGTTCAGCGATCCGCTTAGAGATGCTTTTGCCTTCTTCCACTCTTTCATAGACTCTTCCGTCCTCATGAACGGGCATGTATCTTCGGATCCCAAACTTGCTAATGATAAAATTTTCTTGTGTTCTGAAGTGTTCTTGTTCTTCATAGTTGCCTCTGTAACCCCAGCTGGGATCTGATTGTTAATTGGTGCATCAGCAGAAGTGTTGAGATCCTTGTTTGTTGGTTGTGAATCGAATGTATCAGCTTGCTGTTTGTGATTTTCAGAACTTATATCGGGCACAATATGTGAAATGCTAAAAGAAGTATGGCTTGCAGTGCTGATCAATTGTGTCCAAGAGGATTTATGTCGCCATGACTCGCCCCTCGCTGCTCGAATGTAGTCTTCATCATGTTTTGCAGGATCTTTGGAGTTACCCGATTGGTTATTATCTTCGTTTTCCACATGTGATGTTACAAGTTCTTCTGTTCTGGGTTCCTCGTTTTGCTCAGAAGCATCTGGAAGAACGTCTGATTCGTCAGGTTTCTGAAAAGTTGTTGCCAAAGGCACATCAAGATCAGCCCTCGGTTCCTCCCCTTTTCGCTGTGAATCATTTGCAAGAACGTCTGCAGTACTTATTACCACTGTGACCGTACCTGATTCTGTTGTGGGTTCTTTGTTTAAATGCAATTTGGTTTCGGGGAAAGAAGCTGCTAGCTTGTTTTTAGTTTTATCACCCTCTGGAAGAACGTCTGATTCGTTGGTTTTCTGAGAAGTTGTTGCCAAAGGCACATCAAGATCAGCCCTTGGTTCCTCCCCTTTTCGCTGTGAATCATTTGCAAGAACGTCTGCAGTACTGATTTCCGCTGTGACCGCACCTGATTCTGTTGTGGGTTTTTTGTTTAAATGCAATTTGGACAATTTGGTTTCGGGGAAAGAAGCTGCTAGCTTGTTTTTAGTTTTATCACCCTCTGATTTCCTCTTCTTATTACGAACCACCAAATTATCTTTTTCTTTTTCTTGAGGAACAGATGCAATGATGTCGGAAATACTGAATGGTGTATTGCCCTTCTGACCAATCAAATCTTTCCACGTTGACTTCAATGACCGTAAAGAATTGCTTCCTGATTGCTTAGTACCTGATTCTCCTGTTTTATTGCCTTCTCGAGAATCCAAACAGATGTTTGAATTCCTTGACGTCTCAGGGATTATGGAATCGTTACCGTCATTCTCTTCTGTGTGCAGTGATTTTCTCTTCTTACTGAGCAGCGTGGTTTTCTTTTTCCGAGTACTGTCCATACTCTTTGGCTTCTCACCAGAAGTAATTAGTCTCTTAGCTACTGGTTCCTGAGCATCCAACAAGTTTAAGACATTATATTAAGCTCAAACAATACACTAAATGGAAAATTGCACATACAAAAGAACACACTCTATTTCAGGTAACGTACTTTCATATTCAACATTTACAGTGTTCTTGGAATTTTAATGAAGGAAAAAGGAGAGGAAAGGAAAGAAACAGAAGATGGAGATGCTGAAGAATATAGTTTTCATATGATTTAAAGGGTTTCCATACCTTTTTTTTCCCAGATGTGGGAGGAAAGAATTTAGCCTCTGCTTCCATCCTTTCCCCTCCATTTCCTTAGTTAAAAATAATTTTGAAAACACAGTTTCATTTCTCTCAATTTCCTAAATTTCCATCCATTTCTCTCCTAAATCCTTCCCAGTGAACACCACGTTAAGGGTCTATGTTATTTGTTTATAATATATTAGGGACACTTAATTGGTCCCTTATTCAATTATAAACTTATACTTTGTCCAATAAAAAACAAATATCCAATTTAGAATATATTCTGGTTATACACTTAATTGTGTGGCATATGAAGGAAACAATGGCATAATCAAAAAGGTTTGGAGCAAAAAGGATGAAATAGCACAAGTCGAAGCTTTAAAAAATACGTGAGAGGTCGTATATGTGCATATTGTATAATGTTGTGAACACGGGTTTGGATGTAGATGTGCTGAACAGGCATGTGAGTGAAAAGGTTCGAAGGCTCAAAAGAAGGTTTAATGGTATGAAAAGAGCGCACAACAACAATAGCAACCATGCCAAGATTCAAAAACTTCAAAACGAGATATGGGGAGGTCCTGAGATAACGTGCAAGAGTTTGAGACATTCTATCCACGGATAGTGGTGGGTATAAAAGTATAGTACCTATTTAAAGAAATAATTGACGATGCAATATGTGTGATCAAAGAGTCCATGTTTATTTCTCCAAATGAGCTTGACGATATAGAAGATAAGTGGATTTCCTATTATGAAGATGATGTAATGCATGGTAAAAACTGATGCTTACGCTCAACAAACAATCTAGTTTACTTTGCAAGGGCACAAGGGCTTATAATGACTCACCCATATAACAGTCACCCGTGCATTTTATAATTTGAATTTAATTACAATGTCCAATTTAGCCACTAAACTACTAGGTTAATGGAGTCTTTGAACATCAAAATTTAAATTGATGTCATAAAATGTTTATAATCTTTTGTACACATAATATCTACATCATCACAATTATCTAACTTAATGTTACAAATTATAATCATCATATTTTTCCACTAAATAACAAGTAATAGTAAAGTGATCAAATTTCGTGGCTAAAATGGACATTTCTAATAGTCAAGTAGCTAAAATGGATATTTTAATAGTAGGCCAAAATGGACATTTTTTAAAGTTGAATGATTAAAATAAAACATCAAACTTTGTACACATAGCGTCCATGTCATCTAGATTACCACGTTACCCAAAATGACTGGTTGTTTGACCTGTCTATTTTGACCAAAATATGGATGGTTTAGGGACTAAGGAGTAAAGAATAGTTCAATGATTAAATGGAACAAATCTAATAGTTGGTTAGTCAAATATGTAATAAACCCTTTTAATTAATACCTGTTTTGCCATCATAGTTCTCATTTCCCCTAACATATCCATGGTGTCACTTCCGGTTGCCACATTGATTATCAAATTATCCTCATCCGTTAGATGATCTTCCTCATCATCTTCTACAGCAGCCAGTTCATTAACGGAGTTCATAGAAACACCCATTCCATTCAACAATTCAGACTTCCCAGTTCCTTCTTTACATGGGTTTGCCCTTTCAAAGATCTTGTTCATCACCGAGTTCATAATTTCAAGCTCTTGCTCGTTAATTCCATCACTTGCATTCTCAGTTTCAAAAGATTGCTTTTTCTTGGTTGGAATAAAAGCATCTGAGTGCTCCTCACAATCACAGAAATGGGTTGGGATGGATGGAACTGGAATACGTTGGAAACTATATTTGTGTTTGCCAATTCCAACTTGGGCCAATGATTTCACCTACATAACAACAGACAAAATAATGAGCCCATTTGAGACGCAGAAGGGCATGAAAGAGAGTGATGTTCTAATTTCTTATTTCTCACCGTGTTATTGAGATAGAGAAAAAGGAAAACAAAGCTGAATTATATCAAGCATACCATTGATATGTAAAATAGGTTGGTTTAATCAAAGGGTTGTATGGTAAGGCGTCTTTTATACGACAACTATTTCAGTGGAACTAAAAATTGGAATCTAACGAAAAATTATCGAACGGTTTTATCCAAATCTTCATTCATGTGGGGAGAAAGTTTTGAAAAGAAAATTAGCCAAATCATTCCTTTCGGCTCATTTTTTTCCTTCCAAAAGAAACACGAGACACGCATAATTATATTTAATTTCCTTCCAAATGATTCCCTTTCTCTCTGTTTTTAACCTCGTGAACCCATCCTTAACAATAAATTATATAAAAAACAAATATTGGTATGGCGCTAAAATGATATTGTGTTCAACAGGTGTATAGAATTAAATTACCTTCCCTAGCTTGGGGAAGAATAGACAAAGCTGTGTCTTCTCTGATGGGGACAGTTTTTTTGGCTTTTCTAAAGTATCCTGACTTTCAGATGGATCTGTATTACGATTGTGAGATGCTTTGCTTGAACTTGCAGATTCCTCTTGCCATTCACGCTTCAACCGAAGAAGATAATGTTCCTTAGCTTTCTCAAGACGCAACTTCCCTCCCTTCCACATACATCCATTGTACTGTAAATTTGAGTGTTAAAATTGGAAGCAAAAAGAAGTACAATATATATAAAGATAAGAAAAGAGTAGTGAATCCTCAGAATTTTGAAGAAATTAAGAAGCATTAAGAATGAATATACATCCAAGACCTCATCTATCATAGAGGTATCTAATAACTATTAAGTCATCTAGCTATATGTTGACTGAAACATAATATCGTTGTCATTAAGAATCGTAAAAAATACTCATGTTTTGCTGACTTGGTATTTCACGCAGCATCTAACAAGGTACATACTGTTGTATTTTATGTTGATCGGGACATAGTACCAATTTGATGATTTTACCAGTTTCTCACTGTGGTTTATTAATAATTATTTGATAATTGTATAAATTCTTTCTAACAATATTGTAACATTTATAATGCATTTAGCCCAAGTTCTGCCTGAAAGTCTTTTTGCATCACATAAGGCCATTGAGGCTTTACACAAAATGAGAGCTGGCCAAAGAAGTGATGTTCCCCCCTGGGCTTTGGTAGCCAACTTTTAGGCATTAACGTGGATCATTATCATAAGAGATTCCAAATATATCATAAGACTCCAGTTCTTGAAAATCCATACTTATCCAACCCCACAAAACACACGGAAGGAATCCCACCCTGAGCACAAATACTTTTATACATACCTCTATCATCAATAGGTTTAGGCAGGGTGTTTATAACAAGGCCCATATAGGCCTTGCTCCCTGATATGTGGTATCTGAGTAATTCGTCCTGTTGCTTTTATAGAACTCATTTCAAGATATCAGCAAACCATCACCCATTAATATTCGTCACTGGTAGAAGGGAGCAGCTTGTTCACCAGGAGATCATGATGAGACAACCAAGAGACCTAAAATTTTGTCTTGGTTAAGTCTTTCTTTGGAATGGCTAAGAATGAAAGGCAGCTGGGCAACCAACTAGCATTCAAAAGTCGAAACAGACTAAGAGCCTTACACCAATATGGATATCAACTCACTAGCCAGCAAGCCTAAACCAAATTCCTTTTCTATTCTTCTTCCACGCATGTCCTATACGAATTATGCTTCTCCTAGAATTCTGGCTCTAACAACAATTTCTAAACAAAAAAACACAATTTTCCTTTCGAAAGAAACATTGAACCCAAAATAAAACATGAAATACACAATAGTTCTGATTTATCCTGTTTTGCCTTAAATTCATGTACCAAAAAACCACAGGTATTCATGGAGGATTGAACTCTAGAAATAAAAATGCATATACAATACACCTCTTATATAGACATACATATGCTTGCATACAAGCCAGTAAAGATATCAAAACATTCTCAAATCACAACTCCAAATGAATATTGTGTTACAATTGAAGCCAACATTATTCTGCTAGAATCATAGACTTCAAATTCCACACATTTTAGCACTTACTTATTCAAAAACAGATTTAAGTTGAAGAATAACCTGATTGACATATAAACACATAAGATCGCAATTGAGTGAGGGAATCATTTCAATAACAAATTTTTTAAAAAAAAAATACGAAAACAGGTAAATAAACGAGAGAGAGATAGAGACCGTGCTAAAGAGCTTTGGAAGAGATTTATCAGAAGAAGGGAGAAAGTCGAGGTAAGCAAAACTACGGCCTTTGGTTCGAACTACATCGACGGCGACTACTTCACCCAACGCCGAGAATGTTTTCCGAAGATCATCCTCCGTTACGCCGCCACCCAATCCACCAACGTATATCCTTGTTTTCTCTCCGGTCACTTCTCCCGCTCCCTCCATTGTCGTCATCTTACACAAGAGACGAAAGCAACTCTTCACAGAAGATGAGAAGGACGAAGGGACTTTAGGTCAGAACTTACAAGACCATGAAAACGTCCGGGTCCAGGTTCGGGTTCGGGTCATTGAACGGACCGGTCGTTGACCATTATCACCGCCTAGTGTATGAGTGGCGTCGATGATCACCAAACTTGAACTTGACCTCCATAGTAATACTCAAGCAAAACCTTGACTCAAATTCGATCGAGTATCATTTTTCAAACTCAAGTTCGACTCGGTTAAGCATTTGACACTGTCAAAGCTTGGTTCAAATATATAATATTTATTATGTTAAAAGATAAAATTATTATTCTCGGCACGACTCGAATATGTTATATGTAATAATTTCAAACTCGACTCTGTTAAATGAATTTAATTTAAATGGAAGTGATAAATATGTATATTTATTGTGCTAAAGAGTACAAATATAAACCTATAAACTTAGAATCGATTAAGCTCGCAAGTCTATCGAGTCACTTATTTTGATATTCGTGCTCAACTAGATAAATACTTGAGTATCTCGAGCTCGTCTCAATTAATAACGAGTCGATCTCGAGTAATTCACGAGTTGTTTCGTCTCCTTTACATCCTTAAATATTAGTTAGAAAATATACACGTCGCTCCGCCCGTATGTGAAAATGATACCAAAATATAGGCTTTGCCTGGTATGATTTGATTTTTTTTACATAAAATCAAAACAAAAAACCGGATGTATAACTTTTAAAAATTAAAAACTGTGTTTATGCAATTTTTTAATAGTTTTTCTGGTTTTAAACCGTTTTCTTAATTCTCTTTTGTTTTTTAACCTATTTAAAATTAATAAACATTTTGTCTTAAACTTGTATATATACATCTAAACTTAAAACATGTATTTATATAAGTTAATCTAAATATTAAACTATTATAATATGAAAATAAACGGTTATATGTCAAAAATAACAATATTTTTCTTAGTTGTTCCGTCTATAGACATATTATCTATTTTTTATCATTAATCGTAACAAATTTTATAATTTTTACCTACTGTAGCAATTTTTTACCTGAAAACTTGCTATAGCATGTTACCCATCCCGGCGGGGTTGCTCTGACTCAGACGGCCCTGAGAAGCGCAGCAGTTCAATTTGGACGTCGCGAAAGGGCCGCTTGCTTCTTCTCCAGAGTCTTCTTGGTCATCAATAGGAAAGGCTACCCCAGTTACAGTTCCCCTAACACAGGAAATTCCTTCTCTAGCTGAGTCATTCGAGGCAAAAGGGAAAGGAAGCTAAAACTATCTTCCCCCGTTTTCACTCACTTAAAGTACATTCCTTGCTCTTGCATAGTTCTAGGCTTAGACGAAAGAGCTCATTCATAGATTCCATCATTCTAGCATTTCATGTCTTTCTTCCCCCTTTTTTCTTTTAATAAATAACTAGGGTATTACCCATGTATTACATGGGTTAATTTTAGAAATTGATATTTATATATATAATATAATAATTATATGAATAATAAAGTTTGTTTAATTTTAGTTATATAATAATTATATGAATAATAAAGTTTGCTTAATTTTAGTTAGTTAGTTATTAAATTAATCCATATTAGATTTACATAGATTTTATTTGATTTAAAATTTAAAAATAAAATCAGTAAATTACGTGGCAAAAGGAGAGCAACATGTGGCAAATTAAATGAGAGTGTGTTATTTGACATTTAGTTACTCTTTTAATAGTATAGATAGAGATAGATTATATAACTTATATTCTTTATATTTTTTATACAAGCATATTATTATTCTACTAGCGGACCACTAAAACCACTAACCCCAGCCGCTCGTCCTACGAGGGCAGCCACTCCCTCTGTTCACCTCCCCCTCGGTATAGAGAGACCGGATTTTTATTTTAAAACTTATATCCAGAATCCCTATACTTGATTGAGGGGTATGGAGCCAGGTTTGGCCCCCTACCGAAGCTGGGACTCAAGCCCAACTCGCTTGCTGCGGACTTATCGCTCGCCCGGGACGGACTCGCTTTAGATTTTTTTAGACTCCACCTTCGCAAAACTACTAAAGGGAAGGCTAACAGTCTTTAGCTTGAGAATTGATGGTGACATCAGGGCCTACTTATTACGGGTGCGGAAACAGGCCTCAGCCCAGGGCAACCTAATCTTTATGGGCATCAGATTTTTATTGTTCGTGTAGGAATACTAGGCCCAGTAGTCTAATCCAACCTTAATCATAGATGGGCAACATAGATGCAGAAGATGGCCAACACACAGGCAAATGCTTGGGAACCAACGAGCAAACGCTTCGTTCTTTTCAAATTTGAGGCAGCGCATAGTTCATAATTGTATACGGCGACCTTGGGAACTCACGAGCAGATAATCACATGCATTCGGAAAGGGATTTTCTTACTACACCATCTCTATTTTCTCATGTACCACACCTAGAAATTTTGACCTATAAAACTACCCTCTTTTTCATAACCATTGAAAACCCACCCACTTTGACATGACTTGTGAGGGCGGCTCCCTCTTCCCTAGTGGCAGCTCATTTCAATCCCCAACTCCTCTCCACTTCATCATTTTTTTATTTTTATTTTACATATATATATATATTCCATCTACTAAATTATCTAAATAGTAAGGGGTTTTTTAGGACACCACCCCTAATTTCTCATCCACCACATCTATCTTAAAAGTCTATAAACCTATTTTTAGTTTAATTTTTAATTAAATCCTTATAAGACACATGTCAACATATTTGCATATGTGTATTTTTTTTAAGATAAAAACCAAGGGTTTTTTTTTTGTCTTTTGATTGGAATTTTTTTTAAACTTTTCTTTTATCCTTTTATTGAAAAACAATTAAATAGCATACACACTGGGTGCGTTAATTACCGAAAATTTTCATCTCATTTTAAAAAAAAAATGAAAATTAGTTACTTAACAACAATTTCATAAATTTTCATTTCACTTTTTAAAATATCACTTTTCTCTAGAGGTGAGCATGAGACGGTTTGGTTCGTTTTTTGGTCAAAACCGAAACCGAACCGAAAATTCCGGTTTTTGATATGGAGAAACCATTTGGTTCGTTTTGCGGTTTCGATTATCGATTTTTCGGTTTACACCCGTGGGTTTTTTGGTTTTTCAAGAGCGGTTTGTTTTTTGGTTTAAACCCGAAAAATCTTAAACATTTTTTTTACTAACTTGACTTTTTGTTTACTAAACTTATGCTTTTCTATACTAAAGTTAAACGCTATTTGATAAATCATTATCATTAAAAATAATTGCTTACGTTTGGATTTTTAATCGACTTATGTGTTAGTTTAATAATTCGATTTAATAAATTGGATATTAAATATTAATTTAGTTAGTTTGATGAATTAATTATTAAATTTACTAACTTAGACCAATTAATTAGCATTCTCTACTTCACATATAAATAAAATAAGCATAATTATTAACAATGCCAATTAATCAGAATTTTAATATCATAAATATCAATTATATATATAATTGAAAATGTTTCCTGTAATATAAGGGGCCGTTTGGTTCACTGGAAACCGACGGAATTGGAGGGAAAAGGAATCCAATTCCAGTCAATTCATGTGTTTGGTTCAACTATAAAAAGGAATTTGATTCCATCAAAATTGAAGTTTTCCAATGAATGAAGGAAAATAACATTCCTTCACACAATGGATGGAATTCATTTCCTTTTCAAAACAGAAAGTGGTTGATTACAAAAATAACCATTACGTTTAACACATTACACTACACCATGTCTAGTCTTACCCCACCCACCCTACCTACCGACCCACCCACCCACCCATCCTACCCTACCCCATCCCACCCACCTACACCAACCCTACCTTTGCTATCCAACCTACTCTTACCTACTACCCATGATACCTACCATTACCTACCCACCCACCCACCCTACCCTACCCCATCCCCCCTACCCTAACCCACCTACCCCAACCTTACCTATGTTATCCAACCTACTCTTACCTACTACCCACCATACCTACCCCTACCCATCCCTCATCCATTACCCCACTACCCTACATATGTTATAGTATCCAACCTACTCTTATCTACTACCCCCATACCCACCCACACATCCCTCATCCACCCCACCCACCCACCCTATGCTATCCATCTCATCTTATTCCTACTTTATAGACTTATCCACCTCTACCCACCTACCCCTACCTTACCTACGTTGTCCAACCTACTCTTACCTACTACCCACCATACTTACCCCTACCCACCTACCCATCCCTCCCTCATCCATATCCACCCAACCCACCTACCCTTACCCTACCTACGCTATTCAACCTACTCTTACCTACTACCCACCATACCTACCCTTACCCACCTACCCATCCCTCATCCACCCTACCCCTATCCATCTCATCCTATTCCTATCTTAGAGACTTATCCATCTCTACTCACCCATCCCATCTTACCCTACCAACGAATTGTGAAATTGGATTCCAATTTCATTTTTAGCCAACCAAGCATGATTTGGATTCCAATTCCAATTCCTTGCAGATTCCAATTCCTTAACAAATTCCAATTCCTTATAAAACATTCTGCGAACCAAACGCCACCTAAGAGTACATAACATTAAATATGAGTTAAAGTAGAATAACTCAATAAATATTTAAAATATTTAAAATTTAAATTAATTTAAAAAACCGGTTCGAAAACTATAACTTGAAAACTTAATAAATTCACTTTTTATAGAATCTCTTGTTTTTTTTCGAAAACTATAATTTGAAAACTGAAATTCAAAAATGACTAGTTTTCGTGAACTAAACGCAACTTAAAGTTGTTACCTTTTCATAAACTTAACCCATGTTAGGGTGCTGGGTATACTCACCACTCCCAAACTCATCATTTTAGACAAATCAGTGTCACATTAGTTTTTCTATCTCCACCATTTCCAATTTCAAACTTTGAGTTAATCTATCATCCTCAACTTTAGACGGGCATTGCTAACGCACACCCCCAAATCCTTTAATTATGTTAATTGCACACCTCCTCCTTCTTAAAAACTAAAAAAATGAATGGGTCGCAATACTTTTTCATTCGTAGTACTTTTCATTTGGAATAAAAAAATTACAAATTGATTATGTTTTAGATTTTTTTTTAACAAAAAACCATAAATCATTTTGATTTTTCGTACAAAATAATTGCAACTCATTAATTTTTGTGTTTTTAACAACAAAAAAACTATGAATTATTCTAGTTAATAGTTGCATACAAGTGGTTATGTATCGTTTTTATGGATTACAATATTTTTCATTCGGCAAAACTATAAATTGGAATAATTCATAGTTTTTTGTTGTTAAAAACACAAAAATAAATGAGTTGCAATTATTTTGTACGAAAAATCAAAATTATTTATAGTTTTTTGTCAAAAAAATATAAAAATAGGGTCGTAGTTTTTTATTATGAGTTGTAATCAGTTTCGTTTGAAATTTACTAAAAAGCTGATCAATTTGTACTTTTTTTATTCCAAATAAATAGTACTACGAATGAAAAAATATTGCAACCCATTCATTTTTTAGTTTTTCTATGAATGGAAAAACCATGACTCGTCGTGATTTATAGTTTTATGAATGAAAAATATTGAGGCTCATTTTGAATTTTTGTTTTTTAAATAAAAAAAATAAAAAAACTATGACTCATTTAGATTGGAAAAAACTAAAAATGAAACGATTTGTATTATTTTATCAGGAAAACTAAGAAAATGATGGTTTGTAGTTTTTTTGTTGGAAAAAGTGAAAATTGAAATGATTCATAGTATTTTTTTCATTCATATTATATATATAACTGTGAATAAATAATCGAATATTACCTATCCGTGAATATTCAGAATAAAAATTTGGTTTATGTTGGTGTTTATGAAATATTAGAAAACTTAATAAAATAAAAAAATTATGTTTTTAATTTGATATGTTACTATTATTGATAAAAAACTGAAAAAATGTTACTATTTTTGAAAACTGAAAAGTTGGTGACCTGTTAAACAGGTTTACATGTTACCCATTACTATTATTGATAGAAAAATAAAAAGTTGTTACTATTAATGATAAAAAATAAATAATGTTACTATTAATGATAAAAATGTCAAAACTTGTTACCATTTTTGGTCATTTGCCCTTAATTAAACAAGTTTTCACTTTTTATTGAAATCCTTGTTTTTTTTTCTTCTGAAAACTATAAGTTGAAATCTGAAATTGAAAAATGACTAGATTTCGTTAATAAACGCAATAGAGTATCATTTATTTTAATAATTACTTTTAAACATTTTATTTAGCAAATGATGTTTCATATTTTTTTAAAAATTTTCTTAAACATGTCAAAGAAGTCGTTTTTGGTTTGTTTGTAATATGTTTTAAATGTTTTCAATTCACAAATATAGATATAATCACTCTCAATTTTATGTCAACTCAATAAACTTTTTTTAATGATTCTGTAAACATTTTAATTATAACATAAAATTTTTAACTAAAACAAATATATAATATTTCAGATTTCTTTTTATACAATTTAAATTATTTATGTTATCAGACACAATAAATTTTATTTAATTTTATGGTTTTAAATAGATTGTTAAATATAAATAAACTATTAAATATTTTACTAGTAAATAACAATATTGAAATAAAAAATTATGAAAACTTAAAAAAACTAATAAGAAAAAGTGTTATGAGTGTGAACTAGTGTTGAGTTGTCACATCATATGGGACTTATCAACTATAGTTGACTTTATATTTGTGGTGTACAAAGTACTACCCATTCGGAAATTACGAAGACGAAGAGATTGACGAAGAAATGAAGAATCGAATATGGACTTGTCTCATGTTCGCCGTACTGTTCAATTAATTCATTGATCGACAAATGATCAGAGACTCACAAATCTACTTCAAAAGAATCATTCATTGATTCATTCGATTAGTCGATTTTTGTGCTCGCCAGAATGGACTTGTCTTGCACCAGCACAGTAATGCTCATCGGATTGATTTCATTCGATTAATTGAAGATGGACTTGTCTTGCACCACCACAGTAATGCTCGTCGGAATTCCAAATGTGGGGAAATCTGCTTTTCCGACTCCTTGCATCAGATTGGCAGAACTAATGCTGCAGCTAATTTTAATTCATTAGAGCACCTACAAAAGTGTTTAATCATGATTCATGAATTGCTGACATTGTTTGTGTGTGGGTATGGGTATGTGCACCTGGTTAGACTTTTGAAGGTCATGACTGGTTTGACTTTTGAAGGTCAAACATACAAGCTTTCATCTTTGAATTTGTTGATCTTCCTTTTAGGAGTCCTTTTAAACGATGCTTACATTTATAAGAAATTGAATCAGGAAAAAATAGGTCATAGTTGTTGGAACTTGTTGCCAAATAAATGAATCATATTGAGAATTTGAATTTGAAAACAATAATTTTGACATCAAATTATTCACTTACTTGTTTCTGGTACATAACATGAGCTCAATTATAACGACCATCAACTGCCATTATTTTTATGTCATGTAAAAATTAGTGTGTTTTGTTTAAGTATTTGGAAGGGGCATTTTTTTTTTCTATTGTTTCAAAAATAAGCTTGAAAAATCAATTCACCGTTAATGTCTAAATTGGTGAAATATTTTAAGAAAATGGGCTTTAGACAATTGAATTGGAATCAAATTTTAAACACTTTCGCTTAAAAAAACAAACGATACCTTAATTAATTACTCGATCGATAAAACAGACTCATAGTTTTGCTTTTGGCATACAATTAATTACTCCATGCAACTTGTAATTAGATCTTTTGGCATTCACACAACGAAAAGTTCGTCACAAACTTTATAAGTTATTTCTCATGGATTACAAGTTACACGTCATTTTATCATGCTCCCACTACTAGTCCATGATATTATCAGCAAGTTGCTCAATCCGTAGAGCGTAGATTATCAATAATTGTTCAATATATTCTACCAATATAAAGAAACAAAAGCACATAACAATTAAAAAAAAAAAACAACCTTTTTTCCACCTCTTGATTAAAATAATTAAATCTTAAAAAAAAATCTAATTCTAGATAAGTTATAACTTAGAAAACCACATATAATATAGCTCACAGAAAAACAAAAGAAACTATTATTTTACAAGTTAAGAACTCGAATCAAACGCATCTGCCAGCACTTATGGATCTTCTTCTTCCAACGCATTATAGATCATCCTACAATGACCCAAATATAATTAGTATTAAACAAGAACGTTACCAACAGATCGACTATATATGGTATATTTGATATGTTTACAAGATCATGAAATCAACCAACGGTTGAACTGTGAACGTACGGTGCCAAATGTATGTAGATCGTATTTCCATAGTAAGATCATGAATTGGTGGTTGAAAATGAGATGTGAAAGTGATGGTCTGTTTATTATGCTTCTTGTGCAGATTCAGATTACCAAAATAACATGATGATAAGGAGGAAATTGTAGATTGAATTAATAATGCTTATGTTATGTGATAATACGTTACCAGAATAAGGTGATGAATAGGAGGAAAACTAGATGACCAAGTTTGAAAAGGCGTTGCTTTTTTGACCCATTGAGCTGGTTGAAGATCTCTGTGACATCAACAAGGTGTTGTCTCCGAGCGTACCTAGTAACATCGAATAAGAAACACCATAGACAATCACTCTTTGTTATTTATGAGAAAACAAGAAACCATTAACCATGAGCGTATCTGCCTATGAAAGTGGTTTGAGTGTTTTTCTTAAATTAAGGTTTAAAATATCATTCAATATAGTAACTATAAACAAAATCTTGCGAACCCAAATCAACACGTACTTCCTTTTTGCAGGGCAAATAACTAAAAAAGTACCCATGATCTTGAGACATTCTGAAGATGAAAATGGTTAGGAATTTAGAAGAAAGAAAACAAACAACAGGGAAAATTATATCGAAAAGTAGTAGCATGGGGTGCCATCTTTCAGTGCATATTTACAGTGGTAAAGGTTAAGTGAAGTCTTAATATTTATACATAAAATCTCACATATGTCTCCTTCCAAGTGTGGTTTAAGTCATTCAAACACATGAAATGTATTTAGACTTACAGTGAGATTCATTTCTAGTCAACCAACCAAATTTACAACTAGTAAATCAAGAATATCCAACCGAAACAATTGTGACTTTCATGGTTCAAAGAGAGAAGAATGTAGCAAAAACAGGACTTACAATCTCATATCATAGTAAATTAAAGGTATGGAACTGCCAGAATAAACATCATCCAATGCCCTGTTACCAGATATAACAAGCATAAAATGCCTTGAGCCACAAACTCTGGTATGATCACATTGTTTATCCGAGAAGCGGAGTCATAAGGATTAATATTTTTAAACTCTAAATCCGCAAAACATATGTTAGAACCAGAGTTATATTCATACAAAATACTAAATAATTCACAGAATTCAAATGATACAAATTTGTACATACGATTCTAAAATAAAGAACAAAACAACAAATCACGAAGATACCCGAATTGATGAATAAGAGAATCCAGATTGAGGCCTGCGCGTGCAGTGTCCTAAGACAGAAATTCGCGGTCTGTCCAGAGGATACAACAATCTATTCAAGCGGTGTGCTTGAATCTGTCGAATTTGTTATGTGCATTTTTCTGGAAGAATTTTCGTAGTGAGGGAGAGAAAGAGAGACGAGAATGATCTGATGGTTGTCTGTTATTATGGCGCCAAAATTAACCGAAAAAATAACTGTCAAAGCGGCAGTTAAAAAGTTAATATTAGCATAATTTTAGGATGGAGGATTTCGGATCACTCAAACCCCAAGGCCATCTTTTGACCATTTAATATATATGTATATATGGCCCAATCTTCTCCATGCTTCATGTCTTAATTGGTTTGATAAAACAAGTTAATGTTTATAAACCAATTTAATATTTTATTTCTCACCTATGTGGGACAAAATCCCAACAACATATAAGCTGCAAGAGAAAGATAATAAAATATCAGAACTTTCATACATTAGTAGACCTTTATTGAACCCATAACCCATAAGTTAAAAGGTTCACTTATGAAATAAAATATATGTCAATAAGGAAACAAAAACAAAATTCACGATCAATAATTCTTACAACCAAATTCAAGTTTAAGAATTCTATCTTCTTACCGATAAAAACAACGTCTTAAATCTTTTTACCAATAATAACAACATATCAAATTAAAACTCTCTTTATCTCTAACTAATTATAATTTTAAAAGAATTTAAATTTATTAAAACTGAAACACATTCAAATAAGTTCATAATCTATTTTTTTGTTCGAATTTTGTTAAAGTTAAATCAAACGCAATGTGTGCCTATAAAAGAGATAACAAAATATTTTTTATAAACATTAAAAATGAAAATTATCTTGATATGTCATATTGTCATTTCTAGCCGGTTCTTTAGAGGTACAATAAGGATGGACGACCATTCAAGTGTAACATGAAAACGTGAAACTCACTTTATTTTGTATGAGATGTCATATTAATATAATCCACACATTTAATTTGTATTATTTTTTAGATACTTAAATGCAGTAATTTTACATATTTATTTATTTGATAAATAAATAATATCATAAATAATTATGATCTAATTATGGATAATTAGTTTTTTATTTGATTAATAAAAGGGTAATATTAAAAAGATGCATCTATTTTATTTATAGATAAATATATATGATTTAATTATCCAAGTAAAAGATAGAATTTTAGTTTAACCGTACTGCATATGATCTACAACTAGCCCTATAAATTTATGTCAAGCTTAGGGGTTTTGACGATACATTATAATCACATAAACGAAGAATTCGGGCCCATAGGACTGAATCTCTCTCTCTCTCTCTCCATGTTTTTTTCTCGGCAAATAAAAACTTTTCAGTTTTTGTCCGTTTGATCGATCATTCGGCAATTACTCGATCGTGTGATCACCGGTAACATCAGAAACATCTTATTTCAGTTGTTATTGCTCATATTGTTGGAATAAATATACAATTCTATTTTATTAATATTTATGTCTTGTTCTTAGATCTCTGAATACAAAATTGTTTTTGTGGTTTTTTTCTAATTTTGCTGCATTGAATTTTTACTTGAAAATTATTAATACGTGTAAATAAACCTAACAATGACAATACATGACAATATGACATATTATAATATTCTATCCTTCATAACTTATAGGGTTAAAGTCGTATAAATGCTACATACTTTTTTCAGTTTACCTAAATGACTAATTAAGTTTTTTCTTTTACTGAATGATAGTTGTACTCCAAAATTACTTGTCGATATGGTACGTGTAACCAGTAACAATGTTGATATGACAGTTTTTGCTGATTCAAATGACAACGTGACAGATTTTTAATGACTTGATGCTTACGTGGATAGACCATATCAACATGGTTACTGGTTACACGTATCATATCGACAAGTTATTTTGGAGTACAACGTGGATTTACGTAGATTTTGATTTATATAAATAATTTAGAAAATCCACATAAGCATGTAGATCCTTTCATACTTCTAAAAACACAAATATAAGATCATTACCGGTAGAACCGGTAATCAAAAAAATTATCTCAACAATAAATTTTAAATAAAAGTATCAATGAGATTAAAAAATAACTAGATTAGTCATTTGAGTAATTTCAGTAATGTAACGTATATTTGTACGACTTTAACCCTAACTTATATTAAGAACTTATTTATTATTTCTCTCATTGTCGCACATTGTATTTGTTTTATCTCTAACAAACTTTGGACACAAATATAGATTATGACATTATTTGAACGTGTTCTGATTTTCATAAATGTAAATAATAAGTCAAATATAAATAACGTTTCAATGTGATAAGTCGTTGTTATTGATAAAAAGTTCAAAGTTGTTGCTATTATCGGTAAATACATAAAACATTGTTGCTATTATCAGTAAAAAAATATAAGTTTTTGCTATTAATGGATGGTAACCTGCTATAGCATGTATCCAAATAAAAAATGGATAAAATCGGTAAAAAAAAAAATAAAAGTTATTACTATTAATGATAAATAATAAATAATGTGACTATAACTAATAAAAGTACAAAAAATTGTGGCTATTTTTGACATATAACTCAAAAATAAAACACAAACAATCCAATATAAACTTATTTCCAAAATGCAAATAATCCATTTAAACATTAAAGATTTAACTTAATTTCAAAGAATGTGCACGGAAAATTAAAAACTTGGAGAATGGGTCAATGGGAAGTATGAGAGACTGGGAAAGTTGAGAAGTCTGGAACTACGAAAAATCTTCGGCGAGGTTGGTTAATTTCGGTTTGATTTTTGGACAAAAACTGTCTTGAACCGTATTTTGCTGTTTTTGAAAAACACATAAACCAATCCAATTGTTTTTCTTCGGTTCGGTTTTATGGGTTTTTTCGATTTTTTGCTTCCCCATACCAAGAAAGTATCGTTTTCATTTTTAGCTGCCTCTCCCTCCCTCCCTCCCTCCCAACAGGAAATCATCCTTTTTGATCGAAGTCAGATTTGAAGGTCAGATTATGTGCGAACTCTAGCTTTGGTTTTTGGGTTCAAACCTTAGATTTGAATGTCAAATTATGTTCAAAACTTTATGCTTCATTTGAACGCTATAACATTATGTTATAGTTTCATAATTATGTTCAAAAGTTATTGAAGGCTTCGCTATTATAATTTCGGATTTATGTTCAAAACTTTATGCTTCATTTTGGGCTCAAACACTAGATTTGAAGGTCAGCTTATGTATAAAAATGTATGCTTCATTTGAAAGGTTTTCAGATTATGTTCAAATATAAATGAGAAAATTATGTAAATGACCTCAAAACTATAACAGATTTTCAATTAAGTCTCCCTCTAATTTTTTTCCTAATAAGTCATTAGACCAATTAAAACTCATAGAATAAGTCGAAATGTAACTTGCAACCTGCTATGCAGATTACCATGTGTAATATAATTTGGAAAAAATCATCAAAGTATAAAATTTTTTCGATCAAGTCCCCTATTCATTATTATTATTATTATTATTATTATTATTATTATTATTATTATTATTATTATTATTATTATTATTATTATTATTATTATGAGGATAAAAAAGTTAGCAAGGCATAATCAAATATGTTGCTTTATACATATGTTATTTCTTCTTGTGAAATGTCTCTATTTGATGTCATTAGATTTCACCACATGTGGAAGATGTGCAGCAATCTGATGTATGCCAACATATATAGCTAACTCAAGTAGTTAATATCACTCGTCTGGAAACATATAGAGTGAAAATGAAAACAACACAATGTCAACTAGACCTAGGTTTTAATTTAAATCTCAAATATATCTTTGACTTAAAGAAGTAATTTTCTTGAATACTATGTTGAGGAAACAGGCACACACCACGATGCAACAGATTTGCATAAGTTGGTTTGCAACTATTTTCTAGGAGTTTGTGAGTTGTGACACCATGCTGGCCCTTATGCACTAGGCTGACCCCAGGATCCCTCCCTAAGCGTGCTTGATCTTCAACAACCATCTCAAGCCATGAATGTTTATTTGAATAGCGTTTACTCCCTGCACTAGTCTGTTAAAAGTTCTTTGTGGAACATGTCTATAATCCCTATATAAAGTCAAAGGATCTAGCCATGGGGCACTTACTTATTTATAATTAGCTTATGCCAACTAGTTTGGGATATATGGTTTGTACTTGCATCCTTATTAGTCTCCTGGAATTCACGTTTCTATCGTGTTTTGTTGTTTCTGTTATTGTATATTTTAATATAAGATAAGAAAGTATCATTTTTATATGTAATTATCATAAGTGGGCTATAGTCATGGTGAGGAATTGATACATTATTTTCTTGCTATGAAGAATATAAATGCTAGTTTATTGTTTTACCTTAGAAAGGACATCAATCTTGATAAATGTGTAATGCAATTGATGGCAATGTGTAATGCTATAGTCAGAAACCAACTAGGAACTTCTTAGATGTTATGAACTTGTACGAACTTCTTTAATGTTACATGCATTATCTAGTCACAAGGTGGCAGTCTCTTCAGCAAGTTTTGCTTTTGGTTCTGCACAATTCTAAGTAATTCTTCAATTGTTCGACCACATCACACTCTAAACAGCTATCCTAAGAACCCTGTCTGGCATGGTCCTCACCACCAATCCTCCACTTTTTTTTTGCAACCGTTTGGTCTCAGACAATGACTATGATACAAATTGGTAAGTGAGGGCCAATTGAATATTACTGAGGAGTAACATAGTACCAAGTGATAGTTATGTTTGAGTATTAAGACTTTCCCAAGATGCCAAGTGATTCTGTTATTGTTGATTAAAATGGAGCATATCCTTCTAACATTTCCGACCCTCTTCTATGGACAATAACTAGCTTCTATATACAATAAGCTTAGCTATAATAAGCCTAATTATGGTAATAATCTGGTTGCATAGGAGATTACCTGTTGTCTAGTGTCAATGCACCTGTGATTTGGATATATGCAGTGTTAAATTTTTATGGCCCTTAAATGTGTTACAATTGTAAATTTATTATGTTTCATGTGACATGTTACAAGTAAAAACTCATTGGCTTGAGATGAACTCAATAGGGTCTTTTGTTATGCTATTATTATATCAATGTTTGTAAATGGCCAAGTTATGAAGTAATAACTCCAGTGATTGTTCCTTCTCTGTTGCATTGCATGTTAGGATGAAACTGGTGAAGGATTGGTTGTCGGTGTTGATTGTTTACAATGACAACGTGTCACCAATGTTGACCAATTATAAATTATTAACCGGAAGAAACATTTTTGAGAATCATAACACCACTACCCATGTCTAAAGCTCAATTGTTGTCGCAATGCCTTAGTTTTTCAATCCGAAATGTTTAAGACTGCAATCATTTGGTCACAGCGATTACCACCTGGTTTCGTCGTGCAAAACGACAACTGTCACACGATCAACATCAACTTACGTGAGCATTATCATATCTAAATTAGTGTGTTCAATCGCTCATGACGTCTTTGCTTAACTTAGTTGAGTACTGTCTACACTAAACTTGAACTTTAGAACTCCATGTTTTGTACATAAAAGTGTTTTGTTACTTTGTAATTTGTCTTGAAACCCTACATGTATCTTTGTAAATCCTGGAGTAATCGACATGATGGTTGGTTCTTAAGTTGTAATTCAAATGTTGTTCTTTAAGTGATTTGTATATAAGAGCTTACACCCATGAATTGGAGGTGAAAGTGAAAACCCCTGTTTTTGCGACATTTTTGTGTTACAAGGTTTTTCGCTTTTCACCTCCTTTTCATGGGTGTAAGCTCTTATTTACGAACCACTTCAAGACCAAAATTTGCATTACAACTTGAGAACCAAGCATCATGCCGATTACTTCAGGATTTACAAAGATACTTGTAGGGTTTCAAGACAAATTACATAAGTAACAAAACACTTTGATGTACAAAACTTGGAGTTCTAAAGTTCAAGTTTAGTGTAGACAGTACTCAACTAAGTTAAGCAAAGACGTCATGAGCGATTGAACACACTAATTTAGATCTGATAATGCTCGAGTAAGTTCATGTTGATCGCCTAACAGTGGTCATTTTGCACGACGAAACCAGGTGGTAAACGCTGAGACCAAATGAGGGCAGTCTTTAACATTTAGGGTTGAAAAACTAAAGCATTGCTGCAACAATGTTTGAGCTTTAGACATGGGTAGTGGTGATATGATTCTAAAAAATGTTTCTTCTGGTTCACGATTTATGATTGGTCAGCATTGGTGGCACGTTGTTGTCGTAAACAATCAATACCGGCAACAAATCCTTCACCAGCTTCATCTTAACCTGCAATGCTAAGGTGCAATCACTGGAGTTATTACTTCATAACTTGGCCATTTACAAACATAGATACAATAATGGCATAACAAAGACCCTATTGAGTTCATCTCAAGCTAATGATATGTTACTTGTAACATGTCACATGAAGCGTTAAAAAATTACACGACTAGCATATTTAAGAGGCCATAAAAATTTAACACTGCATATATCCAAATCATAGGTGCATGGGCCACTACTCACATTACCCACTTCTGTCCGTGACACTAGTCAACATGTAATCTCCCTATGCAACCAGATTACTACTATAACTAGGCTTATTATAGCTAAGCTTATTGTATATAGAAACTAGATATTGTCTATAGAAGAGGGTTGGAATGTTAGAAGGATATTCTCCAATTTAATCAACAATAACAGAATCATGTGGCTTCAAGAGAAAGTCTTAACACTTGAACATAACTATCACTTGCTACTATAATACTGCGTAGTAATATTTGATTGGGCCTCACTTACTAATCGATATCATAGCCATTGTCTAAGACCAAACGGTTACAAATTAAGTATTAAGTATAGATAATATTTAGGGTGAATTTCACATACGTCCCTCTAAAACTGCATAATATCATATATACCCAAAATTTCATATATATCCTTTTTAAAACGTCATAATATCATATTTACCCAATTTAAAACTTTAATATCATATATACCCTTTAAAACTTTTAAATATATCAAATATATCCAAATTATTTATTTATTACTTTAAAACTCATAAAAAATATTCATTAATAAAGAAATGACCAATCTACCCTTTTTATTTCTTAAACTTGATAATATCGTATTTACCCAGTTGAAAACTTTAATATCATATATACCATTTTAAACTTTTAAATATATCAAATATATCCAAATTATTTCTTTATGATCTTTTATTACTTTAAAACTCATAATAAACATTTTTTTTTTATTTTCTTATATACTAATCTTTATAATATAAGCCATATACAAATATCAAATTTCTTAAATATGTTCAGAAACCTTCCCCCTGTTGTTGATGTCGAGGATTCTTTCGTCCTCACCCTTGTTGTTGCTGTTTTTGGCTAAGTTCCCGTGAAAACCCTCCGGCCATGGGCGGATCTACATGGAATTAAGCGGGGGAAATGCCCCCAACGATGTGCGTAAATTTGACGAATTTTATCATATGTGTTTCGGGAAAGGAAAATTAACACGACGAATACCTTATAATTAATTAAACAAGTAACTAAAATGGATATTTTTGAATTCTTGCATAAGCCATTTCCCAAATTTTGAGACACTTTCACACTCGTAACAGTCGCATTGTTGAACAAAAAGAGCTTGGCACCTTCATATATTGCTTTTATGGCCCTTAAATGTGTTACAATTGTAAATTTTTAATGCTTCATGTGACATGTTACAACTAAAAAATCATTGGCTTGAGATGAACTCAATAGGGTCTTTGTTATGCTATTATTGTATCTATGTTTGTAAATGGCCAAGTTATGAAGTAATAACTCTAGTGATTGTTCCTTCTCTGTTGCATTACAGGTTAGGATGAAACTGGTGAAGGATTAGTTGCCGGTGTTGACTGTTTACAATGACAACGTGTCACCAATGCTGACCAATCATAAATCGTTAACCGGAAGAAACATTTTTGAGAATCATATCACCACTACCCATGTCTGAAGCTCAAGAATTGTTGCCGCAATTCCTTAGTTTTTCAACCCGAATTGTTGAAGACTGCCATCATTTGGTCTCAGCATTTACCACCTGGTTTCGTCGTGAAAGACGACCAAGGTCAGACGATCAACATCAACTTACCTAAGCATTATCATATCTAAATTAGTGTGTTCAATTACTCCTGAAGTCTTTGCTTAACTTAGTTGAGTACTATCTACACTAAACTTGAACTTTACAACTCCATGTTTTGTACATAAAAGTGCTTTGTTACATATGTAATTTGTCTTGAAACCTACATGTATCTTTGTAAATCCTGGAGTAATCGACATGATGGTTGGTTCTTAAGTTTTAATTCAAATGTTGTTCTTTAAGTGATTTGTATATAAGAGCTTACACCCATGAATTGGAGGTGATAGTGAAAACCCCTGTTTTTGCGGCATTTTGCGTTACAAGGGTTTTCGCTTTTCACCTCCTTTTCATGGGTGTAAGCTCTTATTTACGAACCACTTCAAGACCAAAATTTGCATTACAACTTGTGAACCAAGCATCATGCCGATTACTTCAGGATTACAAAGATACTTGTAGGGTTTCAAGACAAATTACATAAGTAACAAAACACTTTTATGTACTAAACATGGAGTTCTAAAGTTCAAGTTTAGTGTAGACAATACTCAACTAAGTTAAGCAAAGATGTCATGAGCGATTGAACACACTAACTTAGATCTGATAATGCTCAAGTAAGTTGATGTTGATCGCCTAACAGTGGTCGTTTTGCACGACGAAACCAGCAGGTAAATGCTGAGACCAAACAGGGTTGAAAAACTAAGGCATTGCTGCAACAATTCTTGAGCTTCAGACATGGGTAGTGGTGATATGATTCCCAAAGAATGTTTCTTCCAGTTCACGATTTATGATTGGTCAGCATTGGTGACACGTTGTTGTTGTAAACAATCAACACCGGCAACCAATCCTTCACCAACTTCATCTTAACCTGCAATGCAACAGAGAAGGTGCAATCACTGGAGTTATACGTCATAACTTGGCCATTTACAAACATAGATACAATAATAACATCACAAAGACCCTATTGAGTTCATCTCAAGCCAATGATTTGTTAGTTGTAACATGTCACATGAAGCATTAAAAAATTACACTACTAGCACATTTAAGAGGCCATAAAAATTTAACACTGCATATATCCAAATCATAGATGCATGGGCCACTACTCACATTACCCACGTCTGTCCGTGACACTAGTCAACATGTAATCTTCCTATGCAACCAACCAGATTACTACCATAACTAGGCTTATTATAGCTAAGCTTATTGTATATAGAAACTAGATATTGTCTATAGAAGAGGATTGGAATATTAGAAGGATATTCTCCAATTTAATCAACAATAACAGATCACGTGGCTTCAAGAGAAAGTCTTAACACTTGAACATAACTGTCACTTGCTACTATGATACTGCTTAGTAATATTTGATTGGGCCTCACTTACCAATCGATATCATAGCCATTGTCTGAGACCAAACAGTTAAAAATTAAGTATTAAGTATAGATAATATTTATTATCATCAATTAAATAAGTATAACTTTGCATTAAAAAGTTTACATAATGCATTAAAACTTAAAATTGAAGATTCCAATGCATACTTGTTAGTTTATGGTGTAAAGATGACATTACTACTGCATGATGACTGATTTCATAAAACACTTGAGGGTCACGCCGATGAGCACAACTGAGCAGATGCAATCAAACAATTATATAAATAATATTGGATATTATTTATGGCACGAAATGATCATTGGGATTAAATTAATGGATGATTAATTATATCTGAAAGTACGGGGACTATAAGTGCAGTATTAGATATTGTAGTGATTTAATTGTCATTGGATGATGATTAAATATTTATCTAGTCTTTTATTTATTATCTGATATTAAATAAAAGATTGATTTATTTGAATTAGTATTATCATAAAATTAAATAAGAGATAATTGGATGGATAATTATTAAATAAAAGATTGATTTATTTGAATCAGTATTATCATATAATTAAAACATATAAATCTTAAATGTTAAAAAAATACAATAATAGTATTGTATTTCATATTTGTTATAATTAATATTTAATAGTAGTTAGTTTTTAGGAATTTTTAAAATATAATTTAGTTTTAAGTTAATATGTATTTAATCGATATAATTTGAAGTTTCAATTTTACATAAAACTTAATGTTTATATATGTATTTTATTACAATAAATAAAATGTTATTGTAACACCCCTCCCAAACCCGGAAATGCCACGTCAATACAATACACAGGTGGCATATCTCAATAACTCACTCATGCACATATGTCAGAAAGGTAACACGGATCACTATTAATTTAAACTTTCGCATAATATTATTAACACATATCCGCTAATCACTTGAACCCAAAAGGTGCAAACATAACAATACAGGTCAGGTCGTTACACAAAATTAACACAAAGCTTCCCAGCTACCAAATCAATCAGCACTGCTACCGACCTCTTCTCTGATACCCTGAACATGGAAGACTCGAATACGTAAGCTCGAAAGCTCGTGAGTACTCGAGGGTTAGACTCTGCACAGAATACACGTAACACACATACACATAGCACATTCACGCAAAGCAATCTCTAGCTCGATCCCTGGCAATCATCATCACAATACAGGTATGAACACATAGCATGAGATCCCAAGCCCTGCATAGAATCACTGAAAGGGGGACACTTCCCCAGCTAACGACCGCGGCCGCGGTGGTTAGCCACAACCCTGTAGCACGGGCGCGAACCGGCTACAGGCCTTGCCGTGTATACACGCCCCAAGGACTGTTAGGGACAGTCAACCCGCGCGATAACCCATCGCGAATCACCGTCCGTATGGAACTCATCACGGACCCCGGACTGGATCTCATCTCATGCGCATATATCACATATGTAAGAATAGAATCATACCTGAAGCTCGCGTCCCTGTCTCATACCCAGCATAGCACAATATACGCAAATAACACGACACAACTCAGAAAATGGAGCGCTCGTTTGGAAAAGACTCGGGTACTCACCTGATCAATCGGTCCCACACACTGAATTTATAACCTTCGACTCGGCTCGTCTCGCTGTCTGCTTGTCCCTGTAACACACGGATCCCACAATGTTAATCTCAAATCCAACCGACACATAAACTCTATTCACAATAAATCAAATCAACCCCGGCCCAAATAATTCCCAATCGAGTCCCGAAAATCCGATCAAAACCCGGCCCGGAAACAATTCCGACAATATCCCGAAAACCCAACGAATTATGACCCAAACTCTCAAATGGAACCCGACCCACAATAAATCTGACCCAAAACAAACCTAACGGAACCCAAATACCCAAATAAACCCCAACGTCCACAAGAACCAAGCCCAAAACCCTCGGATCCCCCTGCTCCGGTCGCGCCCACGCTGCCCCGGTCACGCCCGCGCTCGCCACCCTCCCGTCGCGACCACGACCCCCGATCGCGACCGCGATCGCTGGCGGTCTGGCCCTCCTTCTTCTTCGTCGATCAGGTCAGCCCAGGGTGCTAAAACCCCTTTTTCCTCCGATTTCAGCCAAGAAAATACTTATATATCTCATATATAACAGCATACACGTATCTCATACCCTTTCTCATAATTTCAGCAACACATATCTAAATTTTGAAACCAAGATTAGGGACCCTTACCTCAAATCTTCAAGAACACACAACAATGGAGATGAAGATCAATTCCAGCAATAATTATCAGATTTAGGAGCTTTCTTGCAGTTGAAACTCATGTACACACACTTTCACACACACACTTTAGGTTTCCAAATAAGGAAATGAAGGAAAAGAAACGCACGCATATATTCTTTCCACTTTTAGACGGGTTCCAACCCCATAACCCGAACCCGATACCCCAATTTCATAAATAATATCCACTTAACCCAATTAATTCCACGAACCCAAATATATAATTAATCCACTAAATTAATTACCCGGGGACACGTAACTCGCAACCCGACACGTATAATCCACTACTCGGGTTATTATTGGACCCACGCAATAATAATATATTAAATATCCACTAAAATAATTACACGCAATTATCTCGAAAATGGGATGTTACAAATCCTCCCCTCTTAAAAAGATTTCGTCCCCGGAATCCATCGCAAGTTATTCGCAATTATACACCTCTATGTTAAATCCCCGAAACCTCGACTCATGACCCTCAATATAATTATCAACACTCTTGATAAATTCGCATTTAAACTCTGAATGACACAATCATCACTGATACCCATCTCTATTACACAGTCAGGCAATCCACTAATGACTCGGTCAGATCCTCTAACTTGCGCATCGACAACTGATAGATCCTCTATTAGCAGAGTCTTCTCGTGGCGTCACTTCATAAGCCACTCAGATCCACATATTATCTCAATCCATCGATCTTCATTCTCCCTCATCACATACCCGCATAACTCTGTATAGATTATCCACTAACACAACACATAAAGACATCTCCATCGAATCACTAAACGCAAGCTCATAAACACGATTAAACTCATAAGGGATTAAATCCACTCTCAATAGATTAATCCACTATCACAACAGAACTCTCATAAAACGCAATATCACAGATATGGATAGCACACACACAAGAGCTTAAATCCACTATCAATATGATAATCCACTAGCACATTACGAAACATTCACAAAGATTACTCATATAACTCACATAACTCAGCAAGATTAATCCACTAGCATAGCACAATGCCCAATCCCAGAACTCTTATAACCCATCTTACCATAATATATCCCACTCTCGCACACATATCCAGATATAACAATCTTACGATCACAGACACAACGAATCAGTCACCCACAACATAACACATACACTTATCACAGACATAACCCAATTACCCGCCCCATAACTGACACACACTCAAAGAAAGCTCAGAAAGACATACCCGAAACCATGTCAGCATCATCTCGAGCTGCCTCTGCAGTCGCCTGAAATACCCGACCCCGCGCCCGAGAATCATGACGACCGGATGACGCGGCTCAGCTCTGGCCCCACTGGAACTCGTACCCTGTATCGCTGGCCCCATCTCTGGACAATCTCGCACCCTGTGCCCTGGTCTCCCACAACGGAAGCACAACGCCTCTGGAACAGTACACGTGGCGGCAGCATGCCCATGCTGACCGCATCGATAACACCGAGGCACGCACGGCCCACTATGACGTCGGTGGCATCTCGGGCAATCCCGATCTCCAACCGAACTGTCTCCCCTATCGCCCCCATCTCGAGGCCTTTGCCCTACACTGCTTTGGCTCTGCCCTGTATATCTCGAACTCTGCCTCTGACTCTGACTATCTGATCGCTGGCTCCGCCCCGGTCCACTCGATCTTCGCTCTCTATCCCTGTCTCTGTCTCTATCTCTATCTCGCCCGTCTCTCGAACTCTCACCCGAACGCCGCTCCCTGGAATCATCTCTTGAATGCCTCCGGTCTCTCGAGGACTGCTCGGGAGTCCTCACACGCCTGCGCTGAAAGGATGGGTCCTCTCTCTGCTTGGCTATCTCCCGCTCCCTTATGCGGGCCATCTCTAACGCTCTGGCGAAGGTAGGAGTCTCGTGCATCCCAACGAACTCTCTAATATCGGCTCGCAGTCCATCAATGAATGCATCAACCTTTCGCTGCTCGGTGGCGATGTGATGGGTGGCAAACTGCGAATACTCATTAAACTGGTCCACATACTGCTGCACTGTCATCTCGCCCTGCTGCAGATGCAAAAACCGACGCTCCATCTCTCGTCTCTCATCTCTGGGAATATACTGCAGCTCGAACACAGTTCTAAACTGATCCCACGTCATCGCATAAGTCGCTGAAGAAGTCATAGCTGACTCGATAGACTTCCACCACTGCAATGCCCCTCCTCTCAACAAATAAGTTGCATACCCCACCATATCTCTCGGCTCCACGTGTGCAACTCTGAAAGCAGCCTCTACCTCACGCTCCCATGCCATAGCCATCCCTGGCTCACCCCCACCTCAAAACTCTGGCGGATTCCCGGTCATGAAATCCTTAAACGAACCCCCTCGTCGAGACGTAGATGAAAAGGCACCCGCACCCGTATCCTGACCACCCCCAGCACGTGGTCCCATACTCTGATCTTGTTCCCGCTCCTGCTCTCTCTGCTGCCTGTAAAACTCAGTCAATACCCCCACAAGCTCTGACTTACGAATGAACTCGTTCCCTTCCGGCTTTCCCGCACCGGATCCCTCTCCCTGATCTGCCATGACTATCTGCACAAACCGAAACAATTGAGAACCATAGATAGACCACCCAGCGTTATATACTAAGCCAGGTTAGTTAATTCCACTAAAATCAATCGCAATGGATCCCCCACGGATCGAAACAAGGTTTAAGTTAAGCATCCACTAATGATACTCAGACTTCAAACCACAAGCTCTGATACCATGCTGTAACACCCCTCCCGAACCCGGAAATGCCACGTCAATACAATACACAAGTGGCATATCTCAATAACTCACTCATGCACATATGTCAGAAAGGTAACACGGATCACTATTAATTTAAACTTTCGCATAATATTATTAACACATATCCGCTAATCACTTGAACCCAAAAGGTGCAAACATAACAATACAGGTCAGGTCATTACACAAAATTAACACAAAGCTTCCCAGCTAATCCTCGATCCCAAATCAATCAGCACTGCTACCGACCTCTTCTCTGATACCCTGAACATGGAAGACTCGAATACGTAAGCTCGAAAGCTCGTGAGTACTCGAGGGTTAGACTCTGCACAGAATACACGTAACACATATACACATAGCACATTCACGCAAAGCAATCTCTAGCTCGATCCCTGGCAATCATCATCACAATACAGGTATGAACACATAGCATGAGATCCCAAGCCCTGCACAGAATCACTGAAAGGGGGACCCTTCCCCAGCTAACGACCGCGGCCGCGGTGGTTAGCCACAACCCTGTAGCACGGGCGCGAACCGACTACAGGCCCTGCCGTGTATACACGCCCCAAGGACTGTTAGGGACAGTCAACCCGCGCGATAACCCATCGCGAATCACCGTCCGTATGGAACTCATCACGGACCCCGGACTGGATCTCATCTCATGCGCATATATCACATATGTAAGAATAGAATCATACCTGAAGCCCGCGTCCCTGTCTCATACCCAGCATAGCACAATATACGCAAATAACACGACACAACTCAGAAAATGGAGCGCTCGTTTGGAAAAGACTCGGGTACTCACCTGATCAATCGGTCCCACACACTGAATTTATAACCTTCGACTCGGCTCGTCTCGCTGTCTGCTTGTCCCTGTAACACACGGATCCCACAATGTTAATCTCAAATCCAACCGACACATAAACTCTATTCACAATAAATCAAATCAACCCCGACCCAAATAATTCCCAATCGAGTCCCGAAAATCCGATCAAAACCCGGCCCGGAAACAATTCCGAGAATATCCCGAAAACCCAACGAATTATGACCCAAACTCTCAAATGGAACCCGACCCACAATAAATCTGACCCAAAACAAACCTAACGGAACCCAAATACCCAAATAAACCCCAACGTCCACAAGAACCAAGCCCAAAACCCTCGGATCCCCCTGCTCCGGTCGCGCCCACGCTGCCCCGGTCACGCCCGCGCTCGCCACCCTCCCGTCGCGACCACGACTCCCGATCACGACCGCGATCGCTGGCGGTTTGGCCCTCCTTCTTCTTCGTCGATCAGGTCAGCCCAGGGTGCTAAAACCCCTTTTTCCTCCGATTTCAGCCAAGAAAATACTTATATATCTCATATATAACAGCATACACGTATCTCATACCCTTTCTCATAATTTCAGCAACACATATCTAAATTTTGAAACCAAGATTAGGGACCCTTACCTCAAATCTTCAAGAACACACAACAATGGAGATGAAGATCAATTCCAGCAATAATTATCAGATTTAGGAGCTTTCTTGCAGCTGAAACTCATGTACACACACTTTCACACACACACTTTAGGTTTCCAAATAAGGAAATGAAGGAAAAGAAACGCACGCATATATTCTTTCCACTTTTAGACGGGTTCCAGCCCCATAACCCGAACCCGATACCCCAATTTCATAAATAATATCCACTTAACCTAATTAATTCCACGAACCCAAATATATAATTAATCCACTAAATTAATTACCCGGGGACACGTAACTCGCAACCCGACACGTATATGTGAAAAGTAGTTTCTACCAATTCAATCAACAATATGCAATTAATAAGAACAAAGAATTTAATCAAAACTAACCGAATGATTTGATTGAAGAACTTGATGATTACACAATGATGAACTGGAATATTCTTCTTCGTACAGAGCTACTGTTCTCTAAATCAAATGCGTACAAAAGATATTTCTGACAGATCTGACCGATACCTCTATTTTAGAAAGTCAACATGACTATTTATACAAAATTACAAACTATAAGGAAATTACACATTAAGTCCCTAGAGTTTGAAGTTTCATCAACTAAAACATATTCCAACAATCTCCCCCTTTGATGAAAGTAGCAAAGTCTTCAAGTTGACAAGCCCAGCTTCTGTTCAAATCTTCTAATACTTTTCCGATCTGACAGCCTCTATTCAATTTAGAAATAAATTCGACCATGAGTTTTCGATCGTTAACTGATAAAGCTCCTTTCTTTGTCTTCCTCTTTTGATCTGCTGCCAGCTTGCCTTTCAGACCATTCATCACCTTAATCAACGTTCCATCAGAAAACTTATTCAGTTCAACACTTCTCATAGCTCTTAATCTTTTATTTCTATCTTTGTACATGACAGCTGGATGCTTCACCATTATAACTTGAAACTCTTTAAGCTCACCAGCAAATTTAATATCTCTGTGAGGTGCAGTCATGTTTATCTTCCTCATGCCTCTCTCAACTCCAATCTGTAGATCTTGCACAGACATTAATACCAGTTTGGTATGCATAAAATGAAACAATGTCTTCAGTGCAAATCTACAATGTTCATTCCTTTTATTCCTGCACAGTTCGTCAAAAAGATCTTCAATATCGACCAAGTGCATGTTGAACATGTCAGCTTCTGTGAATACATATGTGTTTCCATCAGACCTGGTTACAGTAAACTTCGGATAAAAAATCTTAACAAATCTTTCCTTTTCAATCATCACCAGATCTACTATCCTGAAGTCACTCTTCACCTTCTCAACCTCTTGAGTCTTGTTTCTTAAGAAACTGGCATAGTTGACCAGATTGGGCATGTTCGGCTCTAAGACTCGGAATAACTTGTGAAATGAGCAAGGAGCTTGCTTTTTACAAAAGATCCGTTTCTCTAAAATGTCTTCAATGTACGGCATCTTGTTTCTTTTCCTTATGAACTCAGCAGACCTGTTCTCTGGTAGTTCAAGCTTTTTCACCTTTTTCTTACTTATCTCATCTTTATTCAACAAAGTCAACATATCTTGAATTTCTCTCTGCACCACTTGTTGTGCTTGAAATCTTAATCTGTGTTGCTTCTTTGACTCATCAGCAAGTACAAATTCATTAAAGAATCTGTCCATCACTTCCACTTCATTTAAGACAACTGTTTCTTGAGCGATACTGCTCTCAACAGGGAACTCCTCAAATTCTTCCTTAATCTGTACAACAACCTCAGGCTTTTCAACCGTTGGTGTTGATTCAACATCTTTCATGATTTCTTCAACTAACACCTCCTCTTCTTCTATTCTTTCAGCTCTAAAGTCAACATCAATTAAAGCAATTATGTCATCATCTTTAGACAATTCAATATACTCTTCTCTTCCTTCTCCTATCTCTAGAATACTCAGCTCCTTCTCTTTTTCTTGTTCATCTTCCTCAGAATCAATATATTCAACAAACTGATAGATATCAGGCTGAGTGTTCAAAGGAACTGGAACATCTTCATAAAGAATCAATCCCATCTCTCTTTGTTCACCAGCTGACTGTTTGGATCCTCCGGCTTCTTTCCCTTGAGATTCTGGCTCCTTCTCTGGATATGTCAGCATTAAAATCCCTGGTGTCGGTTGATCAAGCTTTCTCCTCTTCTCCCCCTCATGAGGAGCATCATCGGAGTCTTCGTCATGCTCATCATGTTTCCTCTTTGATGAGGAAGCTTGAGCCTTGCAGGTCTCTTCCACTGCAGCTACTCGTTCAGAAAGATTACCCAACGCAGTTACCACAGTATTTTCCAGGCTGATCATACGTTCTCTCATCTCGTCAAATTGATCAAAAACAAAATCCTTCAACTCTTCCTTCAACTCTTCTATAGCTTGCTTTGAGTCAGTTTGCTTGACAGACTCCTCTGCAACATCTTTTCCCTTTAAAAATTTCTGAATATTTGTCATTTGAGCCATTACTTCCGCTAACTGATTAGAAACATGCAAATTGACACCAGACACAGCTGCATTCAGTGCACTTGTCAAGGTTGACTCTGTAACAAAAGGGGATAAACTCACCACTGGGTCACGTAGACTTCCAGTTGACACAACAGTCGAACTTGTAAAAAGAACTTCTGTGTGGCCAGTGCTCAGAGTTGGTATTGGCGTTTCTCTGACTGGACTTCCACCCTCTTCAAGTGACGGAGCAACAAATGCTTCCGTTACTAAGGATGTTCCAGTGGGAACACTCAGTTCAACCACACTAACTTCAACAGATGAAGTTGACGCAAGTGTCCTAAAGTGTATATCAGCTAGACTCAGTGATTCAAATGAAGTCGTACACACGGGCAATTGTGTACTAGTTTCAATATCCATCAAGTCCAAGTGACTTTCGGATAGATCATGTGGCTCATCCCTGTGTTCAATTGAAACAGTCTCCTGTTGAGAGGAGACTGAGTGGCTAGATGGGTGTGCAATTGTCAGTGGGATACTGACTTGTTCAATGCTAACTCTCAAAGGAGAGCTAACAGTGGATGTGGTTAATTCCCGGCTTTCTAGGCTTAGGGTATCCCACACACTCTCTTCAGCTATTTGTACAATATCAATCATCATTCCCCCTCCCTCATGATGATCACCACCATCATCACCATCATCATCATCATCACCTTCTCCCTCTTCTTCTTGAATATCAGATAATGTCCTCTCAGAGTCAGATTTTTCAGGTTCTTCCTCACCACCCCTCACACTGCCTTCTCCCTCACTCTCAGAACGGGCAACCTGAACTTCAGCCCTTTGCTGAGGTTCCTCGATCCTTAAAGCTCCTGGGCTAAGAGATCCCGGTTCCTGGGTCTCTATCGGAGTATGATCTATTCTATATAATTTCACATTTTCACTCTCTTGATCAGCATATTTGAGTAATGACTCTGGAATTGGCATTATGTTAGCATTCGGGGAGTCTGGCACTTCATGCAAACTCATCATGACGTAGTCTGGGCATCTCTGAGAATTGGCTCTCTTTGGAATATTTTCATTGGCCCGTAATATCCCTCGGATCAGAATCTGGATAAACCGTTGAAGAGGAACGAACTTCCTTGCTCTATTTGTAGTCTTAGCCAGTACTATCTCCTTTAGATCCTCCCAGATACACTGAGCAAAGTCATAATGTTTGTTGAATGCGATCCCATGAAATATCCTTAGGCAATGGATGCTGCATCGGTCAATTCCAGTATGTTTTGAAGTCATGCAACGATTAATGATACCAAACAGTGTGTACCATTCGCCATTTAAACCATTTCTGTGAAATTTAGAACTTTTCGGAAGTGGCTTTGAGTAGCCTAGACAAATCAAATCATGAACAAGCTCTTCATCAGAAACAAAATCCTCAAAATCTGCTAACTCTGGAAAGTTTACAGTGTCTATTCGCCGTGGAAGAAATAAATTGTGATGTAGCCTTGCAAGAGTGATCTTCGTCTTGAATTGATTAATCGTCACTTTGAAATGGTGATTACCGTCCGCAGGAACAAATTTGACAGTGTGCCAAAATTGTTGTAAGTATACTTGTGGAATAGACGGCTTATACTGAAGCAGATAACCAAGAGGATGGCCTTTTAGAATGTCCACAATGATCGGATGGCTTACTTTTATAACTTTGGGGTCTAAACGGTGATTATTGTCCCTGAAAGGAAGGCAATGTTTTGGCTTGACAAGTTGATTATCTGGAATAATATGGGTTTGTGAAGAACGGGCTACAGAGGTTGATCTGACTGGGGTAGAAACGAGGGTATGATTTGATGATGATTGAGCATCAGAGGAATTTGAATTTTGGGATTGCACAGGAGATGCCATTTGAATACCTGTAAAAAAAAATTCATGTTAGGCTTACCAAATACACAAATGACAACCTTCAAAATGTAGAAAAACTTGTAACATTTTATCAGAAATTGCAAAAACTTGTGATTTTCTGTTTAAAGCATCGGGATTCCTGACAATAATTGATAATTATTGAGAGGACTCCAAAGTCAATCGTTTAGAGACCAATGTTAGAAAAACACAAATTTATAACAATTTCTTAAAAAATGTGACATTTTTCTTAAAACTTTAAAATACTATACTTAGAAAAATTTTCTGATGAATCTCGAATGAACCTATACGTTTCTCGAATGACTCTTTAACAACCTCGGGTGACACATGAAACAACTCGAATAAGTCTACACCCAACTCGAATGATGTATACATGAAACTCGACTAAGTCTATATACAACTCGAATGATACATTCATGAAACTCGACTAAGTCTCTGTAAAACTCGAATGATGAGTCTATGAAACTCGAATCAATCTATATACAACTCGAATGAAGTTTGACTCAACTCGAATGAGTCTTGAAGTTTCTCGAATGAATACATGTAAAACTCGAATGATATATGTCCTGAACTCGAATAAGCTGTAAGTCCTTATGTGCTGAAAATTTTCTAAGTGTTACACACACTTGTCAACTCGCATAAAGCACAACCCTTTCTCGAATGTAATGTGTATTAAACTCGATTAACTCTGAGTTTAATATACATCAACTCGAATGAGTCATCATGAAACTCGAATAACTCTCAAATGCAACTCGAATTACTCTTACGTCAACTCGAATGAAACTTCCATGCAACTCGAATGGAACTATGATACAACTCGAATGGAAACATAAGGCAACTCGAACATTTCTTATGTCCAACTCGATTAAAGCATATGGTCAACTCGAATTAACCACAACTTTTCTCGATTGAAGTATCAATCAACTCGATTGACACTTAGCCATTTCTCGATTATGCTTTCAATCGAGACATTATTTTGAAAATATTTACAAGTCCTTATACACTGATTTTTTCAAAGATTGATTCCAAGGACTTCTCACTGATTAAAAACTTGTATCCCTCTCGAAAAACAAGTTTAATCAACTTTGTTTTACTGAACTTTGATTAAAAACAACATCAAAGTTGTCAAAAATCCAAATTTCAGAAAAACATGAACTCGAAGCTTTTTGAAATAGAATTTCACATTTCTGTGTGTGTGATTGGATTTGAACCATAAAATTTCAGATTCATGTTCAGATTCATAAACCCTAAAACACCACAAATTTAATTTCAGTTTAAGGAACAGAATGTTGATTCACCATGAACACTCAATTACGAATATACGAACACTTTTATATGTACAACAGAAACTGAAATTAACTACATAAAAACAAGAAAAACAACAAAAATCACTCACAATATGATGATACTTTCTTGAAACAATCGAAGATATTGAGATATTGAGGTTTCTTAATGGTGAAGAAAAGGTTCGAAGAAGACGATGGGATTTTCTGAAAAGTTGAATTTGAAATTCAAAATTCAATTTATAGTTGAAAATACCCAGCCCATATTTGAATTTTAAGTTTGACAAAACCGGCCCATATTCACCAAATAGAAACCCATGTATTCAAAAACCCAATATCTTTTAACAAATAAAAACAAGAAAAATTGTAACTAAAAAATTTTGACATATAAAACAAAACTAAACACAAAACAAACTAAAAAAATAAAACAGACTGAAACAGAAACAAAAAAAAATTTGAAAATACACACAAACAAAACAAAAAAAAAAATTAAAATTATTAACAAAATGCATTTGCTCCCCCTTGAATTTCTGAAAGTTGCTCCCCCTCAACTTAATATTTAATTCCTCAGCTCTGCTCCCCCTACAAAATAACAGATAATTTTTATCAGATTTATACAAAATCAGATAAAATGCTTTTCTGCTCCCCCTGCACATGACATTCCAGATCTCGTTATATTCTCAAGTATATAAACTTTTTATGAATCATGAATTTAACATCAGATAAAAATCACTTAAAAAAATGAAAATTTTAAAATTAAAATTTTGAAACTACTGAATTATTAAATCTTAACGATTCAACATACCTAATTTGTATACCAAAAAATTAAACCGCTTTTCATCTAACGCTTTGGTAAACAAATCAGCTAGTTGATATTCAGTAGGTACAAAATATAATTCTATATTTCCATTTTCTACATGATCTTTAATGAAATGATACCGAATGTCGATGTGTTTCGTTTTTGAATGTTGCACCGGATTTGATGCAATAGCGATTGCGCTCTGAGAATCACAGTATATTGGAATCTTGTTTGGTGTAAACCCGTAATCACGTAGTTGGCTTTTCATCCACAACACTTGAGAACAGCACGAAGATACAGCCACGTACTCTAATTCAGCTGTTGACAATGAAACACAGTGTTGTTTCTTGGATGACCAACATACGGGTTTGTCACCTAAGAATTGTACTGCTCCTGACGTACTTTTTCTGTCCATCTTATCACCTGCGTGATCAGCGTCAGAAAAAGCAGTCAGATGAAATGAAGACTCTCTAGGATACCACAAACCAAGATTTGGAGTACCTTTGAGATATCTTAAAATTCGTTTTGCAACAGTTAAGTGTGATTCTTTTGGATTTGCCTGATATCTAGCACAGACACATGTAGCAAACATAATATCTGGTCTACTGGCTGTTAAGTACATTAATGACCCAATTATACCTCGATAATGGGTTACATCTACAGGTTTTCCTGAGATGTCCGCATCGAGTTTTGATTTTGAATCCGGAGCCATGGGAGTTTTCATAGGAGTACTATTGACCATGTTAAATTTCTTTAACATGTCTTGGATATATTTTGATTGATTGATAAAAATACCATCAGTCAATTGTTTTACTTGTAAACCTAAGAAAAAATTTATTTCCCCCATCATGCTCATTTCAAATTTCTGGGACATTAAAAACGCGAATTTCTTACAAAATTCTGGATTTGTAGACCCAAATATTATATCATCTACATATATCTGTATTACTATGATATCTGGCCCCTGACGTTTTATAAACAGGGTTGTGTCAACTGCACCTTTTGTAAATCCACATTTCAACAGATATGTTGAAAGTGCATCATACCAAGCACGAGGTGCTTGTTTAAGGCCATACAGTGACTTATCCAAAATATATACATGATCAGGTTTCGAAGGATCAGTAAACCCTTCGGGCTGATATGTATATACTTCATCTGTTAACTCCCCGTTTAAAAACGCAGTTTTGACATCCATTTGGTATACTGTAAAATTTTTATGTGCGGCAAAAGCTAAAAACATCCTTATAGCTTCAATGCGTGCAACTGGTGCAAATGTTTCATCATAATCAATTCCTTCTTGTTGACTATATCCTTTGGCCACGAGACGAGCTTTATTCCGAATTATGACACCGTGTTCATCTTTCTTGTTCTTGAAGATCCATTTCGTGCCAATTATAGATTTGTCTTTTGGTCGCTCAACAAGCCTCCAGACCTTTAACCGTTCGAACTGATTGAGTTCCTCTTGCATCGCCACAATCCAATCAGCATCCAGAAGGGCTTCTTTTACATTTTTAGGCTCAATCTTACTCAAAAAATTTGAAAATAAGCATTCATTTATTGTAGCCCTTCTGGTTTGGACTGATGAAGATGGATCACCAATGATATTCTCTATTGGGTGATTTCTTGTCCACTTAACTGTATGTGGAAACGGTTCTATTGGATCTTGGTTGGGATTGGAATCGAAATATGGTTCGGGAGTTATTTCAGATGTTGTAGGTGGAACATCGAAGGTAGGAGCTTCTGACTGTTCTGAAGTAATAGGGGTTTCAGAAGTATGTGGGGGTTCAATTGGTTGTACAGTCTCAGTAATTGACTGCACCTTTGCTGTTGAAGCTTCTCCAGTTTCTTCTGAACTTTGTTGTTGAGAGAGATCTGAAACTACGACTGGATCTTCAGTGATCCTGTCAGTCACCAAATTTTGAACATTAGATTTGGGAGTTTCAAAATAATCATCATAAAAGTTCTCAAACAACTTATTTAATTCATTTTGTTCAGCATTTTGTTTATTTGACTCCAATGAAGTCTGCATGTTAGGTCCGGGTTCTGAACTGGTGTGTTCAGAAGCCATTACCACTCCTTCGTCAAATTTAACATTTACGCTCTCGTTGACTATCTTGGTTCTCTTGTTGTATATTCGGAAAGCAACCGACTCCTTTGAATACCCGATGAAGATTCCTTCATCCGCCTTTTGATTAAACTTTCCCAGATTGTCTTTATCATTCAATATAAAGCATCTGCAACCAAAGACATGGAAAAATTTAACATTAGGTATTCGTTTATTGATCAGCTCATACGGAGTCTTTCCGAATCTTTTATTTATTATTGAACGGTTTTGTGTGAAACATGCTGTTGCAACCGCTTCTGCCCACAAGAACAATGGTAAATTGGAGTAGGCCAACATCGTCCTAGCTGCTTCCACTAGTGTCCGATTTCTTCTTTCAACGACACCGTTTTGTTGTGGAGTTCGAGCAGCTGAGAATTGATGTGTAATTCCAACTGAATTTAAGAACGAGTCTAATGATTTGTTCTTGAACTCTGTTCCATTGTCTGAGCGAATTGTCTGGATCGTGAGTTGCAATTTTACTTGTATTTTTCGGATGAAGTCGATGATAGATTCGGTTGCATCTGATTTGGATTTCAGGAAAAACACCCATGTGTATCGTGAGTAGTCATCAACTATCACTAATACATATCTTTTCTTATTTATACTTTGTACTCTCATTGGTCCACACAAATCCATATGCAGTAACTCTAATGCTTTTGTGGATGAGTGTACTGTTTTGGATTTGTGTGTGGCTTTTGTCATCTTTCCTTTTTCACATGCCGCACATAGTTGCTCTTTTTTAAATTTAAGCGCCGGCAGCCCTTTGACTAACCCTCCTTTTGCTAGGTTGGTCAGTTCATTGAAATTTAGATGTGAAAGGCGACGATGCCACAGCCATGCTGTTTTAGATGTTGCTTTTGACAATAAGCAAACATCTTTCTTCAGATTGATCGAGGCTAAATCAATGGAGTATAGATTTGTTTTCCTGTTTCCTGCTAGAATTTCTTTTCCTTGTGCTGATCTGATGCTGCACCGATTGGCTTTGAAGTTGACTTCTAACCCCTTATCACACAGTTGTCCAATACTGAATAGATTATGACCAAGACCGTCAACATAAAAGACCTTTTGTATTGTGATTTTGTCATACTTCAGACTTCCATATCCCTTGATCGGACAAAACTGATCGTTTCCAAATCTTACCGTCCCACAGAACTTTTCTACAAAGTCCGTGAGTGTGTCTCGTTGTCCGGTCATGTGTTTGGAGCATCCCGAATCCACTACTCGGGTTATTATTGGACCCACGCAATAATAATATATTAAATATCCACTAAAATAATTACACGCAATTATCTCGAAAATGGGATGTTACAGTTATAAAATATGATTTTATTAATATTGTATTATGTTTACGTTTTACTTATATCTAATATTGGTTGTGATCTTTATTTATGTTTAATATATTTTAAAAACTTTATAACACATAATAAGTTTTTTAATTAGACATAATAAAATGTATTTATCTTTTCTAGATGTTATTTAATAATATTGTATTGTTTTCATTTATAATAAAATCTAATTATTTTAATATTTTATTTGAAGTTTATAGATAAATTATATAATTTAAGGCTTTTCTTAAGTTTAGATTTAAATTAGCTAAAAATTAAAATGTCATATAGATAATGATGGTAAAAAACATTACTAAATAATGTAAAATAGTGAATAAAATAAATTATTTATTAAAGTTTATAAATTTTTGAAATAATAAATTGTATATATCTTTTATTTTATTTTATTCTAAAAATTATAAACTGTATTTATCTTTTTAGGTGCAACGTGGTCACGCCATGTGACATTTTTTGTTCTTCTATATTATACATATAGATAGATAATAACATTAATTATTAGACAATAAGAAATGTAAACAATATTTAATGATTTATTAATATTTATAGGTTTTAAAAATAACCATAAAAATTTAATCTATTATCACTATTTTTTTAGTTTTTAGTTTCTTGATGTTTAAAAAAAGTTAAAGTGTATTACAAAAGATATTTTTGAATTATTTTAGATAAAACAAATAATAAAGTTTATTTAATAATTTTTATTTAATTAATTAAATGGCATGTGTTATCGCAATAAATGTTATCTTATTTTTGAAAAAAAGATGGAAAAATCAATAAATTGGAACTTTAAAGGAGCGTTATGTAGCAAGAACTATTTTCTTTTATTATAAGATGTAGATATACATATAGATATATAAATAGATATAGATATAGATGTTTATACTATAATTTTAATTTTGTCATTGTTCAAGGTTTTGAAAAAGTTAATAATTCCTTATATTTTTATAAGTTTGAAAAGAAATTTTTTATTCCGAGTATGAAAATAAGATTATGATTTTATTAAATTTTATATTTTCTAACTTATAAAATTATTATTTTATTTCAAAGATTATACATAAAAATTTATTCTATTATCAATATTTTTTTTAAACTTTACTTTTTTGATATTTAGAAAAAGTTAATGGTATACAAAAGATAATTTTTAAATTATTTTAGATAAATACAATAATATGGATTATTTATTAATTTTAATTTAATTAATTAAATGACATCTGCTACCAAAATAAGAGTATCTTATTTAGGAAAAAAAACGGGAAATTAATAAATTGGAGCTCTAAGCGAGCGCCATGTGGCAATAACCATTTTCATTTATTATAAGATACATATATAAAAGATTATGTAGCATGTATATTTAATATAATTATTTAGATATAAATGATATATGAATTAGTATAGATAAGCTAGATACAGGTTCATCGGTGTACCTATGAGATTTCAGCATACCCAACGTATCTTAATGTGAATGGTCATTCACACATATTTTTTTTGAATAGACATGTATAAGACAACATTATAAAACTTTTTTTTTTCAAAAAGAGCAACATCATAAATCTTGTGAATGGTAAAAAAAGATTATGTGAATGGTGTGAATGATCATTCACTTGGATGACCATTCACATAAATATGCATTGAACATTCACATTATTTTTAAGGACACAGAAAGTGTGAATATATGTGAAATTCATATATCATGCGTATAACATTAATTTAAACATGGTTATGAGAAAAAAAAAATTAAAAAAAGTTTTTTTAGGTTGGAATCTTCGGGTGCACTTGATTTTGAGAGGTACTTTTTTGAACATGTAGATTTATATTTAATTTAGATTAGGTTGATGTTAAATTATAATATTTATATTTTTTTAATAATAAATTAAATGCTAAGAAAACTAGTTTTAAGAATGTAGTATTATTTTTTTTTTTCAAACATTTAATATTTTTTATATAATCTGAACTTATATTTAAATAAATTTATAAACACATAGAATATTTATAATTTAATTTAGAAATAATATAATATTTATATTTATATTGGAAATCATAATTTGGATTAATTTAATGACTAAATAATGAAAATAAAATATTTCATGAGAAAGCGTCATGTGACAGATATTGTTTTGTTTTATTATAATATACTAGTTTATGAACTCACGTATTACGTGAATTGTTTTTAATAAACAATTGGTTAGATAAAATGTATGTAAACTTAAAATTAAAGACATTTGGTGTTTTTGTTAATTACATATAATATTAAATCGAAATATATAGCAGCTGTATTCTATGATTTTTTTAACTTTTTATTTTAATTTAATATATTTTAATTTATACAAATTGAAATTTTAGTTTATATATAATATAATAAGAATATATTTTACTACAAACTAATAGTTATAGATATAAAAAATAATAGAGTGTATTCATCTTTTTAAAAAATTCGATTGTATTTATCTTTTATCATTTATAGATTATTAAATAATAGAGTGTATTTATGTTTCTAAAATAATAAATTGTATTTATTTTTTATAATTATAATTCGTATTAATAATTTACGATGATACATGTAGGTGTCAGGTGACACTTATGTTCTCCTTTATTAAATATAAATTATTTTTAATTTTTCATTTTATATGTTTATCTATATTTTGTATTTGTATTTATCGTTTATTTTATATATGTAGTTATATTTTACTTTATTTTTTTATTTATCTTTTTAGATGAAATGTGGAGGCGACATGTGGAAAATTGTGCCCTATGGACTTTATTTTTTATATATATACTAGTTTATTACCCGCGTATTACGCACATATTTTTAATATATATAAAATATAATAAATAAAAGATAAAGATATAAATATTATTTTTTAAAAAAAAGTATATAAGATGATATTATTATTTATTATGACCTATTAATTTTGTATATTTCTAAATATATATGAAGGGTAATTATTTTCTTATATATATTTTTTAAACTTTTATTATATTATCTATAATTAATAAGTTGGTAGATTATTAGATTTTGTAAGATTTGATTTGAATTTAAAAGTGGATTATATTAGATTTGGATAGATTTAATTAATAAGTTAGTAGAGTATTAGATTTTGTTTGAATTGATTTGAATTTAAAAGTGGATTATATTAAATTTGGATAGATTTGATTTAAATTTCTTTATTATTTTTAAAATCTATAAATGCCACGTGTCGATTCATGGTGACGACACGTGGCTTCACCAGAAATCAGTATAGTTACTTTTTTAATAGTATAATATATGTATGTATGTATGTATACTAGTTATGATACCCGCGCGTTGCGGCGGTGAGTACGAGTGTTTAAAATGAAACCGAACACAGCTGAACTTGGGCAAAAGTCAAAAAACAATGTTTGCAAACATTATATATATATATATATATATATATATATATATATATATATATATATATATATATATACATTTACCAAGATAAAATTCACTATTCATAACCTATTCATTCTATTTCTTTTTGATTTTTTAATATTGTTTTTAAAGTTTTCTTATATAATTTATTTATTAATTTGTTTTAATAAAATAAAAAATAATATTATACTGTATCTTACTTAATACTAATTTAATATGATATTTAAATATTGTAGTTTTACATTTAATACAAATTTGAACTCGGTCATTTTTTAAATATTGTTACTTTATTTAATCCAATTTTAAATTTACTTATTATTAATTATTATTGCTTTGAAATTTTTTTCTTATTTTTTTATTACGTTATATATTTCAGCTTAAATTATTTGTTAATGATTCTTATACCCGCTGCAAAGCGCGGGGTGTTTCACTCGTTAAAAACAAGATACACTATGAAAAGCTCTTACGTAATCACGAATGTCGTCTTTTCCACTTTAATATGTGATGCATAAAATAAAAACTACCATAATAAAGTTTTAAATATTATGTAATTATAAAAAACTTATATTTTTCGGGTCACTATATTAACTTCAGATTGTACAACATATAGTACTTAGACATAACTTTTTAGAAATATCAATTTCATACTTTTGAAAATACACATTTTTAAACTTTGGTACAAAATTTAATGAAATAAACAGCATATATATGTCTATTAAATAAACAATATTTAATTATAATGGTAACATTAAAAAGATGCATCTATTCCATAATTATATATGATTTAATTATCCAATTAAATGATAGAATTTAGTTTAAACGTACTGCATAGGATCTACAACAAGCCATATATATATATATATATATATATATATATATATATAGGGGTGGGTTCAATGGAAAATCACTATGCTATGGAAACCTACACATACCGTCCCATTTGGTGCATTTAATGAAAAACACGGTGACATGATCGTAAATAAGGTGATGCATCACGCGAGATTTTGATGCATTACGCGGGAAATTTGATGCATCACGCGGGATTTTGATGCATCACGCGGGGAATTTGATGCATTTGTGGTGGTGCAGTGCGGTTTTCACAAGTTTTCAGGTGCATGGTGGTTTTTCATTGAACCCGCCTATATATATATATATATATATATATATATATATATATACAGATTCAAGATCAATGGGGTACCATGTTAGNTTGTATTCGTTGATATTAATAGGTAATGAGTTACTTTTTAAACAAATAATATATATGTAGGGATGAGATACATTGTGAACAAGTTATTTTTGTGAACGTTGTGAACAAATAAAATACATATAATCATTCATATATATCAACAAGTGTTTGTAACATGATTCATATAATTCAAAAGGTTCATAGAAGTGTCTACAACAAGATTCAAAACATTCGAAAGATTCATAGTAGTTTTTACAACAAGATGCATAGGATTCAATAAGATTCGTAAGATTCGACAAATTCATAGGATTTAATAAAATCTATAGGATCCAATAAGATTAATAGGTTAATACAAGGGTTCGGTAGTATTTTCAACAAGATTCATAAGATTCAAAAGCTATTTTATGGTTGTTCACAATGTTCACAACGAATAAAGTGTTCACAAAAGATATTTAGTCTATGTACATAATCCATATATTTGATCAACTATAACATTAAATGAACGATACCTACTTGTTGTGATTCAACATAAGTCATTATAAATGTTATGACATTGTACAAAAAGTACTTGTGAATGTCAAATATGGTCCATTGTAACTTATTATAAACTGATAAGAACCACTAATGTTAGTTAACGTAAAATGTAACACATAAAAACTTGTTATAACCTAGATGACCAATAAGTATTTGTTAATGTCATATATGGTCCATTGTAACATGTTATATGACATAATAGGAACAACTAGCATTTGTTAAGACCCAACAAGGCTTATTACAACTTGATATTAACTCTTATGTTTGTTAAGGTCCAACATGTTTCATTTAAATAAACAATACCTATTATAACTTGTTACGAACTTAAATGAACAATTAGTAGTTGTCAAGACCCAACATGACCCGTTATAATATGTTATGACCTAAATTAGTTTATTATAAACCAATAAGAACCACTAATGTTGGTTAACGTCTGATGACCCTTTTATAACATATTTTAATTACCTACATGAAAAATAATTAAATGTTAAGGCCCAGTATGATTCATTACCTAATAGTAACAACTAATGTTTGTTAAGATACAACATGATCCATTATAACATGATCGATTAATCATCGCCCCTTTGAAGATTGTAGTCTGTATTTGAATAACATATAATTGATATAAATCGTCCCGATCTATAAGAATGAACTTAAATTAGAAATTTGATAGATTTTAAATTAATTTATTTAGAATTGGTTCCAACGGATCAGAAAGTAAAACCTTTAATTAAAGAATTTAATTTTTTTTTCAAAAACATGTTTTAATTAACATTATAATGATGTATATAAATTTCATATACATTCAAATCTCCTAACTTTTTAAAAACATGTTTTGACACGTGATGAATTAGACGAGGGGTCGACATGTGCCAAATTAGTTACTCATTTAATAGTATTTTTAGTTTAATGAAATTTTAGTTAGTTAATAGTTAATTATAAGTTACTTATTTATGAACCCACGTATTACGTGAATAATTTTTAATAAATATTATATAAAAATTACATAAATGTTGGTTATACAAACTAAATTAAACAAATAAGTCAACAATTATTTATTTAATTTTCAAACTAAATTAATTTTCAAACTAAATTAATTTACAACAAATAAGTCAACAATTATTCAACTTCCCTCCTTACTTACAAATCGTGAAAGGAAATCAGAAAGAAACCTAAACAGCCGCCGCATGAGGAAATTAGAAAGAAACCTGCTCTCGCCTCCTCCTTCATCTGCTCTCCACCGCCGTTGGAGCCAAAGTCAGCAGCTCCTCCACCACTGCTGTGAGTGTCGCTGAACACCGCTCGACTGCCGCCGCTGCTGCTGCTCAGCCGCCTTTGCTGCTCGACCGCCGCCGCTGCTGCTCGACCTCTGTCCTTCTCCTTCGTTCATTACGCAGCTGCTCGCCGCTGCTGCTCGAACTCTGTTGTGATATCGCCGCTGCTGCCATTAAGCTCCGTTCACCGCTGTCCTTCTCCTTCGTTCACCGGTGAGAAGGTAAAACAACACAAAACTAACTTAGAGAAAATATGAAAAAATTGCATGAAATATGGAACTGTTGATTTGCTTTGTCTGTCTCGTGCCCATTTAACTTATAAAAAAAATAAAACTTGTCTTTTTGTTGGGTCCAGTTGGCTGCCATGAATTGAATAAATTATAAAAGTGTCGTTTGACTTTTAATTTGACGGAGTTTCACGTGACTTTTACTTTGATGGAGTCTCACGTGACTTTTATTCCAACAATGACTAAGGATTTTTTTATAAATGGTATATTTAAATAATAGTCAACATATGCATTGTATTTGTTAGGGCTGTTCATGGACCGGTTCGGTTCGATTAGTAGCAAAAGTGTGAACCGTATTTTCGGTTTCGGTTACCCGCTTTACGGTTCGGTTTCGGTTTCGGTTATATGCGGTTCGGTTTGCGGATAGTTTCGGATAGTTGTTATCTATTTATAAATAATAAAAGTATAGAAATATAAATTTTTAAACTTTGATTGTTCCTTAAAATTAAGTTTATTCGTAATAAATATATCAATTACATTAAAATTTTCATAAAACTACTTAAACAAACAAATATTTAATTAAAATGAAACTATAAATATAATATTTTAGCTTGTAATTTATCTATTTATATGTAAATATTTGTGATATGTTTATGTTCGGTTCGGTTCGGTTACCCGCGGTTTATTAAAAATGAAAACCGTAACCGGTCCGTCATATGTCGGTTTTTTCGGATTCGGTTTTTTCGGTTTCGGATTGACCGGTCCGGCTCGGTTTTTCGGTTTTCCGGTTTCTTTTGAACACCCCTAGTATTTGTTAGTGTTGTTTAGTGGCCGATTACTTTTATATTTGTTAAAGTTGTGGATAATTATAGACCTAGGATTTCATTTATTATACAAGAGCAACTTGTATGATGTAATTCTTGTTTTTATGGTTCTTAAATTGAATTTTTTTGTTTTCATGAATCAAACATCTTGTTTATATGCTTATATAGTTGTTTTATAAAGATAGTTATTGGCATGTATAGGTATTTTATGATGACACACATGGATAGAGGATGGATGTATAAAAGGCTTGATGATCATGGGTATCTTGATACAGATTATTGTATCGCAGTTGATGGTTTTTTAGACTATGCTTTTTCTAACCATAAATTTGTTGGAAGAAGATATGTAGGTCGTGACATAGTATTCCGTATTAAATGTCCTTGTTGTCGTTGTAAAATTACACACTACAAGGAAAGAGACGATGTTAAGCTACACTTGTTAAAATATGGGTTTATCGCTAATTATACAACCTGGTGGGCACATGGTGAAAGCATTAGTACATTTCAACACGTGGGACAATGTTCTAATCCAATGGAAGATGATGAGGTTGACGGTTGCACACGCATGGTGTTGGATGTAATGGAACCCGCTGTGTTTAATAATACCTCGTCACATTCAAATACTTGGATTGAACAAGTGGCGAATCCATCTGCCAAGGGATTTTATGACATGTTAGAAGCTGCCGATGAGCCTTTATGGGAGGGGTGTCAAAACTATTCAAAGTTTCACACCCTAAAACATGGTGAAGGACGGGTCACACAAAACAGTGGGGTATGTGTTAAAGGGTCTTGTTATGACGAGAATGAGTGTGACTACTATGGATTATTGGATGAAGTTCTAGAGGTCGAATATCATGGTGTAGGGCGTTGCGTTGTTGTGTTGTTCAAGTGCAATTGGTTTGATCCCGTTCAAGGGGTAAGGGTGGATAGTAAAAATAATTTGGTTGATGTCAAATACAAGGCGAGACTAAAAACTGACGACCCGTATGTATTAGCATCACAAGCAGAACAAGTCTATTATGCATCATATCCTTCAATGACGAGAGATTTAAAAGAGTGGTGGGCTGTGATCAAGACGAAGCCAAGAAGTGTATATCAAGTATCAGAATGTGTTATGGAAGTCTCAAATGATAATGAGGATGTGGATCAATTCTTTCAAGAGGATGAAAGGATAATTTATGCAGCTGCCACAAATACAAATGAGGATATTCAACCTATTTCTCTTGTCAATGAGGGAGTGATGGTAGAAGTTACTAATAATGATGATACGCTTAGGCAAGCTAGGATTGACGGAGAAGATATTGATAACCCAGATGTGGATTCAAGTTCGGAAGTGGATTCAAGTTCAAATGTGGATTCAAGTTCGGAAAATGATGATGACCTTAGTTTATCAGATCATTCTTCTGATGATCAATAGGTTGTTATTAATTTCAATTTAACAACTTTATTTCGCAGAGACATGCAATATGTGTGCTTGTTGAATGTTTTATGTGTCACTTACTTTCAAGTATATTGCTTGTTCAATAATCTTTTTTTTTTAAATGCAGTGATCATGGCACGTAGTTCAAATGCTTCTGGTAGTATTAGAGGAAGGGGTATTGGTACAAGCAGAGGTATTGGCAGAGGAGGGATTGGCAGAGGTAGAGGAGGGAGAGGAGGGAGAGGGGATTCTTCGCATGTAAACCCATCAAGCCCAGTTAACGTCACACCATACCTAGGGGCATCACAGGCTGCAATCCCAGATTCGACCAGTGTTGATGATCATCATGAAATGGAGTCACCTGGAGGAAGAGGCTCAAATATGGAGTCACCTGCAGGAAGAGGCTCAAATATACCAGATCAAACACCTACGCATCCATCAAATCGACCATATATAGAACTCCACGCTGGAAGGTATGTCTATATACATTTATCTATCTAGGATTTTTAAACTGAGAAAAAAAAAATTGATACGGATTATTGTTGCATTGTTTCCATTGTATAGGTTTACTGATTCGAAAGTTACAAGTCAAATCACTTGTATATTAAAGAGCATGTTTTTTGGCTCTTGGGCACGATGGAAAGATGTTGATCGCCGATCACGAGAGGCGATGTGGAATCGTTTTGAAGTACAATCTCATTATTTTTAAAACTTAGTAAAAATTATTTTAAAGTGATGTATTTATATGAAATTTGATGTCTATGCAGGGACTATATCAGTGGAATAGTAAAGATGATGCCCTTATTCGACAAGCATGGGAAGATCGTTTAAAAAGAAGGTTCTCTGATATATTATCGGATGCTCGAAGGGAAGCTGCTGATAGACTTTTTGCCGAGTTGCAGATTGACATGGGAAATGATTATTCCCTTCTGAAGCCCTATTGCCCCACTTGGATCGATCAAGAGAATTGGGAAGATATGATTGATCGGGTATGGAATACGGAAGGTTGGCAAAATAGTTCTAGGGTGAATAGCATGAATAGAAACACCTTGATGTATGGTGAATCATCAAAGCATACTGGTGGTTCAAGTTCATTTGCTCAACATCATCTTCGTATGGTAAGATCTTATATATATATATATATATATATATATATATATATATATATATATATATATATATGAGTGTGTGTGCGCATATAGAATTTGAATTTCAGACACTAATTTCTTTAACCATGGTTGCAGGAAAAAGAAAAGAAGCGCAGAGTGACTGCTGCCGAAGTTTTTGAGCACACACATATTAAGAAAGGGAGTAGGTTGTTGACAGAGTCGAGTGATGAGACCCCTACTTTTGTTACCAAGAAGGCAGAGAACTTTATGGTACTTTTCTTTCTTTTTGTTTGTATGTTAACTAACATTGGTTTAATAATCACATAAATATATATGTTTTTTACATGTCTCATAGGCAACGTATAAACTTAAAATGACTGAGAAGTTTGGCCCAGATGAGACGACTTGGCCCCCGTATGACCCGATTTTTTGGGATGAGTGTGGTGGTGGTCTAAAGAAAGGAAGAAGATATGGTTTTGGTTCGATGAAGTATCCTGAGTTACTAATGACCGGTGAACCTGGTACACCAAGTACCGGTGGTAGCTCTTTTTCTAATCCTACTGGCTTATCTACTGAAGAGGTTAGTTTATTATCGTTTATTAAACTCATCTACTGATTTGTATGTTCGCCTTTGAAAATATGAATTAAATTGACGTTTTCTAGCTTGGATAACAACTTTATATCTATATATATATATATATATATATATATATATATATATATATATATATATATATATATATATATATATATATATATATATATATATATATATATATATATATATATATATATATATATGTATATGTATATGTATGTATGTATGTATGTCTAGTATAGATGCTTTGAGGGTAGAATATCATCAAATACTAGATTGTTTGTTGTTTTATAGTTACAATTGTCGTTTAGCACATTACTTGCACATTATGAACTTAAGTGAGATTTTGGCTTTTGAAGCAAGTTTGTACTAGTCAACTAGACACTCCTAGACTTGATTATATTTCAAATATGTCATTTTTGATTTTGACAAAATTCTGCACAAAACAGCAATCAACAATGCAGTAATTGCATATTTTAGCAACAAACTTTCATTTTATGTCGGATTTCGATGATTCTTTTTGCAACACATCATAAATACTTAAAAAACACCAAAATAATATTAAATTTTCATACCTCGTCCCTAAATCTTATTTTTATGCATTCAAGTGTCTTTATTGCAATATTTGACTTTAAATAGTCAAATTTGAGACATAAGTTAGTTTCATCAATTTAAAGACTTTGAAATTAATAATTGACAATATCTGAAGTAAAACGTTACCTGAAAAGAACAAATGTTAAAGTTTTAGATTTATATTGTCGTTTACCATGTCAATTGCATATAATAGCGGTGTACTTTAAAAGTTTGTCTTATTTCGCATCTTTTTGTAGGATTGAGTTATCTTGTAACTATGTAGAAGTATTGGAGTCACCTAGACCACATTTGATGGTTCCTTTAAATTTTAGTGATGCTATGCATTCGATTTGATTATAAATTTGAGTTTATATGCACATCTTTGAAAAGAGGAACTAAAGTGTCATTTTGGCTTGGAAAACAACTTTATATATGTCTAGTAGACATGCTTAGAGGGTAGAATATCATCAAATACTAGATTGTTTGTTGTTTTATAGTTACAATTGTCGTTCAACACATTGCTTGCACATTATGAACTTAAGTGAGCTTTTGGATTTTGAAGCAAGTTTGTACTAGTCAACTAGACATTTTTTAAAGGTTGAATCTAAAAAAAAGTACTTGATGTTGTGTTGTTAATTAGTTTATTATCATTCATTGGTCACCTATTTGACTCCAATTTCAGAAATAACACAAGGAAAGTAATCAAATTCAATACTCAAATCTGTTCCAAACATAATCAAACTAATATCTAAGTGGTTGGTTCAAATCAATATACTAAACTTAACAAAATGTGAACCAAAACACTTAAACTCAACTTGTAAACTCTAGGAAGACATTTGTTTGATAAATAGACACTTTTAGACTTGATTATATTTCAAATATGTCATTTCTGATTTGACAAAATTCTGCACCAAACAGCAATCAACAATGCAGCAATTGCATATTTTAGCAACAAACTTTCATTTGATGTCGGATTTCGATGATTCTTTTTACAACACATCATAAATACTTAAAAAACACCAAAATATTATTAACTTTTCATACCTCGTCCCTAAATCGTATTTTTATGTATTAAAGTGTCTTTAATGCAATGTTTGACTTTAAATAGTCAAATTGGAGACGTAAGTTAGTTTCATCAATTTAAGGACTTCGAAATTAATAATTGACAATATCTGAAGTAAAAAGTTACCTGAAAAGAACAAATGTTAGAGTTTTAGAGATATTGTCGTTTACCATGTCAATTGCATATAATAGCGGTCTACTTTAAAAGTTTGTCTTATTTCGCATCTTTTTGTAGGATTGAGTTATCTTGTAACTATGTAGAAGTATTGGAGTCACCTAGACCACATTTGATGGTTCCTTTAAATTTTAGTGATGCTATGCATTCGATTTGATTATAAATTTGAGTTTATATGCACATCTTTGAAAAGAGGAACTAAAGTGTCATTTTGGCTTGGAAAACAACTTTATATATGTCTAGTAGACATGCTTAGAGGGTAGAATATCATCAAATACTAGATTGTTTGTTGTTTTATAGTTACAATTGTCGTTCAGCACATTGCTTGCACATTATGAACTTAAGTGAGCTTTTGGATTTTGAAGCAAGTTTGTACTAGTCAACTAGACATTTTTTAAAGGTTGAATCTAAAAAAAAGTACTTGATGTTGTGTTGTTAATTAGTTTATTATCATTCATTGGTCACCTATTTGACTCCAATTTCAGAAATAACACAAGGAAAGTAATCAAATTCAATCCTCAAATCTGTTCCAAACATAATCAAACTAATATCTAAGTGGTTGGTTCAAATCAATATACTAAACTTAACAAAATGTGAACCAAAACACTTAAACTCAACTTGTAAACTCTAGGAAGACATTTGTTTGATAAATAGACACTTTTAGACTTGATTATATTTCAAATATGTCATTTCTGATTTGACAAAATTCTGCACCAAACAGCAATCAACAATGCAGCAATTGCATATTTTAGCAACAAACTTTCATTTGATGTCGGATTTCGATGATTCTTTTTGCAACACATCATAAATACTTAAAAAACACCAAAATATTATTAACCTTTCATACCTCGTCCCTAAATCTTATTTTTATGTATTAAAGTGTCTTTAATGCAATGTTTGACTTTAAATAGTCAAATTGGAGACGTAAGTTAGTTTCATCAATTTAAGGACTTTGAAATTAATAATTGACAATATCTGAAGTAAAAAGTTACCTGAAAAGAACAAATGTTAAAGTTTTAGAGTTATATTGTTGTTTACCATGTCAATTGCGTATAATAAAAGTCATAATTAAGTAAATGTGATGATTATAATGCATTGGAACTATGTAGACTATAATTTCAAGTATTTCAATGGTAACAATTTTATATATGTTTATTATTTATAGGTTCAACGCTTGTTGGCGGAAAAAGATAAAGAAATTGAAGCACGCATGGAAGAGCAGAAGAAGGAGATGAAGCAAGAGATGAATGCACGTTTGGAAGAGCAAAAAAAGGATTTGGAGGAACGCTTTAAAGCGTTAAATGATGTGTTGCTAGCCAACTTAACATCAATTTCATCACGTCCCTCTCAATAGATATTGTGTTTGACTAAACTTTATTAGCATTTAGGATGCTTGGTTAATTTTTGTTGATGATATTGTAGAATTCTACATTTGAATATTGTTTTGATACAAGTATGTAAATGGCATCGGAACGTTACCGATGAATTCTATTAAATTAGAATGTTAATTGTTTTTTTTTTGATTTAGTAGTGTTATTGGATTGTCAGATTATTAAGGTTATTGATTAAAAAAATACAGGAATTAATTAAAAAAGCAGTAAATAATTTTTATTTCTAGAATGCAGTTATCCCTCGGTATTCCCTTGAAAATTCGTCGGTAAGCCCTCGGAAAGCCATCAGTATGTCGTCGGTAAATAACCTCGGTAAACCGTCTGTAATGTTCTCCTTCGCCAATCCGTCGGTAATGGTGTCCCTCGTTAATCTGTCGGTAATGGTGTCCCTCGCTAATCCGTCGGTAACGGTGTCCCTCGCCAATCCGTCGGTAATATAGTCCCTCGTTAATCCGTCGGTAATATCGTCCCTCGCTAATCCGTCGGTAATATCGTCCCTCGCTAATCCGTCGGTAAATTCTGTCGGTGTTCCGTCGGTGATCAATCCATCGGTAATCCGTCGGTAAAATATTTCCGTCGGTAAATCCGTCGGTAATTCTCGTTACCGACCAGATATTTGTAACCGATACCGGCCCTCGGAAAACCGTCGGTAAATTACGTTACCGAGGGATTCGTCCCTCGGTAATAACGTATTTTCTAGTAGTGATCACAATGGTTCAACGCTCCCTTTCGATTAGTATAAATACGAACCAAATGTAAAGATTCAAAGTGTGCAATTTCAAAGATTGTAATACAAAGTTTAGTTTATTTTCTTGTGTATATTCTTTTAGTTTATCCAACATATTAAACGTGGAACTACAATAACGACTCTAGGAAGTACATAAACTTTTATATAATTTTCTACACACTCAATAGTGTATAAAAATGACATACACTTGTAACTGTATAGAAAGTGTATTATAAAAGTGTGTAAACTTGGCTTTTTTTTTTTTTTTTTTTTTTTTTTTTTTTTTTTTTTTTTTTTAAAGGTGCATATATAAACTTAAAATTAACCGCGCGTGACAAAATATAAACAAAAGCAAAAGTGCCTATATACTTCACAATTCACTATACATTTTATAAAAATGTGTATAACCAACTAGTAATTAAAATTAACCGGCAGCCCGGCCTTTCCTTTCAGATGTTCAAGGGCAATATCATCAACGTACACTATCAATATAGCATCTTCATACGACCTGGTAGATGATCGATCAATACCTTACTACCTTCAAATTCCAATCCGAAAGACAACATTGATCCTCTATGGGGTTTCTTGACGAGTAATTAATGGTAAAATCAATCTTAATTACTAGTTACTAATTTAGAGAAAAATTAAGTTGGTTGGATATCTACTTGTCCAAGAAATTAATTGTTAGTAGTTTGGAGGTAAACATATATATACAAGCTATATTTTCTTCATATTTGTACTGTCTTCTTTAAATTTGTGAAAGTTAGTCTCACTAAAAAGTTGGTTGCATTGGAAGTAAACATCATTGATTTACGTACTTCATTTCACTAATTAAGATAGTGATTTAAATTCAACTTATGTGTGTTTGAATTTGTGTTCAAAAATTTGCTTCAACGTTCTGAAAACTAATAATCAAATTAATAATAGTTGTACGTAACGTACAAAAAGTGATGTCGAAAATTTAGTTTTTGATTTAGCTTCTAATGTTTGCTATCACAATTATCAAATAATCAGTTTTTAAAGTGTTTGGATTTACGTTTTAACTTGTAAAATGACCAAATTATCACTTATTAAGCAAACAAACTACTTAACTTATGAAAATTTGTGGCAGGATTAATTCTGAACGCAAATATTCACTTATTAATCAATGCAATCCAAACACTTTATTTACGTTAATATTGTAACGTAATAATCTAATAATCTATATTATAACGCAAAACTAAACACCAGACTCCCATTCTTTTGAAGGCCATATATGCATGGTTTTCTTCACATTCTCGTCATGCAATGCAAACGGATTTTAACTAAATGGATCAGACTTATTAAATTAATAAGCCGATTTCCATTTTGGAAGCCACCACTGAGATAGTGAGATTTCCATTTTGGCTCAAAGGCAACTCTGATTGCCCACAACTAGCTTTGTAGTACCCGATCCCCAGTAAGCTTAAACTGTTCATCCATGGTGCCCAGGTTCTTCCACCACCTAAAGCGAACAAAGCCATATATGACTTGCATAGATAATATAGTTGATTTATCTAAGCCAAAACTTTGTGATATGAGAACTTCATTTACGGATGGCATATTGGCTGGCAATTAGGAAAGATATTTAGTAAATGCAAATTAAAGAGTAAACAAATATAATAGGCAATACAATAGATCCTTAACTAACAGGCTAATTAAGCTTTCTTCTTTATAAATATATTTGATAAATAAATATATTTTTGTCAAAATAGGAAAAATAAAAGAAAAAGAAAAAAGAGGCTGTCGAAATTACAGTTTAGATCAATTAACCAACAACTATCCTTTACATTTGAGGCTTGCATATTATTACAAAGCAAGGGAGCAATGCTTTAGGATTGAGCAAATAAAGTTCTTCAATATTTGAATAAATCCCAACTTTTCCAGCCAATGAATCAAACCCAGATTGGTTAGCAAGTTCTTGAATGTTCTCCAATGGCTTATGAACTCTTCCAGCAATCACTCTGCAAACTATCAGAGCTTTCCTTAAACAAGAACCATTGTTCACACCAATGGCTTCAAATGCCCTTTGACTTGTTGAAGTAGTGAAAACCCCCCCAACTACGGTTTTGTTGTTGCCAATTTTCTTGATCGAAAACCCATGTCGTAGAATTTGACAAACATTGCAGTTATTTGATTGGCAAAGGCTAGAGGAGCCATTGTGGCCAAGGTTGCACTCGACTAGCGCTCCATGGAACCTTAGTAACTCATTACCATCAGCTAGACAACGAGGGTGTTTCTTTTGGAGTTTGCTAGCTTTGACTTTGACAGTTTCTCGATGTTCTTCAAATTCAGATAATGTTCTTTGCATGTTGTGGACCTTCAAGATCCTTTCTATTCCTCCAGAATTGATATGGGATTTTGACCAACTTGTTTTGTAGATTAATTCTACGATTTTCCTAGAAGAATCTCCTTCGATCAGCTCAGTAACTGCATACCAAACCAACCATAATGAACCATTAACTATACCTCATAAAAAGTTACTTTTGTACTTCAATTCCTAGCTTCTTGCTAGAATTTTTTGTTTTGTTTTGTACATCATTTTTTTGCCACTAAAGAATCCCCCTCACTATAACCTAGATTTGCGGTTAGATGGGTTTGTTCTTGTTGTAGTACAACCATACAACGCAGTTTTCTATGCCTATAAACAAAATCTAAACTCTGATTCTTGATAGTTAACCCCGATTGAAGATTGAATTTTTGAAAGAAGAAAAGACAATAATCTTGCTTACCAGCATGTTTGGAGAGATGATGAAATTCAAGAGCTTCCCATTTCACAAATTGCTCACCACATTTATGACAAGCCACGCTAAAAATTCCATGCACATCACCTTCAAAAGAAGCTCTAGCCTTTGCAGGGTTAATAGCAGACCCAAAACCTCTACCGTCCCTAGAATGGTTTCTTCGATTAGTAAATGGTGATCTTGTGGGCTTGTAATGATGATAATGTTGAGGGCCAGGCGTCCCAGGTTTTAAGGTCCCCTCGAATCTTGAGGATACTGCCTGATCATCACCAGTACCGTTTCCATCTTGCAAAGAACCAACGCCTGTGATCTTGAGTTCACAGTTTGAATTCGATAAAACAACTTCATGAGTAATTGGGTTTAAAAGTTCTGAACTTCCAATGGATCTTGGACTAGCATTTGTATTTGTCGTTGTTGTTATTGTTGATGGATTTTCCTCCATGTGCCTCTTACTTCCATGGATGACATCCTTAAGATTTGCTAAAGATCTTGAACATCCTGATTTCCCTCCTGTTGATGCCGAAGATTTCTTCGTTTTCGTCACGATTTTGCTGAGATTCTTCCTTTGAGAATTTGGATCATGAACATCTGCAGGTCCTGATTGGCAGTGCAACGACCTCCTTAATGAAAACCAAACTGCAGGCATCTCTGTGTAATTCTAATTCTGTGCTTAGATATGTATGTGTGCTGAGTGTCTTTTTGGAATCATAAAGCTTTAGCATTTCATATGAGTATGATAAAAACTAATTGAAAGCCATCTGGGAATAAAATTTTGGTAAGAAGAAAGGTCAACTATTTGACCTAGATACATAGAAGCAACCATATTTACGAAAATTAAAGTATTGAAGATGGTTTTAAAATATATTTTCTAAAACAAATTGAAAGATGTATGAATGGGCTTATGTAACAGAGGAAGGGAAGGAGGTGGGAATGAAGACGAATTAATTGTATATGAATTTAATGAGAAATATTAATGCATATATTGACACGTCGGGTGCTGTTGGATATCAACTTTAGTAGTTACTAAATAATGTGAATAGACTATACGGAGGAATTCAACCCTATGAGATTAGATTCCATTTCTTTGTACATTTTTCTTTTTTTAAATAATTGATCCAAATAAATATATATTAACTATACTATCTGTTTTATTTTATTACCCAAACAAATGCATTGTATTACTTGTTTTAATTTGTCTTATATTAATTGTCAAACCTGCCATTTTTTGCATGTTGATGATTATATATTTATCTTTTTAGAAAACAATAATTAAGTAACGTATAGAGTTTGTATATTTAAATTAAAAGTAGAAATTAACATAAGTGTTACAGTTGTAGAAAAAAGAAACAAAAATAATACTCTTTATACAGATATAAGTACGTGGAACATAAATTTACACTTAACATAAGATGATTAATAAAATTTAAGTCAAGGAACATTTCTCTTTACGAAATTAAGTTTGTAGATTTAATTGATTTTTTAGGTATTAATTAATAATAATTATCATCTAAAAAATTACTACTATTGTTTTGTTTTTGTTGCGTGACATTCATGACATTTTATATATTCAACTAGTAATTAAAATACTTTGACTAAGTAACGTCGCTAAACTATGGCTATCACATATTCAAGAATGAATATATTATATATACATATTCTTCTTTCTCCATTTATTTTCAAAGTTAGTTGTTAGTAATTTCTTCCTTATATAAAATAAATAGACTTCTGTCATCCGGATTAGGGGTGTAAACGAAACGAGACAACTCGTGAGCTACTTGGGATCGACTCGTAGAAAACTCGAAATCGACTCGCATTTAATCGAGCCGAGCTCGAGCTGCTCGAGTAGTATTCGAGTCGAGCTCGAGTATTAAAATAGCCTGCTCGGTAGGCTCGCAAGCCTAATCGAGCTTAAGTTTACAAGTTTATATTTTTACCATTCAACTTTGTAATATTATATTTTTATCACTTTTATATAAATCAAACTATATAATATTAAACCTAAAATTACATTATTATATTTTTACCATTCTTACTTGTTGGGATAAAATTAGACTGAATATTTTGTATTTATATTTCAACTTCATTTATCACGAATTTAATCAAGCCGAGTCGAGTCGAACTCGATAGTATCGAGTAGTTTATCGAGTCGAGCTCGTGTTTCAAAACTAAGGCTCGATCGAGCTCGAGTCAAGTTTCGAGCTCGAGTTTTATTGTCGAGTTCGAGCTCGAGCTTAGTGATACTCGATTCGGCTCGGCTCGATTACATCCCTCGTCCGGATGCATATTTGGCATGCATGAAGTATTCATAATAAAAACGACCAATTGAATTAACTTTCAAATACCAGTCATTGTAATTTAACATTAAAATGCACAAGTATACACACGTTATTTAGGAGGGAGGGAGGGAGGGAGAGAGAGAGAGAGAGAGAGAGAGAGAGAGAGAGAGAGAGAGAGAGAGAGAGAGAGAGAGAGAGAGAGAGAGAGAGAGAGAGAGAGAGAGAGAGAGAGAGAGATCAACAATATGTCTCGATCATAATTAGTGGGATTTAATTATGAAATTAATTAAATAAGATTACGAAATGTCTTCTTGCCTAGCTTTGAAACTTATTACCAAACTGGTGGTTATTTTTTAGTTCTCTTTTCAATACATCTCGACCCTACGTGTATATACATTTTTCATAGATCTCGACCCCATCGTATCAAACTAGGGATGGCAACGGGACGGGAATTGGTCATCACATCCCCGTTTAAAAAACCCGCAGGGCCTTAACGGGGATCCCCATTGGGTAGACGGGGAAAATCGCGGGATTTGGGGAATCCATTTATAGCATATGTTTAATTAAATTGTGAAATTTTATTTCGAGATCATTGTTAAACCTAAACGAGTAAAATTTATAGTGATTCAAACCATAAACGAGTACAAAAATGAATAAAATCATAAACAAAACAATTATAAATTTGACTGACAATTATATATATATATGTACAAACAAATAAAAATGTTTATTATTATATGATATAAATATAATAAAACATGCATTTATAATCTAAAATACTTATTATTTTGTAAAAAGTAAACGGATGTTTAATCGGTTTTCTAATCGAGTGATTAATCGGGTTATCGGGACAAGTATCATAAATCTCATCATCGTTTAAAATAATCGGGTTTGGAGAAAACTCGTCCCATTTTCATCGGTTTTCGATTTTCCCCGTCAGGTTTGTTTTATATTTAGTAACTATAGACAACATAAAATTTATATATATATATATATATATATATATATATATATATATATATATATATATATATATCTCGTTGAACAGTCTTAAAAACTTTGAGCGTTACATTAGATTTTTCTAAAACCAAAAACTAAACATGTTTTTATATTTCGGGTTTTTTGGTTTTGTTTGCTCGATCACCCTTACCTTAACACTTTGTTTGGTATATAGAAATAAAGCTAGGGAAATGGAAATAAGGGGAATTCTCATGTTTGTTAACATGGGAATTCCCATTATTTCCATTTCCCTAGCCTTAAATTTTTGTACCAAACTTATCTAAATGTAGGATTTAGCTCTAAAATGGTTTTTCATTGATCTTGAATCTAACTCATCTTTGAATGTTAAAATCCACATGATATATGATATATCATCCACTTTAGTTTAAATCCAGTGTAATATCTATTATAGAATTTGGATGCATCAATTTAATTGCAATAAATACATTTAATATTCATAATATTTTAAAGGGTAAATTACAAATTTCATCCTTGTGTTTTATTATAAATTATGGATTGGGTCATTTAACTTTAAAAATTACACTGACAGTCCTTGTGGTTGAAGTTTTGTTACGGATATGATCTTTTGACCATTTAAATTGATCACTTTACCCTTACTAGTTTAATAATAATTATTATTAATGTTGTTTTTATTATTAATTCTATTATCATAAATAATAAAACAATTCAAAATAATTTTAAAAACCAGTAAAATTAAATTAGTGTAGAACACATGAAAATAAATAATAAAATATTTTTAAAGACATACGAATAATTATTATTATCAATTAAAAACTAAAAAATAACGTTTCGAGTTTATATTTTTAAAATAAAATTTAAACCCTTTGTAAATCATAAAATAAATTATTTTTATTAAGCACTCATTTGTATCCTTTTTACGTTAAATGATTTTTAATAAGGGTTAAAACATATATAAAAACATATACATCTTGATGATTAAAAACTAAAAACAAAATAGTGTTTTAACTTTAGGTTTCCTTTTTGATTTTTTGTTGAAAAAATTAACGTTTTTATGAGTAATAAAATAAAAAATTAAACATTTTGATGAACGAAAAATAAATTTGAAGGTTTTTCACAGTTTTTTTAATAACTTTTCTAAAAACATTAAAAAAATAACTTTTTAAGAAATGTTTAAAAATTTTAAACTTTTCAAAGAAATTAAAGTTTTTCAAAGTGTTTTAAGTTTTTAACATTTTTTTCAAAATGTTTAAACTATAAAAATGTTTTTAAATGTTTATTGAAAGTGTTAAAAAGTTGTTTATGTAAATATTATAAAACGTCAAAAAAGTTTCTAATACTTTTTGACAATGGTTACATTAATTTTTTGATTTAAAAATGTTTACTTTTTTTTAAAGGTAAAAATTATAAACTCAAAACGCTATTTTTTAATTTTTAATAAATAATAATTATTATGCTATTGTCTTTATTAATATTTTATTACTTAAATTTATGTATTTTATATTAAGTTAAATTTTACTGGTAAAACTAATTTTTTTAGATTAGTCTATTATTTAATAATAATAGAAATATCAATAAAAACAACATTAATAATAATTATTAAACAAGTAAGGGTAAAAAAATCATTTTAAATGGCCAAAATGCCAAATCCGTAACAAAACTTCAACCACAAGGACTGTGAATGTAATTTTTAAAATTAAAGGATCCAATCCATAATTTCTAATAAAGCACAGGAACGAAATTTGTAATTTACCCTATTTTAAATTAATATATTCGACATTTTCCATAAAGAGTAAAATACGAACTAATATGGCGTACGAGAAAACTATATAGTTTTTATTGATATTTTCTATCAGCAAAGAATAGAAGAATTTATTAGAAAAATACTAGCTAGTCAAAGCTATCAAGTATATATATAACGACACAACGGCAAGTCGGCAAGAACAAATGAAAAGACTTTTAAGAACCCAATTGACTCCACACAAACTATAACAATGGCCTACATCATATCCAAATTAAATAGAAATATACGTATGCCTTGATCGATCGCTTATTGATGCAGCGTACGTAATAAATGATAAACAAATTAATCTATTGATTCTGCGATTTCCCAGAATAAACTCTACTAAAAGTTTGTTGATTCATCAGAATACCAAAATATTAGTCTTCAAAAAAACCGATAATTTTCGGAATTTGGAAATAAAAAGTTTTCTTAATTGATAATCTGCCGACTTACAATGATAAAATATAGTTTAAATAGAGACGGAAAATAAAAAACGGGTCGACCCAGGGAACCAAAAGAAAAACCCCAAAAAATCACTGAAAACCCCATAACTTTCATTCTGGTTGAATTTGGGTCAAACGGTTGGGCTTTGGTGGTTTGTCACTGCGTGGAGCTTGAGCCAACGGACGTCTGAACACCTGACGGGCCCCAACCGGAGACCCGAGTCAAAAGTTACGGCCCTTTTCGTTTTACTCCCTTTTATTGTGCCCTGTCTTGAGCCTCCGGATACATTATGGTCCGATCATCCACACTCGGGCCTACATCACTTATTTAAGTTTTAAACCAAAGTCATCACATAAATACAGGTTTGAAAAAAAAAAATTTTAACAAATTGACAGAGAAACCAATCAATTTGCTGGACTAATTCTTGCAAACACAAGTTGAGGGCATTCGATCAAATTCTACATTTTTTTGAACAACAATTCTACTTAACAAATGTATTATAGTTATAATAATTAACATATTTACCAATAGATCGCTCCATGAATACCATGTTAATTAATTAAATATTGTCAATTAAAATTTAAAAATGTATGACCAAGATTTGTGTATTTATGATAGAAGATGGCCAGCAAATGAAGCCATGATTTTTGGAAAACAAAGGGCCACAATAATTGACATACATGCCCATCTTAATTAATGTTATATATGCCATGATATATATATATATATATATATATATATATATATATATATATATATATATATATATATATATTTATATATATATATAGATTTAGGTTCAAAAGAGTCCCTTCAAAAATCCAGTGTACCAAGGGTACCCATCCAAAGCCACAAGATTAAATAAATCAATGGTTGTGATCAAAAAATGCTTTCCATGCGCGGTCCCCCCTTTTTTTTGGCTGGAAGGATATTTTCGTAATTACAGCGACCATTCACATTACTTAATTCATTATTCACATTAATTGATCATTCACATTAGTTAATTGATTATTCACATTACTTAATTATTCATTCACAACACTTATTTGATCATTCACAAGAATTATTTGACTATTTACAATTCTTTTACACTTATTTGATCATTCACAATAATTATTTGACTAATTGATCATTCATATTACTTAATTGATCATTCACATTACTTAATTGACCATTCACATTACTTAAATGATCATTCACATTACTTAAATGATCATTCACATTACTTAATTAACCATTTACGTTACTTAAATGATCATTCACATTACTTAATTGATCATTCACCTTACTTAAATGATCATTCACATTGCTTATTTGATCATTCACATTGGTAAAATAATATCAGCACAACATGTGAATCTGAGCATTGTCAACTACTAACAAACAGTAACAAGATTAATGACAAACAGTAACAATGATCATTCATGTAACGCTCAAATTCTCAAATCTATCAAACATTAATAACATCAACCAATGTGAATGATCATTCAGCTAATGTGAATGGCCATTCACATTAGGAAATTTACCATTCACATTGGTTGTACCATATCAGCACAACATGTATGCTGTGCATCGTCAACTACTAACAAACAGTAACAAGATTAATGACAAACAGTTACAATGGTCATTCATGTAACGCTCAAATTCTCAAATCTATCAAACATTAATAACATCAACCAATGTGAATGATCATTCAGCTAATGTGAATGATCAAATAAGTGTACAAGAAGTATAAATAGTTAAATAAGTGTTGTGAATGATCAATTAAGTAATGTGAATGATCAATTGACTAATGTGAATGATCATATAATGTGAATGATGAATTTAAGCAATGTGAATGGTCGCTGCAATTACGAAAATACCCTTGGTACGTTGGATACGCTGGATTTTGGAGGGGACGCTGTGGAACCAAATTCTATATATATATATATATAGGTGGGATCATTGCAGAACCTAAATTTAGTGTAGAACTGTAGAACCAATATCGTCCATAGATTAGAATAATCTAATGGTCTTGATTAAAAGAGTTAAGTTTGGAATTAGTGAAAAAAAGATTGGTAATAGTGATATTTTAATTCTTGGAGGGGTAAAAAAGAAAAAGATTGGAAATAGCAAAAAGATTGACATTAGCAAAATAAATATCTTTTTTCTTTAAATTAAAATAACATTAATATTATTAATTTTTAAAGCAAAAAAATTATACCATAAAAACGAGAATTTTATACTCTTTAAAACGAGACCGGTCATGATATATTTTTTTCGAAAAAATTTTACGTGTTTATTTTTCGTAAAAAAAAAATTACCCAGACCACGATGCAATATATCATGGTGAGATAATGAGATCATTCGATATCGAATGAACACTTTGATATCGTATATTTAACGTCAATGCAACACTGCATATACGCTCATTATTAACAGAGCTAAAATAATAGTCACAATTAGTAGTCAAAGTTGGTGGATTTAACGAGAATGGTTATGATATATATTTTTTATTTTTCGTAAAATAAATTTTACTCAGACCACGATGCAATATATCATGGTGAGATCATGAGATCATTCGATATCGAATGAACACTTAGATATCGAATGAACACTTTGATATCGTATATTTAACGTCAATGCAACATTGCATATACGTTCATTACTAGCAGAGCCAAAATAATAGTCACAATTAGTAGTCAAAGTTGGTGGATTTAACGAGAACGGTTATGATATATTTTTTTTATATTTTTCGTAAAAAATTTTTTACCCAGACCACGATGCAATATATCATGGTGAGATCATGAGATCATTCGATATCGAATGAACACTTTGATACCGTATATTTAACGTCGATGCAACACTGCATATACGTTCATTATTAACAGAGATAAATAATAGTCAAAATTAGTAGTCAAAGTTGGTGGATTTAACGAGAACGGTCATGAATATATTTTTTTGAAAAAAATTTTACGTGTTTATTTTTCGTAAATTTTTTTTACCCATACGACCATTCGATGTCGAATGAACACTTTGATATCGTATATTTAACGTTGATGCAACACTGCATGTCCATTATATATTAAAAGAGTAAAAAAAAAGTCAAAGTGGACAGTCAAACTTGGTAGGCTGCTATTAATTCAATGTTAATTGTATAATTACCATCTTATCCCTAGTGTTATATTATAATCTAATGGTTTAGATTGGTTCTATGGTTCTGCACTAAATTAAGGTTTTGCAATGATCCCAACCCTATATATATATATATATATATATATATATATATATATATATATATATATATATATATATATATATATATATATATATATATATATATATATATATATATATATATATATAAGTCTACATCAAGCTTTTCTTAGTGTAATCAAAACTTTTGAGTAATTATTTTATTTATGTCTAAGACCATGTTTTTTAGAAAGGAAAAAAAATCAAAGAAAGAATTTTTTTTATTTTCATTATTTTATCTAGTCTTAATATTAAGAATGTGAATCCACATACGTACAGTCCCTGTCATCGTATTAAAAATGTCAACTAATTGAACATATACATCAAGTTTTCACAAGACATGTTAGTTAGACCATATAATCTAAAGAGTAATCACAATTAACACTCATCAAGGGTGGCAGTTTTGACCTAATGGGCCAAACGAACGGTTGAATTGACTCGTAGACATAAGTTTTTTAAAAATGAAAATTTATATAACGGTGTATTAAACAAATTGTTTTTTGAAAAAAAATTTAATATTACATAAAATTTATGACTTTTGATCGTCACCCCCGTTTGTAATGGTTCAATGTCATGTTTTAAAGGTAGGATAAAGGTAACCAAATCACTCATTTTAATTTTTTCAGTTTCAAGTCAACAAGAAGCTATAAATATATTAGAAAAAGTTTAGGATACATATATCAATTAAACCCATCACATTTTAAACATATAAGCTTTGGTACTTTTATTTTACATAAGTTAAAAAATATAGCTTATTTGTTTAGTAAACGATTATTTGGTCATTTTACAAGTTAAAACGCAAATCCAAACACTTTAAAATCTGATTATCTGATAATTATGATAGCAAACAGCAGAAGCAAAACCAAACACTACATTTCCGGCAGCACTTTTGGTTACAACTATTATCTGATTATTAGTTTTCAAAACGCTACAACACTTTTCCAAACACAAATCCAAACACCCTCTAAATAGGGTACATATTCTAAGAAATCTAGTTTATACATAAGATTCAATATCATTAGTTTAATGACAATGATAAGAATGAGCAGAAGTTAACCAAAAATATCCCAAAACGAAACGTGTTTGCAAGTTTTTGTTTGCATATATATCCGAACTCCAAGGGTATGGTAGTTAGAGTTCTTGAGATCGATAATGTTTTTGGTGTACTTCTTTGGTTTCTAGGGGTTCTCCTTCTCCAAAACCTATGCGTGTGTGTGTATCCAAAGAAAATAATACATTTTTCTTTGTTAAAGTAATAATTTTAAACCAGAACATAAGGGGCCGGGGAGCTATGTCATATACATTATAATTGACTGAACGTACACATAATTATCTTAACATTAAAGCAAAGTCCATTTATAATTTGGCATGCATTTTTAAGGATATATATCAATTATTAATTCTCTTTATAAATATTAGAAATTGAAGTATTCTTCATTGAAACTGGAGAAGCCACCATGATGTTGACATGCAAGATTCATTTATTAATGTTTCAGGGTGAAATAATTGATGGCTACCAAAACATAAACCTAACATTCATCCATTCAATCAAACTTAGAGATCTTTTGCTAAAAGGGATAATGAGAGGTATTTTTATTTTTGTCTGTACTTTTTTTTTCTTTCCAATTGTTAGTTACATTTTTCATTTTGTTTTCATTTAAAAGTTAAACATTATTTTTTGTTTCCATTAGGTTTTTAATTTTTTTTCTTTTGTTTCCAATAAATATATTTTAACTTGTAAATGATATAAAATTGATCAAAATTGTACATATTTTGATATTGTAACAAAAATTAGACATGTACAGAACTCAATACTGACTTGAAAAACTGACGAATTACCAAGAATCGGACTGGATGGTACCTGTTTCAGTCGATAAAATTCATCGGTTTTTCGGTCTAATCTCAAGTCCAACACATCTCTAATTTTCATAATATCAATATAAAGCATTTGCGTAGAGGTTTTTACCGGTTGGATAATTTTTTCCAAGTTAAAAAATATTTATTGGAAGCGAAGAAAAAAAAATATAATTACCCAACAAAAAAAAAAGTAAAAATATAACCACCAAATGAAAACAAAAGAAAATATGTAACTACCAAATGAAAACAAAAGATAAAATGTAACTACCAACTAAAAGCAAAAAAAAGTACAACACACAAATGTAAACAAAACTAAAAATATGTGTCTATTGTATGCATTTATCCCTTGCTAAAACATCTAGATTAATTAATTTCAGATTTCTTTAAGGGTTATATTAAATAGACAACTCCCACACTTAATTTATATTAATTGCACACTCCATCCTTTACACACACTTAATCATTTTGCTAATGATATGTGACTCATTAATTTTTTATAATAGATTAAAAGGAGTGTGTGTTTTTAAATAACGATGAAGTATGTATTTAACCATTGCCTTTCTTTAAATATCAATGGGGAGGCAAGACCTCATCATTTAGGTACCCAGAATGGCTACAACATTAAGCTTTATGATCCCTCATGCAGCATGTCATAATTACAAAAGGGTGTTCAATTAATAAAATATATATCAAGTTACGTTAGAAACTGGTTATGAACGAATCCAGAATATTGCTTGGATGATCTTGTAAATGTTAGAAATTGGTGGTATTTTTGAAAATGCACTCGAAATGGATTGAAAGAATTCGTATGTACGTATGTATGTGTGTGCGTGTGTGAGTATCTATATATATAGGTTTAGTTAAGATCTATGGGGTACCATATTTGATTGAAGTACTGGAGTACCATATTTGATTGGAGTATCGGAGTACCATATTAAATGTACATGTTCATTATGATAAAATATTAAATTCCATATAAACTACTATATGCACATGTTCAAATGTATACTATTATTGACTAGTTCACATCATTTTACATGTTTATTATGATAAAATGCTACATTTCATGCAAAATAACAATATTCACATGTTCAAATGTGAAATATGGATGAATATGTGCATATCGTACATATTGCAATTTTGCATGAAATTAAACATTTTGTTACAATGAACATGTGAATGATGTGATTTAATTAATCATAATGCAATTTTAAACATATGTATATTACAATTGTCACTACAAGAAAAATGTTATTAGTGACACAAAAATTGTCACAAAAATAATTGAGGCCTATACCCACACACATTTTTATTCACTATATATTAATACTCACTCCACTTTTACCCACTCTTTTTGTTATGTAGGCAAAAAGATTTTGATACCTATATTGACATTTTTTTGACAACAAAAAGAGTAGATAAAAGTGGAGTGAGTATAGATACATAGTGACTAAAAATTGTATATGGGTATAGACCTCAAGTATTTTTGTGACAATTTTTGTGTCACTACTTTAGAATAGTGTGGGTAAAAGATTGTTCTATACCTACTCTTTTTCATAAGTGACACTAAAAGTATGTGCCACTAAAAGCATGTGTCACTAAATGACACTTTTTTAACATTCTATCGTAATGAACATGTACATTAATATGATACACCGATCTAATATGGTATTCCAGGAACTCGACATATATATATGTGTGTGTGTATGTGTGTGTGTGTGTGTGTGTGTGTGTATATATATATATATATATATATATATATATATATATATATATATATATATATATATATATATGTATGTATGTATATGTATACGTGTGTGTAGATTCAAGATCAATGGGGTACCATATTAGAGTAGGGTACCGGGGTACCATTTTAAAATAAACATGTTCAATACAATAAATTGTTTAATTTCATGAAAAATTGAAATATACACATTTATTATTGACAAGTTCACCTCATTTATTATGATAAAATGTTCTATTTCATACAAAATAACAATATGCACATGTTCAAGATATTTATCTAATCGGGTGTTTTCTTTGTATTTAACAGGAAAGTAGGCATGTTGGATGGATCTCTCCCTTTTCAATTCATGTCAACCGAAAGAAATGATGAAACACACAATGAAAGCTAAGAAAACCAAATCTGAATTCTTCACATCACAAACAGATCAATAGTTTGACTGTTTCTTGAAATGCATAATTAGTGGTACTCAATTGAAAAATAATAATAAAACACACACACACACACACATATATATATATATAGGGTTCAATGGAAAACCACCATGTACCTGAAAACTTGTGAAAACCGCACTGCACCACCACAAATGCATCAAATTCCCCGCGTGATGCATCAAAATTCCCGCGTGATGCATCAAAATTCCGCGTGTGTGTCAATTGAACAATCACTTAAATTGATAAAACAATAAATATCGTGAGTTTTAATCTACATAACAAATTTACGTGACAAAAAATTTGGTTGAGTGATTTATAAGACAAAAAAATTACTTGAGGGACTTAATCGAAAAGAACCATATATTTATAAAATCAATGTTTGTAATTGCAACCCGTTCAACAGGTTACCGGTGACTTTTCATGAGAAAAACATCAAATTTGTGATTTTTATCTGGTTATGGGACTTATCAAAAAAAAAAATAATTGAGGGATTTAATCGAAAAAAACGTGTAGCTTGATATTTTTTGCAAAATTTTCGCTTATAAATAGGTTATTACTTTAAGATGCCATCCATAACTTATTTTTAAATAGGCAAATGGAGAAACTTTTGCCATTAATCATGGATCATCATGACACAAGCACCATTGAGACAAACCTATTTTTTAATGGCAGGGATTCAGGAATATAGCTATAGAAGAGGCTTAACAAATACATGATCCTTCGTTAATTAAACATAAATTTTTAAATTTAAAACCAACTTAATCAAGCAATCAAGCTTGTCAAAATTATAATTCATCTGGGATTGTATTGTTTTTAGGTATATCAACATTGTAAGATCGATTTGGGATCGAAAAATCTATTAAAGTAGTATTATTGTTTTTCTATGTGTTAATTAGAATTTATATATAAATATAACAATTTTTATGTCAATTGGATGATATAAGCAAAATCCAAACGTCATACTAATAATTCAATATGACTCATAATAACTTTGATAACTTAATTGGATAATTAAATATTTGTATTTAAAGGGTATTGAACTATTACACTCTAGGGCTTTAAAAATCTACTCTTATGAACAAACTAGATGAATAACTCATTCGCTTGCGTTTTATTTGCTCCATTTAACTCGTTGATGGATTATGTAGCTATTAAATCAAAATAAGATCCAGATTTTAAGATTCTGACTAAAATCTCATATCTTGAGAATTGAAATCCTACTAAGATCGTCATGTATTTATTAATCAACATTGTAAATGTGATCCAAAGAACCATTTAACTAATAATTATTAATTACTTTGAAATTAAGAAGTCATATGGGATCTTTTGAGCAGGAATTATAAGATATTTAGGTGTTTGGTTGATGAGTAGTATGAAATGAAAGACAAAAAAACATCAAGATGCTAGATTTATGACCCTTCTTTAAGAAAAAGAATATGAAAATGGCATATTTATTTATTGGTTGCTTATTAAATCATATCTAACCCGGTGGTCACGGATGCCATTAATTGATGGGCACATGCAGCTTGGCCACCTTCCGGTCGCTGTGTGTTTGTGTGATTGTGAAGAAGAAGAGTCAGAGACACAGACACAGACACAGACACAGACACAGACAGAGGAAGAAGATTGATATAAATGCTGTTCCACCAAAACACCATCCAAACCCAGTAATTATAAAACCATGCATGCTTTCCCTTTCTCATACAAACAGGTGAAGAATTTAATGCCAAGACTTGATCACAAAATTCAAACCAACACCCACCACTACCGCCGCTAATAACGATCAGTGGCTGCACAATGTCATACCCGAGACTTATGTACGTATTCAACTCGACTCGACTCATCTTGACATGTCTTAACTCAAAGTCAAGAATTTTGAAACTGATTGAGGTGAAACGAAAAAAAGGGGACATCAATAAATAAAAAACTTAACCCAAAATTAAGGACCACCTAGCTAGCTACCACAGTCGATCGCTTTCAACAGCTAGCGGTGCAATTATACATGTCATATCCAACTTTGTGTTATTCATATCAACTCAGTACTTGTTATATTTTCTAAGGGAGACAATCCTAGAAGTGATGAATGCTGAAATTAACAACTACTTTCCTTTACTTAATTTTATTTTTTCTCAAATGACAAAAGAGAATTCAAGTTTTATCATTTGAACTTAACATAGTACGATTGAGAATTTAAGTTATCAACTTACCACTAAAACATATTGTTACCTGCAATCAAACGATCAAACCAAAGCTATTAAACTGTAGTGCACATACACTGCTACTATGTAGGGAGATCGAATAGCATCATATATACACTCCTAGCTACTTGTATTTTTCTGATTGTTGTGGTTCTTAATTAAAAGTATGTCAGGAGATGCTGAAATGCAATAATTCTCTATGTGAATCAGTGAATGTGAATGGGCTTTCGGTAAATCAATATGGACCATAATAGGCAAAACACTATCTGTTAGGGAACACTACATAGGTGTTGGGAGTGAAGTGAATTCAAGGCCCAAGGGCAAGTACATTTATAAGTTGTAAGAGGTTGAATTTAAAAGAAGACACAAAATATAAGCAATATATAATAACTCTATTGACTACAGAATAGGGACAAGTGTAATTAGAAAATATGCATTTACAAAGCATATAACCAATATGAAATATGAAACACCGATGTGTGATTTATTACACGAAATAGCGTCCTATAAGGCACTTCAGATCCATCACTTGAGATCGATGATCCACATAAGTCACCTGATTGTGGTCCAAATGTACATGTTTCAATTAAAAGAAGATTCAATGAACACTTGACATAGAAATTCATCATTCGGGTCTCAATATTTAAATCAAGTCCAATGCCAGCCACTATAATTAACCAACAGTGATGTTGTGTTATATATACTGGACTTGCTTAGGAGTTGCTTCTACTTTCCAGTTAGGCTTAATCATATTGTACCCAATGCATATCAACAGAGCATTTATAATTCTCAAGATCGAGAAGTTTATAAGAAAGTTCTACATGCAGTAGAAAAAATAGTAAGAACGTTAATTAACAAATTAATTAGTAGGACTTATCTTCATGAAAGATGATGGAGGTTTCGATACAATGCAAGTCCTATGATTTCAGGATTGTTGTGCTTCACTGAAAAATGAGGCTTTGTCCTTCAATCTTGATTAATTCAACCACAGGTCTATAGAAAATCCAAATAGTTGATATCTGTTGTAGAAATATAAACAATTTATATACATATTGGTTAGAACATGTTTCAACAACTACAGACTCTACAGATTTGAGATCACCCCATCATTCCTTCTCTCAACCACTGACTTCTCACTGCCGTAACCATTTACCACTACCGCTAGTCCGGCTGTCGAGGAAACCCTGCTCTCTTTGCCACCAATATTCGACTTCTTTTGTAGTTCGATCGAGCATTGCTTATTCAAATCGGATGGCACTGGAAGTGCTAGAAACTTTAAGGTACAGACATTCCCCTTCAAAAAAGAATGTAGCTATCTTATTGTTGTTTCTGATCGATTACCTGTAACAGATTGATTGTTTGTAGCTATTCTCGATTTCTTTTTGTTCTCAAATCTCAATTTCTTCACATGGTTCCCACGCATTTGATATAAATTTTGAGAATAATCATCCGGGCACTTTCTTTTTTCAAAGTGTATTTACAATTCGTTTTTAGAAAACTCTCTAGCACACATGAATTTTACTTTCTTTTACAAAGTATATTCATAGATTTTGGATTCTTCAATTTGATTTGATAATTTGTAGTTTAGACGGTAATTGATTTGTTAATTAAAGTTTTTTGTTGTTAAAAAAGTAATTGAATTATTCAAATCAACTTAATCTTGAGTCCAGACAGACAAAACTTAGTTTAATCCAGAAAGATAGCTTAAATCAGATAGTTTATAATACACATTCAGGTTCCATAAATACCTCCTTAGCAGTCCATTCAGATTAGCATTTTTCTAGTGCATTTATGATAATTTGAAGTTCTTTATACAACCAACCATGTGCCAGAAGGATCCTTACAACTTGTACTTTTTTCAATTGTGCAAAAGTTTCATAAAAATCAACCCCTCCACTTGAATGTGTCATTGGCTATGGTCTAGCTAGCTTCATTCCTAACCACATGCTCATTGCTTTATATATCCATTAGATTAGAATAATGCTGACATGTTTAGGCCTTCAACTAGCTCCAACACACTGTTATGTCAATTTAGTGAAGTTGAACTACGTAGCGAGCACCCATTTCAAGTATGCAAGAACTTCCTTAATATTTTTGGGTTCCAAAAGAAATATATAGCATATGCTTGATCATCTTAGCATAATCGAGTCCTGGTTAATTTGTTCAATGTGTGTTCTCCTCCATTGATATCTCCAAGCACTACTTATGTAGGATGATTCTCCTTGATCTAGTATGACGTAGATTCATGTTTCTTCTTCCTGGGACTCCCGTCTCCTGATCAGAAGTAGTAACAATTGTGGGGTGTTGATTCAATTTTCTTTTTCAAAGCTTGTTCCTTCATAAGGATGACTTACTCCAATTCTCCAGTGGAATGCACAAATGGTTGAATGAAGAGTTTTATGTGTCAAACTTGAAGAATAGTTGTCTCTTCCGCTTTTTCCTTTCAAAAAATTTTTGATAAAGAAATAACTTTTCCACTGGTGTTTTACGCTCGATCTCTACTCCCTAAAAGCTCACTCACAATCTATGGCTCATGCAAACTAAATATGCTTGCTCAACGACACAAATAGGCATTTTTGGATTTGGGAAAAACACATGGGGATAAACAGATAGGTGCCAGAATTGGTCCATTTATTTTTGTGGCCTAATGTAGAATCATAAAAATTGCCATACATATATGATTCGCGTAGGTACCATTGTTTTCGCAGAGTCATTCGAGGTAATCTTTAAATTAAAAAAAAAAAAAAAAACTCATGGTTTGCAAGAATGAAGTATGTTTTTATTGTTTAAAAAGGATATAACGTATGAACTAAAATGATAAGAATAACGTTGATGTACGATAATAAAAATATATAACCCTTTTTTAATATAAAAATAGATGTAATTTATTATATATAATATATTTAAAAATTTTATTGTATAAAAATTATCCAATCGATTTCCTTTTCTGAACCAAATATTAAGGTATTTATTTTGTAATGTTAAACGCCAATATTAAACAAAGTTTATTTTATTTTAACACGTGAATTGGTAACAAAAATGCTTAAAAGACTTTGTTTTCAGTTGTCGATAAAAGACAAAAAATACTTCGTTGGTGACGTGCCGCACTACGAAACTCCATCGGCCGCCACCGATTCCCATCTTCATCTCCTTTTTCTCCCCCAAAATACAATTTCGCCTTACTTTCCATACCCTACAAGAGAAGACTTCATCAATTCAATTTCGTCCCTTTACGTATTGAAGCACGAAACCCACACGAATTTCATCTTGGTTATCGTCATCGACATCTCCACCCACGGTCGCCGAGATTTCAAGATTCTGTAAACGGTTAACAGATAAATTGTTGAGAAGAGATAATGGTGACTCCGGAGGAGGATGACAATCCGAATTCTTTCTTCGATTTCAGCTTGATCGAACAGATTCCAGTCCCTGGAGGTGAACTTCCATCTCTCGATTCGGATTTTCATTGGTCTTGTAATCCCTTCCCCGCTTCATCCAATCTTAGGTCAGTTTTCTATTATTTAATTTCAACATTACATCATCTACCAGTTCATCAGTCTTGTCACTTTTGTCTAAAAATATTCAATTGGTTCTGCATTGCTACTATTTCTTGCATCTTCCTCCACTTTATTATAGATTTTCATCTTCACAATTTATTTACGCTTTCATATGATATCATTGTTAGGGTTACTCTTAGGTTAGTTAAAATGTTAAACCTAGACGTAGCAATTAGTAGTTTTGAAGTTAGAGTCCCCCACCTCTACCTCTGGGTGGATACATTAAGGGTGTTTGGATGTGCCTGTGGCTCGAAATCGAGTATTCTGATCCACAGTGGCAGTAATCAATGTGGAGTTTTTGGGTAAGGTGATGTTTGTTTACATTTTAATGGACATTTAACCTTTAGATGAGCCTTTTAATGGTTTGATTTTATTAAGCATTAAACAAACAACCTCTAAATGGATTATATGATTCTATTATATTAATTAGAATCGAAGTAATCAGATTTGGAAAGGCACATAAGGAGCAGCGCTAAGGAACCTATTGGTTAAGATGAATGTAACATTCCTTGGCTCTCAGATTTTGATTCTTCAACTTATAATAAATGGCACATCCAAACATCCATTAGCGTCCTTCAACTGTATCAGCGATCGTGGTGTTTGAGATCAAGAAACTGTGTTTATAAAATTAGACTATTTAGAGTAATTTTCGTGAGTTTTATCAGAAGGTCCTGTTTTCATATGGTTTGGTGTTTGTTGGTTTGCATTTGTTAAGGATTGAGATGGCATGATTTTGTTTATTATCTCATTTAGTATGTTTTTATACTTCCTTAAACTACATCTCATGCTTTTCGGTTTATGGTATCAGTGCAAGATTTTTGGACTCATCTGGAAAGCCTGTTTGTAGCAATGAACTTGGGTCGAGAAAGAGGTAAATCCCCTGTTCATCGTTTTTACATATCTTTTAAACTGAGTAAAGCTTTTTGGTTTTCTTGCATACGTTTCATTAATACGAACAAGTTTTATTGTAGGTCTAATGCTGGATCATGCTCTGCTACGGATACAAAAGCATGCAGAGAAAAGAGGAGGAGGGATAAGCTAAACGAAAGGTATGCTTTTTTTCTTCTTTAACTTTCCATGCTCGGCATACTTGTTTCTTGTTTCATGTGCTTGATAACATTTATTTTCTATAAAGGGAAGATATTAACTGTTATGTCACTTATGTGTATTGATTTTTGGGTCTTGGATGTAAAGGTTCCAAGAGCTAAATGAAATACTCGACCCTGGAAGACCTCCCAAGACGGATAAGACGGTTATTTTGGGTGATGCTATGAGAAGGGTGATTCAATTGAGGGATGATGCCACAAAGCTAAAGAAGTCTACTGAAGATTTGCAGGCAAAAATCAATGAGTTAAAGGTAATGTTTCAAGCATACAATAACAGCCATTTCGAAATACAAATTTCAAGTATACATACCAATTTACAGCGTCTTTTAAACATGAATCATTCTTATATATTGAACTTTGAACCAATATTTGTATAGTTACTTTTCTTATACAACTTGACATGCTATACATACAACTAGAGGAGGTTTGACCACAATGTTAAAATGCAAGAAAAATAGCATTGCTTGAAAGTCAATCGATCAAATTCTTCTACCTATAGCTCCAAATGGCATGTAGAAACTTTATATTAGAAAGGCATTTTAATGTTCGCTTTTTCCTCGTAGACTGAGATCCATTAGAAAGTAATTAAGCATCAAATTTTAGTTTCTATATATATCTTGGTAGGCTGAGAAGAACGAACTAAGAGATGAGAAGCAGAAGCTGAAGGAAGAGAAAGAGAGATTAGAACTGCAAGTGAAAGCTCTCAGCAGACCTCCCACAACCACAGCTTTCTTCCCACCACCGCTGCATTCTGCAATGCCTATCCCTTTTCCTCCGAGCCCTATGGTTGATGGTAAGTTTTTGCCAATAATGGGATACCATGGGGTTCCAATGTGGCCGTTTGCTTCGCCTACTGCTGTTGATACCTCCGAGGATCATGTTCTCCGTTCACCTCTTGCTTAGAAAAGATCAACCATTTTTTGTGGAAATGAACATGACCAATGAACTTTTTCATGTTTCCTTCAATGGATTAGTTAGAAAACTGATATTTAACATAAGTTATGTTAAAGAAGTGATCTTGCCCTGGATATGATTGATCCTAATTAATTGGTTCTCAGTTATCTTATTTGTAATACATGATTCATAATGGCTTGCTAGTAAGCTAGCAATTGGAGGTGGCAAAATAAACGGTGTCGTTAACTATAACTTCTCAACTTCTCATATCTATCTTCTATCTATACTATTAAAAGAGTAACTAAATGCCACATGGCATGCTCTCATTGAATTTGCCACATGGCATGCTCTCATTGAATTTGACACATGTCGCTCTCTCCTTTTGCCACGTCATTTACTGATTTTATATTTAAATTTTAAAGCAAATCAAATCTATGTAAATCTAATATGGATTAATTTAATAACTAACTAACTAAAATTAAGCAAATTTTAATATTCATATAATTATTATATTATACATACATATAAATATCAATTTCTAAAATTAACCCATGTATTACATGGGTAATAACCTAGTGTTCATTACATGAGTACTTATGAGTAGCTTTAAAAGCCTAGGGGCCAGTCAGCCTAGTGATCAACTCTCGGTGCTTTTGAAGATGCACATGCCTGTTATTAGTTTGGCTCTCCTGTCTTGTTATCATGTTTAGATTATCATAATCATAATCTGTGATCTTATTTGTAAGGGTAAATCTATTTCCATCCCATATTTTATCTATTTCCACCCCATAAAATTATTATTTAATAATTATGTAATTATTATATACTTTTTTACCCCACGATGATTATTTACCTTCTACCACATGACTTTCTTCTCCATCTTTATTATTTAATGATTAACTCATTATTATGTTTTAAGATTATGTATTAATTAATATAAAAAAAATCTTAATATTAAAATACATTAAAAACTAAATTACATAAATGGTCCCTGTGCTTTTTGAATAATCTAAACATTATGCCCATTAGTGGGAATGTGGGATGGTGCTTTTAGTCCAATGGGTCAAATAGACAGCCTCGTGCAAATTGACTCGCACTAAAACACATGTTAATGCACTTTTTTTTTTCTAGCACAATTTTCATGGTATTTCAAAAAAATAACTTCTGAATATATATTTGAAAAAAAAAAACTTTTTATGGTGCAATTATTTCGGCCGTTTGGATTCTTTGGATGAAAATTGACACCCCTAATTGCCATTACTTAATTGGACATTGGATGTAGCATTTAATAGCTCCTGGAGCCCCAAAGCTTCCCCATCCTTCTTACTAATCTTTCCTTAACCATGCCCAAAAGTAGTCTCCGTTTACAACCCGATTGGGTATCCTACGTACGGTCCTTAACCAAATCCAAAGAAAAAGGTCTTGGAAATTTTGTTCTAAGGAAATACCAGACATATTACAATACCAGACCTCATGCCAAAAGGAAATTTTCAGGTCCATTTGGCAACATTTCTCATGAATAACCCTGCAATATCAAATACAACTTCTTCCAACCTTCTTATGCTTGATAGCTTTTCCCTCACGATTTCTTCTAACTTCCTTCTCACCACGGTGTATATATCTAGCTAGAATCGTGAAGGAAAAATTATATATCAACTGTAAGAACAACTGAAGCCATGAATTGGATGATTGTAACTTTTTTTGATTGACAAAGAAAAATATCGTTAGAGAAACTAACAAGAAAAAGCTTTAACATAAAAAAACATGCATCCCTAAAAATAGCACAACCAAAACAGCCCACGCACAACGCTAATATCCTAAAACCCCAATCCGACTCTAAAAAACAAGCACATAACCATCACAATACCTACACTACACCTCAAACGCGGGAAAAGATTACAACTCTCTAGTTGATACTAGAATACATAAAGAAAGACTTGTGAAATACCAACCAGATGCTTAAATGAAAGAAACTTGTGTGTGCGCACGCGTGTGTGCGTGACCTTATATCTATATAGCAAAATTCAAATTAATTAGTTTCTCAAAGGATACCAAGAAATATAATTGTGTGTGTACAATTTACCATATTAAAGTACATTCAGAAAACCTATCTAGGAATGATTTCAGATACTGAAACTTCATTTACCGAAATTTCAGAGGTTCTTGCGTTTGATTGTTTAGCTAAACCACTGCTTCCCGTTGAAGAAGTGTGTCCCTGAAAAAGTGGCATCGTGGAACCATTGATAGCACGTACGAAATATGCAGGTTCGGATGGTATTGGAAGGGTGAGAGAGAAGCTATTGAGCATAAGAACGACGGAAGCCATGGTGGGCCTATCAACAACATTTTCCTGAACACATAACAACCCAATGTGGATGCTTCTAATGATGTCCTGCAATGAACCTAATCCAGTCACCAATGTAGGATCTATCATATTTGCTGTTGTCCCATTTCTCCAACTCCTCCATGCCTAAAAGAGATTTTTTATTTTGTCAAGAAAATGTTACATCAAAAAATTCAAAAGTCAAATTTTCTAGAATATATCTTCGGTGTGTGTATGTATATATATGTATGTAATATGTATATCACGATTAGGATCTAATAAGAAATCAAATATTATGAGAAATGTGAGAATTGTTGAATCAAAAAACATATATGTTACATGTAATTTCGTGATCCAATTACTTGTTGAATCACAAAATAACATGTTGATTCAACATATATGTTGTTTAATTTAACATAGGGTTAATTATGAAAAAAAACCAATATATTTTTACGGTTTTTGAGTTTTCGTCCGTCTATGTTATTTTTTTAAGAGAAGTCCTCAAGTTTTTTTTCCTGGTTAAGTGAAATTTGACCATTAGAGCCCAGTTTTAATTAGTAAACCGGGTTTTTAAAAACTGAAAAAACCGGGTTCTAATAGAAAACTTTCACTAAACCAAAAAGACAAATTAACTTAAAGATTTTTTTAAAAAAAAAATAACATGAAAGGACGAAAACGCAAAAATCGTGAAAACATATTGGTTTTTTTTTTATAATCCTATCTCAAATTTATCATAAATATTTAATTTCTCATAGGATCCTTATCCTTATATATATATATATATATATATATATATATATATATATATATATATATATATATATATAATTGAAGAACTAGTGGAAAGGGTGGATCCTTACGAAGCTAGAAAGGCCTTCGATACTCTCTTCATTTATAAAATGTTGGTTGCTTTGACCGACAACCATTTCTAGCACTAAAATTCCAAAGCTATAGACATCTGACTTTACTGAAAATTGGCCATGCGATGCATATTCAGGTGCCATGTAACCGCTGTTAGACCAAATAAAACAAGCAAGAAAGTTAGTGTACAAACTACAAACACACATATATCTCTCTCATCATCCTTATCTAGAAACTTTGTAGTGATTTCACGTTAAACCTATGGTTTTAGAAGAAGCCATTTTAGAACATTAATTTAATACTAGCAAAATTGGTCACTAAAAGTTGGTTATCAAATCAGTGGCAGCTATAGTACCACATTTAGTGACAACTAATTTTAGTAACCTTCCCCTAATGTACTTTATTTGAAGGGAGTATACATACTAGGTTCCAACAATTCGACTCGTGTTGCCATGAGTTTCCTCCGGTTTAAACAATCTTGCCATCCCAAAATCTGCAATTTTAGGGTTCATCTCTACATCCAACAATACATTACTAGCTTTCAGATCACGGTGAATTATCATTAAACGGGAATCTTCATGAAGGTATAAAAGTCCCTTGGCAATTCCTTTGATGATCTTGTATCGAGTTTCCCAATCAAGAAGGGTACGTTTAGTTGGATCTACAAGCACCATTATAAACTAGGTATCAGTAACAATATTCATAACAAAGCCATCAGTTGTACACACTAAATTTTGCCAAACGCCCGCTATAAAGTTTTTTTTTTTTAGTTATGACGTTACTTGTGATGGGAATGAGGATTTTGTTTAGAACTTGCCAAATATAAACCAATCAAGGTTTGCATTTGGTCACCGATGTCCCCGCGATGGTAGCCTAGTGGCTGGGGACATGGAATTTATAATGGAGGTTCAGGTTCAAACCATGGGTTACGCGATTTACCTCCTCTACGTTGGCCGTGGGATCGGTTGGTGGAGGCCCCAGAGGGTGGGTTACCCTTTTTGGTCACCGATTAAATGGTAAAAGTTTGTTGGTAAGTAATATGCAACCCAGTGTACAACATTTATGTGTTTTCTGTGACAAAACTTACCAAATATAAAATGATCAAGACTTCCATTTGGTAAAAACTCGTAAATTAGAAGACGTTCGCTTCCTTCTAAGCTAAAACCAAGTAGCCTAACCAAATTACGATGTTGAAGCTTCACGAGAAGCAAAACTTCATTCTTGAATTCTATGTCACCTTGCCCGGCATCCCTTGCTAGTCTCTTAACTGCTATTTCTCGTCCATCTTGAAGCTTACCCTGCAATAGCGCGCATATCATATATATATATATATATATAGCTAGCCCATATTAACATTTAAGTAAATAAGTAATACCAAACAGGTTCTCAATCATTAGCACATCACTAGCAAGATCAATTTGTTAGACCTTGTAAACTGTTCCAAATCCGCCTCGTCCAAGTTTATTGTCTTCAGAAAAGTCATTTGTTGCTTCTTTCACTATACTGAAGCTGTATTGCAAAGACTCAACTGTCCCAATATCCATACTTTCAACTAGAGAGAGAGAGAGAGACAGAGTCAGAGAGATAGTCAGATAGAGAAAGGTGATGTTTGTTTACCTCTTAATGGAACCATTAAGAGGTCATTTAACCTTGAATGAGCTTCTTAATGGTTTCATTAATAAGTGAACAAACAACCTCGAAGACAGAGAAAAGTATATATCTTTAGCAATGGAACGTTGTCCTTATAGTCTACTATTTATGCTGGCTTAACCTATTTATCGGTGTGTGATATACATATGTTTACTTTGCGATAGCCGCTAGGCCAAAGCTAGGCACATTGGTCAGTTCAAACTTGACGAGCCTTAGGTTCTTGATCATGTAAATGTGATAAATTAAACTGCAAAGTTTGAACTTACTCTGAATGTTTTTGGTTTGTGGAGACATTTGCTGCTTCTTCCTCCTCTTCCTCAATCTTATGAAGATACAGATTGAAGCAAGAATGACAATGGAGGTGACTATTACAATTACTACAATTATCACCGCTTGTGTGGTGTTTTTGTTATTGTTATTGCCTGTAAAAATCAAAAAGAATCATGAAAGAGTCGATCATCGTGTTTGAATATTTTGAAATAACTTTAGAAGGAGTTTTGCATATATAAATAGATAATATAAATGGTATATATGTTATTGTTATTAGCTCCTTGCGCTGGTTCTTCTTTTGATAAATTTTTTATGCTAAAAAAACTGGCTAGAAAATTAAGTAGAGATAGAAATACAAATGATGATGATAAAAAATGGTTGATGGGGGATGCTTAATTGTTTAACAAAGGTAAGTGATTTATACAAAACATATTATTGCCATACATAATAAGTTTACTAAAATGACAATTTCATTATAAATCACATTTATCATATTGTCTTGTAATTCTAAAAATAAGATGAATTTGTCATTTTAAATAAAACTATTGTATATAACAAAAGTAATCATGACATACAATAGACGGGTACTTTCATTTTTGTTTTCATTCTTTATGCGTTGTATTTCTATTTTTCCCATTTTGGCAGTTATACTTTTTAGTTTGTTTCCATTTGATAGCAATACTTTATTTTTGTTTCAATTAGGGTACACGGTATGCCTTAGCCGCTTGGTGCCACATCACCCGAAGCCATCAGGCACATCATTTTCAAAAACAAATTAATACTGTTATCTAATTATAAATTAAAATGCATCATAAGAAATTCAAATTTTTAACAATATTAAAGAAAATATTTAAACCCTTAGTTAATTTGTTTACCAAGTCAAATCCAACACTTATCCTTAATTTAAAGGGTTAATATTGTAAAAAATCCACGGACTTTCATGCATTCATCAATTAAATCACTGAACTTTTTTTTTCGAGTATTTAAGTTCCTAAACGAAGTTTGTCTTATTCAAAACTATATATTTTTAACATACTACCTGCTTAACAGGTAAAACAATTAGTTTCCCGAATAGTTTATTATTAAAAAACCAACATTCTTTTCAATTTTCACGATTAAGTCACTGGACTTTTCTTTCATTTATAGGTCATTGTACCATTTACCGGTTAGTAACCTGCTAAACATGTCAAATGTATAGTTTTGAATAAAACAAAAATTGTCTAGGGACTTAAACACTCGGAAAAGAAGTACAGTGACTTAATCGATAAATTCATAAAAGTTCGTATCACACTTTTCCTCAATTATCAAGTCAATTCCTACACCTAACCATTACATGTGGCGTCGTCAAAATTGAATGTTTTTTGTTGGTGGAAATTTGATGCGTGCCGGCGTTGTTTGGATGTCGAAATGCATCATCAAAACATCAACTGATTAATTTTTATCCAAATTTAAAATTCCATAATCAATGGCGTCCACTTCCATTAATTCGATCTGTTAATGCATTACCGGTTTCGTAATGTATCATAAGAATATAGATGATTTTTTATTGATAAATATAAAGAAGATTAATGTGAATTTGTTTAAACTCTAACAAATTAATTTCTTTAAGTTTGTCTTCAATTAGAATTCGATAAATTTAACAATACGTGTATATAATAAATAAATTTATTTAGCATTTAATGCATGGTTATCGAATTTATTGGTTTATAATTACAATTCATTTGTTTAGATGTATCGTCTCCTTAAAATACATCTAATATGTATGTCAGGATGCATCAGTGACTGCACGTACATCTAATACAGGGCCGACCCTGAGTTTGTGCAGTAACTGCGGCTGCTCAGGGCCCCATATTTGATAGGGCATCATACCGGTGATCGGAAAAAATGATAAAAAATTAAAGTCTGCTTAAGTTTAAAAATTGTGTCTCACGTCATTAACAAAAAAATATGTGAGTGTGAAGATGTATGACTATTAAAAATAAGTGTATAGCAATGCTCTTTCAGATAAATATATTTTTGAAATTAATTATTTTGTTCAAGTTATATGAACGTGTCTTAATATCAATGTTTTAAATGTTTTTTTTATGTATATAGCAATTGCTAGACTACTAATAACTAACAATTTTTATATAAATTTAATTTTTTTCACATTTTAAGAGCATATGTAATTATCGTACAGGGCCAACAAAATTCACGGGACGGCCCTGATCTAATACAGTATAATGGTTAGTAAGTTATAACGTGAATACAATTCATACCTGGTGGTGGTGGAACCGGTAACGATGGCTGCGAATTCGGAGACGAGGATGGTGGTGGGGGGATGACCACGGTAGTACTCCCGTTAAAAAACCGAAATATTTCGTATCTAAATTGACACAACGATGCAAGACTTATACCTCCAATTTTCACAGAAGACGTAGCGGAAAGCCTATTTCTTGCACTTTCCAAGCAATCACTGCACTGCTGCTCCGATAAGATCGGCGTACACTGCACGAGTGCATAGATTGTTGAGGAATCCGACATCATGGTTCTTCCGGTGACAAACTTCTGTAGCGGGCCCCCGGTGGCTGCGTCGTTACTCAGCCTATCCACCAAAGGTTCCAGAGCCCCATTGAATCGATCGACGTCGTTAACATCTTGGGAGTCCGTAGGGAACGCAGTTAAACACTTTGTCTGAATGTTTCTCAATATAACCTCGTTGGAGTACATCAAGGAACAGTAATCGTAGTATATTACTGCTTGCTTTCGATTTGGACATAATTCAATCACGTTAACAACGGAGTCATTCAGACACCTTTGACACACATCCGGATTGACATCGCCTCGACAAAGAGCAATAGCGTAGACTGTGTCGTTGTCTTGGCCGGCGGAGATGTTGTAGAAATTCATGCCGGAGTTGGTGGTGTGGAGGGCGGAGAGGGCGGCGTTTAGATTTCTTTCGTATGTAGTGTTTGTGGTATAGTTAGCCTCGTTATAGCAGCAATAGTCTAGGCGGATATTATTATTATTGGGTTGAGCTAAGATAACGGTACCGATTAAATATACGAATATAAAAGACAACTGTAAGCTGAGTTTTCCGGCGAGTAGGAACATATTTTCTTGTGGCGGAGGGATGTGGCTGAGCCGCTGAGATGGTAGGAAATGTAACAATATCCTTTGACTCATCAGACTCGTAATTAAATTAAGTTTGATAAAATAAAAATTGTTTGTCTTTTTAGTCAAAGTCATATGAAATAACTTTGAATGGAAAAGTCTGATCCAATATAACTTATTTGGAATTAAAATATTCCTCGTAGGTCCTCGCAAAAATAATAAACAATTAAATTTAAACCAATAAAATTTTTCAGTATATGACATGTATACGTTGTTCCTCGGTGCGTTAAAATAGAATTCATGTCAAATTTAATTTGATCGTATTATTTATTTTAAATTCTCATCAATCATTATTTTTGTTATTCACAGCCTCCACTTTACCTATTAAAATTGGGTATCAAAATGACCAATTTCTATTTAAAATATTTAAGAGACTGTTGTAATCACAGGCACAGGGCCTTCGAAATCCATGAGACTGCCTGCTAGTGTTAATAATATTTTAATAGGTTCACATTGAAAAATTTTAAGATGTTTTTATATTTGTTAATTTAATTCTTTAATATTATTTATCTATTATTTTAATCATTAAATTTTTATTGAAATAATAAAACTAATTACCTGTAAGTGGTAATTCATGCAAATATATTTGTCAATGACATTCTAGTTTAGTGTTTTTATCGAAAAACCGTCATATTTTTATTATTTTATCATTTCGAAACTGAATGTCTTGTTTTTCCATTAATAAATTAAAATGTTAAAATGATTTTAAAAAACTAGATATAATTGATTGTTTATAAATTCTATAAATGATTTTGTATGAATAAAAATATCCCAAGGACTAAAATGATAAAACTTTTAAAAAATGATATTTTATTCAATATAAACTTTAACTAAATGTCTAAATGTCACATCATTTTATAAGACTTGATTAATATGTTACAATTAATGAATTTCATGATTTTCATAAGTAAAAAATAACATATCAACTAAAATAGTAACATATAATGATAAAACTGTAAACACTTAATTGATGAATTTTATCAATATAAACCCTATTTTAATGTAGGGTTTATTTAAAAAAAACTAACATGTTTTATGTTTTTTTGCGTTTTCGTCCCTCCAAGTTAATTTTTCTATAAAAGTCTTCAAGTTAATTTTTTTTTTTTTGGTTTATTGGAATTTGAACATTAAATCTGGTTTTTCAGTTTTTAAAAACCCCGGTTTACTAATTATAATAGGGATATAATGTCCAAATTTCATTAAACCAACAAAAAAAATTAACTTTAGAACTTTTATGAAAAAAAATAACGTAAATGGACGAAAACGTAAAAAAGTAAAAAAATATTGGTTTTTTCCTAATAAACCCTTTAACGTATAATAAAGTTGACACTAAACTAGAAATTTATTGTATCATAGTAAAGTTATCATTAAAGTTGAATTTTATTGGGTCATCATATATGAACGAAAGAATTACACTACTCGCGTCTCGCATATAATTAGTCCGAAGAAAATTAGATGTAATAGGCCACATAGCATAGCCCTTAGTCGCACCACGTAATGATGAAAAACCAATTTAATCTATCTCCAACTTAGGATTACACGTCATCACTCATAACTCATAACTACGCACAACCTTTTCTAATTAATATTTCTTTTTAAATAGTAATGCTTTATTACGAGGGTGTTTGGTTTTGCGTTTTGAACCAGATTATCAGCTTATTACGTTACAATAACGCAAATAATTAATTTAAAGTGTTTGGATTGCATACGTTAATAAGTGATTATTTGCGTTTAGCGTTAATCTTACCACACTTTTTCATAAGTTAAAAATTGTAGCTTATTTGCTTCATAAGTGATTATTTGGTCATTTTACAAGTAAAAACGCAAATCCAAACACTTTAAAAACTGATTATTTGATAATTATGATATCAAACAGCAGAAGCTAAGCCAAACACTACATTTCCTGCAGCACTTTTTGTTACAGCTATTATCTGATTATTAGTTTCCAAAACGCTGCAGCACTTTTTCAAACGCAAATCCAAACACCCTCTATATAACAAAGTAACAAGAAGCTAAAGAAACAAGATATCATATTACAACAGTTTGTTAATGAAATGCGATATTCTTTGATTTAGCTTACAATTCTTTTTTTTTTTTTTACATCGACACGTCTCTAATTTAAGTTACAAGTTTCATTCTTTTTCGAAGCGTATGTTTTTTTTTAACTTTTAGCTAAAGTTTGTAGCTGGAGCTGATAGCTAAAGCTTTTATTATTATATATGTGTTTGGTAATGTATCTGGAGCTGCAGCTTTTAAAAACAAAATGACATAAATAAATAAGTTAATAGTAATGCTAAGTTAAATATAAAAGAAAATTTCATAGAAAGGTAATTCAAAATCTCAATTTTCTTAATTTAGGAAACCAAAGATTTTCGAGTATAAAATTAATTTCTTTTTTGTCACGTCAGCGTCACGTCAATTTTTTATTCTCCAATTCTTCATCTTTCTTATTTAAAAAAAAAAAAAAGAAAAATGTCAATAGCTATGTACTGAAATATATACATTAATGCAGTGTACTTCTTTTGTGCACATTAATGTGGTGTACTTGTAAAATGTTTCAATTAAATAATTGGATGGCGTACTCAAGTACCTAACTGAAACATTTTTTAAAAGTTTGACTAATTAATGTGCACAAAAGAATAAGTACACTACATAAATATGTACTAAATGAAAGTTTGACTAATCATGGTAACCTGTTGTACCGGTTTTCAGGTCACACAACTACCTAATTGGAACACTTTAAAAAGTTTGACTACTAATGTACACAAATAAAAGTACACCACATAAATGAAAATAAATTTAAAAGTATATAGTTATTTGATGCCATTATATACCTTTAAAAAATACTCATCTTTCTATCACAATACAACATGTATAAAATTCAGAGAGAGATAGAGAGGAAGGAAAAGAAAGAAGGGAGAAGCCAAGCAGAGAGGGGAAGCCACAATGAGGTGAAGGATCTCGGGACTGGTGTAGGGATGGGAACGGGGCGGGTTCGGGGCGGGGAATGAAAATACCGTCTCCGTTTAAAAAAACCGTGGGTATTAAACGTGGATCCCCATCGGGTACGCGAGGAAACCCGTGGGGAATCGGGTAACCCATTTATAAATTAAAGATATGAAATTTAATCACATAGTTCATAATTTAAGCTTAAAATGTCCATGTAAGTTAAAATTACAATACTAATACTAAATTAAATTTGTATCACTATCAATTGATAATGAATAAAACATTATTTCAATAAATTATATGTAAATAAATAGGTTTTTTAAATTATACATAATAATTTTTATGTATAATATATAAAATAGATAAAAATATTCATCTTTTATATATAATATTTATACAATATAAATATCATGTTGCTATTAAAAGTAATTTGAGGGTATCCGGGGATTTAAACAGGTTATGTAATCGGGTATACGGCGCGGTATTATGAATATCATACCCACACAATCCCCCCGTTTAACTTAATCAGGTTCGGGGAAATCCGCCCCGTTTAGATCGGTTTTCTCCGTCAGGTTCGAGGCTTTTTTTTTTTTTTTTTTTTGTCATCCCTAATTGGGGGAGGTACTCTGGGTATCGTTAGAGAGAAAAAGATGAGAGTTTTGAATTTTTAAATGAGTTGCTTTGGTTCATCTCTAGAACTTCAATTTCTTTCGGGTTTTTATGATTATATCCCAAAAAAAATTAGCGTACACGTTCATGTCAATTTATTATGCCAACTTAGATAAAGAACTTGCTTAGTCAACTTTTTAATGATAAAATTAGAGGTGTTTGGTTTTGCGTTATGAACAAGATTATTAACTTGTCACGCTACAATAACGTAAATAATTGGCTTAAAATGTTTGGATTGCGTACATTAATAAATGACTATTTGCGTTCGTAGTTAATCTTACCATATTTTTTCATAAGTTAAAAATGTAGTTTATTTTCTTAGTGATTATTTGGTCATTTTAAAGTTAAAACGCAAATCCAAACACTTTAGAAATGGACTATTTGGTAATTATGATAACAAATAGCAGAAGCTAAACCAAACACTACATTTTCGGGAGCACTTTTTGTTACAACTATTATCTGATTATTAGTTTCCAAAATATTACAATACTTTTTCAAACGCAAATCCAAACACCATTTTAATGTTTTAATCCTAATGATGTGAGAAACTTTTATCTTCCCCACATTAGAAACTTTTTAAGTTACCTTTTTATAAAATTTTTCCTTAAATAAATTTTTATATATAAAATAAAAAACTTACACTTTTATTTAATATTATAAATAAAATTATTGTCTTTTTCTTTATATAGGAGTACGTGTAATATTTTTGGTGTACTGTTGTTTCGTGATCTCCCTTCAAATTTCATTGAATGAAAAAAAATTTATTTGGAAATTTTAACTCAAGTTCAATCTAGAACTGAGGCTCTGCTAAATAATTTTCAGTTACAGAAAGTTATTTAATTTTCAAATAATTCACATAACATGTACATATATCAACGACTATGATTGCTATTATTTTATAGAAAAGACATTGCTACCTTTAAGTTTATGTGTAAATTCATCAACTAATGTTCTTGTCCAATTAAATAAATCATTACAAGGTCAATCAAAGCAACCTGCTTGATGAACATGTAATCGGTAATCTTTAAGAAGTATCAAAAAGTTTTAATTGCTGGCTATACAAAATAACTCTTATTTCAGCATAATTAGATTGATGCATTTTCATTGTTATTTGAAATAGAACGGATCCAAAGGTGAACTCGGCAAAACCGTACCACCGATGAACGTAATCTTGATTGATCCTCTCCTTAACTACGAGTAAGTTGAAACTTAATCGAGTGACTGTTGATATAGATTGTACAAAATGTCGCTTCGTAAAACAAAATAGAATCATGCTATTGATTTCCCCTATACACTTGTCATTTTATTTCTGAGTGGGCTTGCCAGCCCAGCCCAAAATTCATTTTCGTGGGCTAGCTATACGCATATGTCGAAGAGGGAAATGCATGCGTCTAATGTTGATTGGATTCTATAATAGCCCGAATTTAATGACCATAGTAATAACTAAAAATAATAATGACAATAATATCTTAATGACAATTATTGAATCCTAATAATAATGTAACAACACATGTTATGTTAAATAAAACTGAAAGGACCTAAGTGATAAATTATACAACTCAGATAAATATAATTAAACTAAATGGGCCTAATTAATAATCAGTAAACTGTAACTAATCGAGCCCAAACCCGATCTAGTAATTAGGGTTAAACTAATATTTATAAACCAATAACCTTAATTCCAAACCCTAAACCCTAATTACCAACTCAGAAGAAAAAACGCAAAGAAACCGCCGGCCGTCCAAGTAGTTGGAGGAGATCGGAAATACATCAGGCCGTTCGTCACGTTCCTGTTCAAAGCAAGGTATCGAACTCGGCTATCAATGTTGTTAATTATGAATATGATGTTGTATATATGAAATATATGTGAAACAAATCAAAGAAATCAAAATCGGATTAAAATGTAAAGAAGAGATATGATTAACGAACTTGTTACTTGGGTTTGAGAGGCGGTGATGGTGGTGGTTCGAGACCGGCGGCGCCGCACCAGGGACGACCGCAATGGTCCTGGTTAGCGGCGGCCGTTGAGGGCTGGAGATATGAGATCCGAGAGCAGTGGCTGAGATGAGTGAGGTCGAGCGGTGTGGTGGTGTAGTGCTGCGATGGCGGCGGTGGCGTAGGGTTTAGGCCGCTGCCGTTGTGGGGGTTGCACGAGGGAGAGAGGGAGCGTGAGGGTGAGCGAGGGAAGAAGGAGACGAGAGCAGAGAGGAGATCGAGACGGGGGGGTCGCCGGTGAACGGCGGCGGCGGTCGCCGGAGTGAAGCGGAGAGCAGAGAGAGAGAGGCTAGAGAGAGAAAGAAGAGAGAGAAGTGATAATGTGTTGAATGTGAGATGTGTGTGTTTCGTGGATGGTGTCCGAGAAAAGGGGGAAAAAGGAAACGGGTTTGACCCGACCCGACCCATTAACTAAATAATTAAATAAATAATTATAATAATTTAATGAATATATTAATTTAGTTTTATATTGTATTTATTATACATCATTATTTCTATTAGTTAATAATTAGTTTTAAACTCATTTAATAAACCTAATATATAATTTTGGAACTCACTCTAAATAAAGTAATTAACGGGTAACAGATTAATTAATTATTCACATTTATATTTACAATTAATATTGATTACATGTTATTAAAAGTTAATTAGATTAATTCGGACCGTAACCCAAAATGGAATAAAATTATATTAACGACTTATTATTTAATTAAGGTTCACTTATAAGTTAATTTAAATTTTCAATGGGATTAAAATAAATACACTAAAATTGTATGCTGTTGAATACTGATTAAAGTAAACGGAGAATTTCATAATTAATTATTAGAGCGCCGAATTGATTAATAATAATTAATGAAGCATTTTAAGTTAAGCGATCAATAATTGTAAACCGAACTTAATAATTATTAAATATAAAAGTATGTATTAAAGTAGTGCGAATGGATAGTTAGAAGACTAACCTAGCTGAGTTCTAATTTAAGTTCGTTCTTATAGATCGAATCGATTCGTAGCGGATTAAATCTGTCGTCGTGATTTTTGCGGAGCTGCTATTAAGGTACGGATTCCGTACTTCTTTCAGCGTTACTCTTGAGTTGTTCGTTGTGTGAATTGTCTGCTAATACTTGAAAGTCGAATTTTTATATCTCGTGTCAGTTTCTTTTTCAAAAGCAAATATCGTTTTTAAAACGCTCGTAAAACATTTGCGAAAAGAAAACATATTTGGAAAACAGTTATTTTCATGGCTTTTGTGAATGTGATATTGTATTGTGAAATGTGGCCCTTTTTGTATTGAAATGGTTATTTATCTTTGAAATGTTTATTCGGGCATTGTTGTTATGCTTGAACCCTAGAAGTTAGACAGGAGATAGGATTACCGAGTGAACTACCTGTGGAGGTACCACGGGCATGCCATTGCGGCACCAATGGCATGACACTTCCGTAACAGTGTGATCGGTTACGGCGTCTCCCTTTTGTTTGCGATTCATGATTGAACGATTGATTGAGATTATGTTTATGATCGATGGAGATCATGTTAGCTCGGGAAATGAGCTGTTGATTGTTTCAGGGAGGCGTATGGATGCATCCTAGGATATGTTATGAGTTTTGCGGAAGTAAGGTGTAATGCCATACACCCCTTCCAGCCAGATGCACTGATGTGGCGCGACTCAGTGTAGTCTTGAGAGTGATTGTGAGATGGATTATTGTTTATGATGTTAGGCCGCTCGGTAAATATAACCCAACCCTTTGTTGCTTCAGCCATTATATTCTTTGTTTGATCTGGTATGGAGGTGGATATTATGTTTTAAAGAAAAACCATTTTCAAATCTTTCCTTTTAAAGAAACTTATTTTCAAAAAATTCTTTAGTCTTTGAATTCGTATACGTTGCACTTGTAATCGATCTCCGTACTGGGCGTTTGGCTCATGTTGTGTTCTTTCTTCCGGCAGGTACTCAGGGGTGATGATGGGCAGTGTGCAGAGAGTTGACCGCTATTTGGCGATTTAGATTTATGTTAGCTATTTAGTATTTTTAGTATTAGTGATCATGATCATTAGTTAATGTTTAATTTTAATTTTAATTTGGTAATGTGAAAGCAATTTGTATTTAAGTTTAAAGATTTGCAGCTTAATAATGAAGATAAGTTTTCTTTTGGTTAGATGAGGTAGTAGTTTATTAACATCGCCGGTCCAGTGGGATCGGAGTGTTACAGATTCCAAATCTATTATTATTCCTTATTACTTTAATAGATCCAATCCCCCAATCTCAGATAAGAAAAGTCAATCTTATCTATCTAATTGTCCGTGAAAGTCAAGCACTAGAAATTTCCAGGTTTTTTTTTTTTTTTTTTTTCGAGAATAGTTCTTTCGGAAGTTGAGAGAGGTTGGTGCCATTCCGTTTCTTTTGTTTAAGGTGTTTGTCGGTTTCTTTCTTTATGGAGTTGAAGGGGTTATGGGTCTTACATTGATCACAGTTTGGTTAGTGGTTGAATTGGTTCAGAACTCAACTAGACCCAAAAATTTTAAAATTAGAACAGAAAATTAGACTGGCATGGTTTTTTTAATTTTTACAATTAAAAGAAAATAAAAAACTAGATAGGACTATACCAAACCTAGAATTGAAAACTACTAAAAACTAAAACCAACAACCACACTAGATGATATCAGTTTCAGTTTGTTTCGATACAGTTTTTAGGTGTAGTCCCAAGTTCTGCACACCTCTGGTTGTTTGGACTTTTGACAAATTATTGGATCGGCTATCCTTTTAGTTTTGCTTCTTCACATCGTGGTGCTGTCAATTGGTGACTTAGTGTTCTACCCCTGTTATTTTTGCTGGTTTTTTTAGTGAGTTCTATCCAAGGCCGGTCCTAGAGGGGCGGTCACATAGGCTATGGCCCTTGGCATTAAACCATTGAGGAACATTAATTTCTCAGTCCAATAAATAATGTATCAAAATTTGTTTTGTTATTCAATATTCATAACTGAAGCAGTAAATGAACCGAATGATAATCTGTACATGTTTGTTCGAAACTTTAACCAACAAAATAAACAAACACAAACATAAATGGACATGATATTTTCTGTTCATGTTCGTTCGTTAGAAAATTGGTCTTGTTTGTGTTTGTTCATATTCGTTAGTTTAACTCATAATCGAACATAAACGAACGGTAAACAATTGTTAAACGAACTTAAACAAACTAAAATAAATGAACAATTAAATGTACACAAAAGAACGAACGTAAACGAACAATTAAACAAATACTAACAAACAAACATAAATGGACATTTAAACGAGCACAAACGAACATAGATTAAAATAAGGAAGTCCGTGTTCATGTTTGTTCATTTAATTATTTGAACACAAATTTTGTACATGTTGGATCATTTAATAAATGACTAACATAAATGAACTTCCCGTTGAACAGTTTGTCGCTTGTTCGGTTCGCCATTCGTTTATAGCTCTATCTATATATCTTCATTATCAGTGATAAAAATTATAATATTAGACGACGAGAACAATAAAATCAGATACAATCAAGTTGCAGAAGAATTTTAGTGTCAAAATACACAAGTTGTGCTAGAAGAAATAACGAAAAATTCATTTTACTTCCCAATCAAACTATTATCTAATTTTCAAATTATACAACATATATAATAAGTGACAAATTTTTTTATAAAAATAGTATGTTGTAAGTTTAAAGTTTTTTAAGAGACATTATTCTTCTATCTTGTCCTCAATATGAAAATATTCATGATCGATTCTGTATCTATTTTTGACGTTGAAAAAAAGTAGAAAACAAAATAAAAAACTATTATATTTGCTTACAACACAACACGAGGCATGAGCATATTAATGACCAAGTGTATAAAATTATATATTCATGATTCTATTAGGGTTCATACACGTCCCATAATTATTTTTTACTTATCACACACTTCTCTTTCACATGATTTTTCTAGTGCAAGACCCACTGAATGTGTATATATACATTTTATATATATATATATATATATATATATATATATATATATATATATATATATATATATATAGATGGGATCATTGCAGAACCTAAATTTAGTGTAGAACTGTAGAACCAATATCGTCCATAGATTAGAATAATCTAATGGTTTTGATTAAAAGAGTTAAGTTTGGAATTAGTGAAAAAAAAAATTGGTAATAGTGATATTTTAATTCTTGGAGGGGTAAAAAAGGAAAAGATTGGAAATAGCAAAAAGATTGACATTAGCAAAATAAATATCTTTTTTCTTTAAATTAAAATAACATTAATATTATTAATTTTTAAATCAAAAAAATTATACCATAAAAACGAGAATTTTATACTCTTTAAAACGAGACCGGTCATGATATATTTTTTTCGAAAAAATTTTACGTGTTTATTTTTCGTAAAAAAAAAAATTACCCAGACCACGATGCAATATATCATGGTGAGATCATTCGATATCGAATGAACACTTTGATATCGTATATTTAACGTCAATGCAACACTGCATATACGCTCATTATTAACAGAGCTAAAATAATAGTCACAATTAGTAGTCAAAGTTGGTGGATTTAACGAGAACGGTTATGATATATATTTTTATTTTTCGTAAAAAAAATTTTACCCAGACCACGATGCAATATATCATGGTGAGGTCATGAGATCATTCGATATCGAATGAACAGTTTGATATCGTATATTTAACGTCAATGCAACATTGCATATACGTTCATTACTAACAGAGCCAAAATAATAGTCATAATTAGTAGTCAAAGTTGGTGGATTTAACGAGAACGGTTATGATATATTTTTTTTATTTTTCGTAAAAAAAATTTTACACAGACCACGATGCAATATATCATGGTGAGATCATGAGATCATTCGATATCGAATGAACACTTTGATACCGTATATTTAACGTCGATGCAACACTGCATATACGTTCATTATTAACAGAGATAAATAATAGTCAAAATTAGTAGTCAAAGTTGGTGGATTTAACGAGAACGGTCATGAATATATTTTTTTGAAAAAAAATTTACGTGTTTATTTTTCGTAAATTTTTTTTACCCATACGACCATTCGATGTCGAATGAACACTTTGATATCGTATATTTAACGTCGATGCAACACTGCATGTCCATTATATATTAAAAGAGTAAAAAAAAATATCAAAGTGGACAGTCAAACTTGGTAGGCTACTATTAATTCAATGTTAATTGTATAATTACCATCTTATCCCTAGTGTTATATTATAATCTAATGGTTTAGATTGGTTCTATGGTTCTGCACTAAATTATGGTTCTGCAATGATCCCATCCCTATATATATATATATATATATATATATATATATATATATATATATATATATATATATATATATATATATATATATATATATATATATATATATATAATTGACCTTAAGATAAAATAAAATAAGGGCATAAAAATAAAGAAAATGGAAAGTGTATGAATATATGAATGGATAGTGACATATATAGTAACGTTCAATGATAAAATCAAATATGGTTTCTATATAAGTAAGTGAATTGAACACCATCACAAGCACGTGCATCCTCAAGATCAAATCTATCTAGGAACTATTTCAGATATTGAAACATCATTTAGTGACACTTGCGATGATCTTGATTTTGATTTTGATATTTTAGATTTTCCTACACCATTGCTACCAGTTGACGAACTGTACTCCTGGAAGAGTGGCATTTCGGGATCAATGCTACTACGCATGAAAAATGCAGGCTCGGATGGCACAGGAAGTGTGAGAGAGAAGCTATTAAGCATCAGGACAACTGATGCCATTGTTGGCCTATCGATGACATTTTCTTGAACACATAATAATCCGATATGAATACTTCTAATGATGTCACGTAATGAGCCTGATCCCCTCTTCAATGTGGCATCTATTATATTCGATGCTGTCCCATTCCGCCAACTTTTCCATGCCTAAAAGAGATTTTCAAGTTATATTAAACAGATCGAATATATATGATTCCATATTTCCATTAATTCAAATGTTTTAGGGCTTTATGCTTTTAAACAGGGCCGGTCCTATCATTTTTTAGGCCCGGGGCATATACTTAAAAGCGGGCCCTCTATGTATATAAGCAATATTCGTATAAAAATTTACAATTAAATATTATCGATTTTGTTGCACTATTGTCAATGTCATGTCTTTAAAAACTTCACAATCTGTCATCGTGTAATGGTTTCATGGTGTTTCTCTGAATTTTTCCTCAATCCAAAAACCGCAAAAAAAAAAAAAAAAAAAAAAATTAATATTAACATCTATGATTATAAATTGGGTAAAAATTGCATACAATATTAAATTATATATTTATTAGTAAATTGAAAAAAAGAAATTTAAATTTTAAAAGATTCATAATATAAATAGTAACATACGTGTCAAAAAAAATAACATCTCAAGAAATAAATACGTATCTCATTAGTATTTTAAATAATCGTATAACAAATAACATAAACCATGTGATAAACAAAAATAAAAAATCAAACTCATTGAAAAATAAAAGTATGAATATTGAATTTGATGGATTGTATATTGATATAAAGCAAATAGACAATATCTATATATGAAAATCCAAGTGATAGTGATGAGATATAAAAAAAATGCACATAGTGGGAATCAAACCCATGCCATTAGAGATCCAAGGTGAGATGACTACCAGCTAAACCAACACACTATCTGTTATTTTTTTTCACGCAAAACACATATTACCTGATACTGGACTGCTGGGCTTATATTAACATATAAAAATTTTTTTTGGCCCTTTAGAGTGATTGGGCCCTGGGCGGTGACCCAGGTGGACCAGGCCCAGGGCCGGCCTGCTTTTAAAGACGGATAATTAATATGTATACTTACAAAGCTTAGAAGGTCTTCGATGTTGTCTCCGTTCTGGAAGCATTGGTTCTTTTGACCTGTTACGATCTCCAATACTAACACTCCAAAACTAAAGACATCTGACTTTACAGAGAACTGGCCGTGCATGGCATATTCTGGTGCCATGTAACCGCTATAAGAGGGCATATAGAAAAACAAATTTAGCAGTTGCATGCCAATATTACAAGTCCAAAATATTTCTAACAAAAAAAAAATTGATACTAATATATTGTTAATATCTAGTCGGAATGAAGACTTTGAATTAACATAAATACATTGCATCGTGTTTTATATGGAAACCGTCAGCTATCAATTCTACTTAGTCAGATTTTGTGACCCTAATTAAAGACTAAAGTGATTTGTTTAATATGTTTTTTGTTTTTTGCAATTTATGGGGAAATCAAGTTACCTTCATTAATCGATGGAGCATAACTAAATCAATTCTAGTAAAGTTTTCCTAATGATCGAACTTTATGAATGGTATACTTACTAGGTTCCAACGATTCGACTTGTGTCACCTTGAGTTTCCTCAGGTTTAAACAATCTTGCCATGCCAAAATCTGCAATCTTAGGATTCAATTCTTCATCCAACAGAACATTGCTAGCTTTCAAATCACGATGAATTATCCTTAGGCGGGAGTCTTCATGAAGGTACAGAAGTCCCTTGGCAACACCTTTGATGATCTTGTATCGGTTTTCCCAATCAAGAAGTGTACGTTTAGTTTCATCTACAAGCACCATTAATCATTAATATTAGGTATATGTGACTAGTTTATATTCATTTTCTATTTTTCACCAAAAAAAATATACATCTCTTTTTATCGGTTACATTATATAAACGTGTATACATTTCTTTACAGAAAGAACAATCTCAAAAAGAAAGAAAGTCTGTCGCCCTTCGAATCAGAAAGAAAGAGCGTGTAGCCGCTGCTGCCTCCAAATCAGGAAGAAAGACCGTCGCCTGGTTGTTGGCTTGCTGCCTTCTACTCCCTTCTTTTTTTCTAACTATATAATTTTGTTTTCCTTAATTTATTTACTTTGTACTTTAAGTTATCAATTATTCTAATTTATTTACTTTACATATGAATTATGATTTATGAATTATGAATATATGATTAATTGATTATAGAATTTATATTGTTAGTTTGTTTTATAACTGTTACTTGTTTGATTTATAATTGTTTCACACATTGTTTAATATATTTAGATTATTATTTGTTTAAGCGTTAAGACTTGAAGTATTTAGCATTAAGTTACATTTGTTTAATTATTTATTTCATAAGACAATATGAATCGATTCTTTAATTGTAGCATTTACCTATCTGTTTTATTATATGATTCATATGAACCGACCCGAAATTTTGAAATTTGAAAAAAAAAAAAAAAAAAATAAGACTCATAAGCACTTACACTTCCGTAAGATATTAAATTTCGACCTCTATAAATTTTTTTTGGATCCTCCACTGTGCATGCTCTTAAGTCTTAAGAACTTACCAAATAGAAATTGATCAAGACTTGCATTTGGCATGAACTCGTATATGAGAAGTCGTTCACTTCCTTCCAAGCTGAAACCAATCAGCCTAACCAAATTACGGTGTTGAAGCTTCGCAACTAGCACAACCTCATTCTTGAATTCTAAGTCACCTTGGCCTGAATCTCTTGCTAACCTCTTCACTGCTATTTCCTGTCTGTTTTCAAGGGTGCCCTAAATTTCACATGGTAACATTTATCAACGGTCAAGTAACATCAAGATCGATTCAAGATTTCTCGTGGGCACATAAGTAGAAACAAGGGTGGCAATTTCAGCCCATTCAAGCAAATGGGTCAAACGGGTTGACGACCAAACATCATAAATTTTACATAATTTTGAATTTTTTTTCAAAAAACAACTTTTTTAATACACAGTTTTATACATTTTCATTTTTTTAAAAAAATTATGTTTTATCTTTGTTTTTTTACGATGGGTCCATTTAACTGTTCGGCCCGTTTCGTCTGTTGGGTCAAAATTGTCACCCCTAAGTAGAAAGATTGATTTGTTCATTATACCTTGTAAACCGCTCCAAATCCACCTCGTCCAAGCTTATTGTCTTCTGAAAAGCCATTTGTTGCTGCTTTCACCATACTAAAGTTGTATTGCAGAGATTCAACAGTGCCCATATCCATAGTTTCAGCTGAGAGGCCCGGAACGAGGGAGAGAAAAAGAAAGTTAGAAGGCCAATAATATCCATTTGTTGTTGTCCCTTCACTTATTATGTTAGTATTTTGCTGCTAAAAGCATAACCAATGTATAACTGATTATGTTATTGTTGTAAAACATTATTTTCAAGCTGTCATATAACTTAGAACTTACTGTTTGTATTTTCAGGCCGAAGGTTTTTCTGCTGCTTTTTCCGCACTCTTATGAATATGCAAATGAAAGTGATTATTATGATGACACTTACTACGATGACAACAATTACTATTATCACAATTCGTGTTGTGTTCGTATTTTTGCCTGCAAAGAAAACAATACTGAGTCACGAAAATAATAATATATATTGTAATTTATATATAGTAATAGTTTACTATCAAGTGATGTCAGTATAATCAAATTCAAAACTAAATTATATACACCCAAATACCCAATTACACATATAATTTAAAGTTTTGGGTTTAGGGTTTAGGAGTACTTGAATAATTTTTTTTTCCCAAGCCATAAAAATACGTTAACTGAAATACATATGATCGAATGAGTAATGAATATATATTGAAACAAACTAAAATGCAAAATTGCACTTAATACTTAAAGTAATTAAATAGTCAATATCAAATTGCATTGAAAAACTTAAAACTCAACTATTAATAAGAATAAACTAATTAGGTAATTAATTAATATGCAACAAACTAACCGTTCGTATTTGTGATCCCATTAATTATTATGCAACAAACTCAACCATTAAGTCATAACTCATAACTAATTAATCAAAGGGGTAAAGCTATACAACAATAATCTACTTTTGAAAATTTATCAATATGGTACATCTACTTTTTTAAATATCGATATGGTACCTGTACTTCAATTTTTCATATTGATATGACCATATTTGTAATAGACCTCTGTTTTTCATACCATTAGAACCATGTTTCGTATGTAAAAACCGGGCACTATTATGTAGATTGACCATATCGATACAAAAAATTAAAGTACGCGTACCATATAGACAATTAAAAAAGTAGACGTACCATATCGATACATTTTCAAAAGTAGGTTGCTATTGTATGGCTTTACCCCTTAATCAAAATCCATTAACAGCATGAAAAGCCTCAATCTAAACGTTATTAAAATTGCGATTAAAATGTAGGATCCTATATGATCCCATTTATGGATTTTGAGCAGAATTGTTATAGGATTTATTTATAGCAGGATCGGAATCATGATCGTAAGATCGGTCACTATTTTCATTCTAATTTTTATCTGGATCACCAGACCCTTTTACCCGGTTTTTCGATATGATTGATTTCAAGATCGCAGAACTGTTTACTAATCCGATCCTACCTTTTGATCGGATCCAACCATTTACTTTTTCCAAGTAGGATATTGGATCGAATCATATGATTCGTTGATTTTTTTCTGCTTGACTGTAAACATTAACAAACATTATTTCCTAATATGTAAATATTTATTTGAAATGTTATATAATTAATATATAATATAAAAGTTATAAAATTATAGTATATGAAAAAATTAAAAAATTAATAATTCTTTTGTAGGATCTTGCAATCCCGATCTAATTCTAAGATTCTGATCTCGCAGTGACAAAAACGATACTAAGTAATAATTCTATCTTGACATTCTTGCATGATACTCGTTATAACGGATTCTAATATCATATAATAGAGAAACCGAAAGCGTCTCAAAGAAATGAAAGAAAGAAACCAAGCCCTCGTCAAACAAACGAAAAAAAAAAAAAAGAAATTACAAGCGTACATGACGACGTTGCAAGAACAACAACGCGAGATATGATGTTTTGAATTCGTCCACACTGTCATTTGGAAGTCGCCTATCTCATGCTACAACGTAAAAGATAAATTTCGGAGCATTTGGGAATAAGAATTTTAGTTTCGAAATTCTTTTATTTTTAGTTTCCCACCTTTTTACTTTTAGTTTCGTAATATTTTATTTTAGTTTCATAATTTTTTTATTTTGAGTTATGTAATAGTATTAAGTATTTTAGTTTTCAACTTAAAAAGATGAAGGTAGAAAAAATTAGTTGTAGGCATTGATATGACTAGAAAGATGAGAAATGAAAAAGATACTCATTGAGTCATTTTCATCATCCTTAGACTCTGTAAAAACCTCTTAAAATAAAGGTGTCTCATTGTCTTGACTATTAATTCAATCTTTTAAATACTTTAACCTAAATTTAGTACTAAATATTCGATTTAATTAACTAAAAAATTAAATTATTTTAATATATCAGGTATATTGCATTTAATTTTTCTAGTAGGATTGTGGGTCGAAAGCATATGATTCGTTGACTCTTTTTTTTGCTTGATTGCAAACATTAACGTACGTTATTTCCTAATGTGTAAATATATCTTTGAAGTGTTATATAATTAGTATAGAATATAAAATTATAAATTATACAACCTAATTTTTTTTAAAAAACTAATGATTTTGTTATAGGATCTTGCAATCCTGATCCGATTATATGATTATGATCTTGCAGTGATAAAAACGATACTACGTAATAATTCGATCTTGACAATCCTACCTAAGTTCCTAACACTGGTTATAATGGATTCTAATATCATAAAAAGGGCCATCTTGACAAATACATTACTATCGATAGTTCATCCAACAACTTTTCAAAGGAGTATAATGTGAACTACAACAAATTATTAAATTCAATACAGTTGTGTATTACATTGACTAGGGATGAGTTAAAAAAATCGTTGTACCCAAACCGAATCGGAAACGAACGAAACTGGACTGAACCGTTTATTTTTGGGCAGTTCTCGATTCATACAATTCCGATAATTTGGTTTTCAGTTCCACCGCATTCCGTCCGGTTTTCAATTTTTCTTTGTAAAAGTAAAAAAATAAAAACAAAACGTGACCGGACAAGTTTATATTCGGACCGGATCTTGATTCTTGATTTTGGGCACTTTTGGTTTCCGGTTCTTTTAGATTCAGACCGTTTCTGAACAAAAGTCATCCCTAATACTGACCCTTATATAATAAAATGAATTACTTATAGTTGTAAAGAAGTTGGCCTTTGATATATATAAAATGGTTGTTGTTGAATGTATCCCGAGCTACTTTAGTTCTTACTATTAGTTTTTTTATTTATGACATGAAACTCATACTAATTTTACTAATCATAGACGATCATTAACGGAACGAAATATCATTATCAAAACAAAAGTATACATCTAAAATTTACTATGGTCATGTTTGTTCGGAAAGATATCCCTCTTAAATTCTTCTTGAAAGTTAAAAACTTAAAAAATATAAGATTGTTTATTAGAAATTTAGAATTAAAACAAAAAAGAAAATTTAGCGTGTGTGGAGGAGCCCCCCCCCCCCTCCAAAACAGAGCGATGTTCCACATCAGCCAACCCTAATGGCTACACGGTTCCACATCAGCCAACTCTTTTTATACCCAACCGGTCATGTGACCGTTTTATATACATACACACACACACGTGTGTGTGTGTATGTGTGTGTGTGTGTGTGTGTTATGTATATAAAATTGGATTCAAGTGAGTACCACTAATTTTATGTGGTACCGTAACTCGCTAATACCATTTTTCATAATCATATTTAAATTAACATACAAAACCATTTTTTGTTGGAACGTATGTTCATTCTACACTTGTTCACATATCTTTTAAAATGTTAGAGGGTCAAAAGCACTGTAATTTTTTTTTTGTTGCAAATAACCTTGTATTATTTGTATATATGTGAATATGAAAAAAAAAACAAAAAAAAAAAAATTGCAGCTACACGCACACACAGATACACACACACCGTAAGAACCTCTAAATACACAAAATTCACACACCATTTCTCACTCTTCAGATTGCAAACTTCCAATTTTCACAAACTCTCATTCTCCAAACTTTCTACCACACTAATGGATCGAAATAAAGGTAAACAATCGGTCTCGAGTCGACATCATGGTAATACCGAATCTCAAACTTCCTTTCCATTCCATCCACCGTAACAACAAACTTTTCATCAAAATTTCCTCAACAAACTTTTTTCTCAAAAACACCAAACCGTCCATTTTCTTCACCATCATTCAACAACCTTTTTCACCATCCATTCAACAACAATTTTCATCATTCATTCAACAAAAACCACAATTTTGGCAAAACAAACTTCACGAGTGGTTTGACCCGATTCTAGGTGGTTACCTCAAACAACCTTCCAACGGTGACAACGACAAAAGCGATACACGAAACTCATCAAGAATCATTAGAAACCGATGTACATTGACCCGTACCGATATTTGGGTCCAATGAAAGCTAAGTCGTGGACCTTACAAGGAAAAAAAAACACTGGCAAAAGAATGGAATGATGTTTCCGAGGATCCGAAATTCGAAACCATACTACAATATTGGGGTCGAGCGCTCAAAATAGTTTCTCAACGATTAGGTGGAACAAATGGCATCTTCACCAGTTGAGTTCAAAATTGAATGATATAGATGCGAAGTGCACAAATTTTGCAATATTTTTAACAACATGGTGAATCGATGAAGCGACGAAAATGAATACGACGTGTTGAAAGTGATTCAATAAAAACAATACAAGCACTCTAAAAAAATAAATCATTTCCATGGGGGGTGTTTCCACATCATCCAAAGTGGAATGTCATTCCACCAATAAATGAATCTGTCCAACCACTAAGAAAAAGATCGAAAAAGTTTGTATTTATCGTATATAACTAACTTAAAATTTTAATATCATATATATTCCAGTGGTGGATCCAGATTTTTAGTCGCCAATGGTACATATTTGAGCTGTGTTTTAGATTTTATTATTTTATTGATTAGATTGATCGGGTCGAGTTAACAACCAATAATATTAACTGAAGTTTTATAAAACTTGGGATTGAATAAAAATAATGGTATGTGTTTGGTAAAATGAACTAAAATTATAAATAATAATGGCTTATTAGATATTTAATTTTAGGCTTTACATTATTAAATTACTTATTTTTTAATTTGTTACATTAAATTATAAATAATTATACTACAAATTTATTTATTTGATTGATGTTATAAGTTTTTTTGATCAAATTATTCTAATAAATGTTTTAATGTTTGAAAAGTATGGTTGCATGTTTAAAAAACCACTGGTTGCACAAACAAATAAATCGCAAAAAATTACACCGGGAAACAAAGCTATTAGCGGAATGACCGATGGTCTATGCCGCCCCTGACAACAACATAGGTCCGCGCAGATGCATACCTCATAAACTTCAAAACATTATATATATTCAATTTTATTTATAAATATCACATATATCTTTTTTTTAAACATTATTAATACCATATATCAACTCAAATCCATTAATTGAATTATTTTACATAAATAAATACGTATGTTGCTTTATAAAAAAGCTCAATTCAAATCCAAGTAATTTAATTTACATTTAAACGTATATATATATATACTCACTTGATGTGATTAAAATATTAATCTATCCTTATATATTAGTTATATAAATTAATTAAATATAATAGATACTTAATTTAAAACGTATAATTTAATTAATAGTTTTAAGAATTTAAACTTTATAACTACATTTTAAATTTTAGATTTCGATAATCTCTTAAACTTTGAAAAATCTCAGATATTCAACCTATCAAAAAAATAAATAGCAGGTTGTTGAAAACATCAGTGCGCCATCATTATCTGGAACATGGTACGATATGGTCCAATGTCCTCACTCAACAGTCTGAATCTTTGAAATTTATCTTAATAATTTTTAAAATCTTTAAAATTTGAAGAAGTAAAGAACTAAATTATTCATACTTAATTACTTACTAGTAGTTGAAGTTGTATTGACTTAATAAAAAGTAGCATACTGGAATTAATATAAAACAAATATTTACATGTGAATAGTTGATATAAAAGTGTTTATTTGTCCGAAAAACATGCATATATAAATATGTTTATTAGTTTAATATTATTAGCAAAATGAAAATATACATATATGAATACTTTTCGGTGAATTCAAAAATGAATAGTTTTTTATATGTATTAATAGATGAATATATTATAAAACATTTATATATAAATATTTTGGAATAACAAAGTTTTAAAAAACAGACCAATATTTATTTGATAATTTTGGATGATAAAAGAAAGATTTTAGTAAACAATTTGAAGTAAAATAATGATTGCTAATTTTCATAAAAAAAAATTTCTAGATTAAATATACATCAAACAAATTATTTCTTTACTTTCCCGGATATTTAACTTTTCAAATGATCATTAATCTGTGTGTATATATATATACATACTAGGGGTGTTCAAAAAATTTCGAAACCGAAAAACCGATACGACAAAACCGAAAAATTGTTCCGATTTTGAGGTTAACCGAACCGGTTTTATAATTATTTTCGGTTTGGTTAACCGAACCGGAAATAAACTTCGGTTTAGGTTCATGATTTCGGTGACGGGTTAACCGAAAAACCAAAATAAATTTAATTTTATATATTTTAACTTTTATGCTTATAAATATTAACATTTATCCCACCAATAATTTAAAATTATAACTTATCTATTAGTATACATTAATTTTTAAATTCAGAACAACAAAATTTACACTTGAACAATTTAATTTAGAAAATTATGAAATTATTATTTTTTTTGTTTTTATTAGAATTTTAAAGATAATGTCCAATTTTTTAAAGATACTATATTATATAATTTGTAGTTTTATTCATCACTTTAATTATCTTAGACATTTTTAGTTTTTAGGAACTAATTTTTAGAAAGTTAAATTTTAAAAATTAATTAATTAAATAAAAAATGGTTAATTGGTTAACCGAATAACCGAACCGACAAAACCGGTTAACCGATTGTCGGTTAACCGGTTTTTTAAGTTTAGGTTTAGGTTCACGAAATCATCGAACCGGTATCTCCGTTTAACCATCCGAAATGCGATTTCGGTTCGATTAACCATCCATGAACACCCCTATTACATACACGTATTTATAAATTATATTTTAAAAGGTATTGTATTTATTAATATTGAGTTGACGTAATTGTAAGAGTATGGATGGAATACAGGCATGTAGAGGTGCTTAAAATTACATCATCCCAGATTCATTCATAGTTTAATTTAGATATCAAATTTTGCGTTGAAAAAAACATCTTATTCAATATTTAAAGATCTCTCTTATTTATTAGACAATGACATAACTGCCTCGGTGTATGCCATTGCCGCGAATAAGTCATAGTCAACTGCTTTATATTTCTAATATTTTCATGTTTTCCCTTGTCACGTTAAATTAAATAATAGGATGGTGTATTTAATAAACAAAACAAAAGACACATCAAAATTCAAAGATGAATAAATATAAGAAAAGAGAAATTAACTTTTTTAATTATTTATTAGTTATATGTATATATTTAGGTATAAGAAATTTTTTATTAGTTATATGTATATATAACTAATTATTTATTAGTTATATGTATATATTTAATATAATAACCTGAATTTTAAAATAACAAATAGAAATAATATTTGTCTAATTAAACATAAATAAACTAAAGAAGACCAAAGTAATAAATCTCAGATAAATTAAATAAAATCAGATGGGCTTAATTATAATTATCCACTAAACAAGCCCAACCCAGATGATTAGGGTTACACCTGTATTTATTAACATTAATCTCAAACCCTAAACCCTAATTACAAACTCTGAAAAAGAAACTCAAATAAACCCTACGTCCGGCCGTTCAAGTTGCTGAGGAGATCGGAAATAAACGAGACGGTTCACCAAGTTCCCGTTCAGATCAAGGTAACGAACTCCGCTTAAACTATAACGTTCTTGTTAAGTTGTAAAAATAATATTTTGTATCTGAAAATTGTGAAGCAAATCAAGAAATTAAAACCAGATTTATATGAAATACAAAATAAGAAAAACGAACCTGTTACTTGGGTTTGAGAGGCGGCGATGGTGGTGGTTTGTGACCGGCGGCGCCGCACCAGGGACGACCGCAATGGTCCTGGTCAGCGGCGGCCGTTGAGGGATGTGAGTGTGCGAGATCTGAGAACAGAGAGACGAGCGTGGGAGACCGAGCGGTGGTGGCGGTGATGGAGCTGTAGCGGCGGCGGCGTCGCTGTTATGCCGCTGTCGTTGGGGTGTGCGAGAGTGCGAGCGAGAGAGGAGCTGAGCGAGGGAGCGAGATGGAGTAGAGGAGTCGAGGGTGCTGTTGGTGGTTGCCGGTGAAAGGCGGTGGCGGTCGCCGGCCGGAGGAGGCGGGGAGCAGAGAGAGAGAGAGAGAGGAAGAAGAGAGATCGTGGGAATGTGCTTGTGTATGTGGGTCTGTTGGCCGAAAGTTAAGGGAGAAGAAAGGAAAAGGTAATTGGGTCGACCCGACCCGACCCGTAAACTTAAATAATTAATAAACTTATATAATAATAAATAATTCTAAATTTGTTTTATATTTTAAAATTCTTATAAGATCATTATTCCTATTAATTAATAATTAGTTTTTTTTTAACCCATTTAATAAACCTAACATATTGGAACCAATTCGATATAAAATAATTAACGGGTAACAAATCAATTAATTATTCACGGTTATATTTCAATTAAATGTTATTACTAGTTATTAAAGGATTAAAATGGAATAAATATATAAATGACTTATCATTTAATTAAGGTTCTCTTATAAGTTAATTCAAATGTTCAATGAGATTAAAATAAATACACTAAGATTATATGCGATTGAATACCGACTAAAGTATAGATAAATTACATAATTAATTATTGGAACACCGATTCGATTAATAAAGGTTAATGAAATATTTTAAGTTGAACCAACAATAATTGCGAACCGAACTTAATAATTATTAATAAAAGTATGTATTAAAATAGTGGATTGGGTAGTTAGAAGACCAACCTAGCTGAGTTCTAATTTAAGTTCGTTCTTATAGATCGAATAGATTCGTAGCGGATTCAGTCTGTCGTCGTGACTTTGCAGAGCTGTTATTAAGGTACGGATCCCGTACTTCTTTCAGCGTTATTCTTGAGTTGTTCGTTGTGTGAATTGCATGCTAATACTTGACAGTCGAACTTTTATATCTCGTGTCAGTTTCCTTATTTATATTATCGAAAGCAAATATCGATTTTTATTGCTCGAAAACATTTGCGAAAAACATATTTTGAAATTGATTATATTTATGGCTTGTTATGGAAGTTGATGATGTTTTGTAAGATGCGGCCCTTTTGTTATTGAAATGATTATTTAAAGTTGAGATGTTTATGCGGGCCTTTTGTGATGCTTGAACCCTAGAAATTAGACAGGAGCTAGGATTACCGAGTGAACTACCTGTGGAGGTACCACAGGCATGCCATTGCGGCACCAATGGCATGACACTTCCGTAACAGTGTGATCGGTTACGGCGTCTCCCTTTTGTTGTGATTATGATTATGATTATGAATGATTGAGATTATGTTTATGATCGATGGAGATCATGTTAGCTCGGGATATGAGCTGTTGATTATTTCAGGGAGGCGTATGGATGCATCCTAGGCTATGTTATGAGTTTTGCGGAAGTGAGGTGTAATGCCATACACTCCTTCCGGCCAGATGCACTGATGTGGCGCGACTCAGTGTAGTCTTGAGAGTGATTGTGAGATGGATTATTGTTTATGATGTTAGGCCGCTCGGTAAATATAACCCAACCCTTTGTTGCTTCAGCCATTATATTCTTTGTTTGATCTGGTGTGGAGGTGGATATTTATGTTTTAAAGAAAAACCATTTTCAAAACTTTCCTTTTAAAGAAACTTATTTTCAAAACATTCTTTAGTCTTTGAATTTTGTATACGTTGCACTTGTAATCGATCTCCGTACTGGGCGTTTGGCTCATGCTGTGTTCTTTCTTCCGGCAGGTACCCAGGGGTGATGATGGGCAGTGTGCAGAGAGTTGACCGTTATTCGAGGATTTAGATTTAGCAATTTTATTTTAGTATTAGTGCTCATGAGCATTAGTTAATGTTTAGTTTTAATTTTAATTTGGTAATTTGAAAGCAATTTGTATTTAAGTTTAAAGATTGGCAGTTTTAATAATAAAAATATAGTTTGTGTTTGGTTAGATAGTTAGTTAATTAACATCGCCGGTCCAGTCGGGATCGGGGTGTTACATTTAAACTGTTATTTTTTATTGCACAAAAATTTTCAACTGATTAAAACTCATTAAATTTAGATTTTTTTTTCAAAAAGTTGACTTGCAACCGGGTGACATATCGATATTTTTAAAGAGGTTTTTGCGTTAAAAACTTTCAACTTGTCATTTTTCAATTAAAACCATAAATCATTTTTCATTGTACACAAAACTTCCAACCAATAAAAAATCATTAAAATTTGGTCTTTTTCATTGATTGAATTTTGATGACATGGATTTTTATCAAATATTGCTTATTAAACAAAGAACCCATTTTCCAGCGAACTCTACTTCGACTGATCATATTCAAAAGTTAATATAGAACCTAGATGAAATAAATCGAACACAAAATGAGCCCTAAAAATGCAACTCGTGTACACAAAACGAAATTGATTCCATCTGCATAAACGATGTTGGAATTCAAGAATAATGGGTAAGAGTCAATCGAACATACATATAGAAAATGAACATCTTTGAACCCTAAAACAGATTTGGACATGAACAAAAAAAGAAGACCACATTTTTTTTTTGAAAATCGGTTTGAATAAAAACAAAGAACACATTTGAAGATCAACAACCAAATCAACATATGAAACCTTTGCATCGATATGAACTGATCGATGAACACAAAACTATAGTCAGACGCATCTTACACAAACGAAACCTGAATCAAAAGGTAAAAAATTAACATTTTGTAAAAACCATAAACAATTTTCAACAAAACAAACTCATAAACAAACCCGAAAAACCCTAAACCAAATAAAAAAAAACAACCTTGAACATAAACTCAGAGAGGATAGAGTCATAGGAGTCGTCAGAGGTTGTATCACTACTCATTTTATAGATTTAAAGGTGGATCTATCCTTTGTTTAAAGGTAGCATTGAGGTAAATGGGTCCCATTATTAATAATCTTGTTTTGTAACATACAATCTTTTAAAATTTAATTTATGTAAATGATGATTTTTTGAGTGTATAACTTGCAAAATTAGTTTTTAACAAAAATTTTGAGTGTATAACTTGTGATATACAAATATTGTCTAAGAAATTTTATAACTCAGTTCAAACAAATAGATTTATACATAATACCTTAATAAGTAATAAATAAAAACTAAAGAAAATTAAAAACCCAATTTGCCATTTAGTCCAACAAAATTAAATACCCGATAGGCCAATACAACAAAATTAAATAAAAAGGCATATATGATATATAAATGATTATATAAAAATTAATTATAAAATTAAAATACATAATAAACGAGTCGAGCCCGAGCCACGCTTGAGTTTGGAAAACTATCCACGAGCCGAGCTCGAGCCTGGTACTTTTAAACGAGCCAAGCTCGAGCTTAAACGGGCTCGGGCTCGGCTCGGCTTGACTCGTTTACACCCCTAACATAAACGATTTTCAAAAAAACAAACTCATAAACAAACCCGAAAAACCATAAACCGAATAAAAAATACAACCTTGAACATAAACTCAGAGAGGATAGAGTCAAAGGAGTCGCAGGAGGTTGTGGAGAAGAAAAGAGGTGAATGTGATCGTCGGTTAGAGGTTAGAAAAAAATAGTTAAGCGTTTTAATCAAAAAACTCACTAACTTCGGGGTTTTTTATGCAAAAGTTTAGTTTAAAAGTTACACATGTAATGTCACGTAGGTATCATGTAAGTCGGATTTGTCATGTGTACGCCACGTAAGTATAACAACCTTTTATAACCGATAACACAGTTGGAGGTTTTTTTGTGCAATGAAAAATGGTTGAGGGTTAGACAACTTTAATTGCAAAATTGTCTTAAAGGATTTTATTTACGTAAACTCCCTTATATCACTACTCATCTTATAGATTTAAGGGTGGATCTATTCTCTGTTCAAAGGTAGCATCGGGGTAAATGGGTCTCATTTTAAAACTTAATTTATGTAACTGATGATTTTTTGAGTGTATATATAACCTGCAAAAATAAGTTATTAACAAAATTTTTGAGTGTATAACTTGTTATATTCAAATATTGTCTAAGAATTTTTATAACCTCAATTCAAACAAATAGATTTTTACATAATTCCTAAATAAGTAATAAATGATAACTAAAGAAAATTAAAAACCCAATTTGCCATTTAGTCCAACAAAATTAAATACCCGATAGGCCAATACAACAATATCCTTAACTCGGTAACCCTTATTGAATGGTGATTTGACCTATGGCGTTGAGAAAGAAGTATTTATCAATATTAAAATTGATTGATATTAAAATATAGAAGTTATTGATAACAAGTTAACTTATTTATTTATATATTTTAAGTTATCTGATATTCTAATATTATTTGTGTTATTTTAAATAAAGTATATTAATTTGTTAGTCTGATGATCTGATCCGACCAATCTAAGCAATTGAAATCTTGATTTGTGCAACATGCAATCGCAAGACTTGGGTTTGCCACCGATTAGATTAAACTCGAATCCGGCATTAATGTTACAACAAAGAAGATACAAGTAGTACCTGATGGTGGTGGCGGCAGCGGCAGCAGCAGCGGTGGTGATGGTGAGGAGGCTGGTGGAGTAGGGATGGCGAGTGTACTTTCATTAAAAAATCGATATGTTTCATACCTGAAGTTACACATTGGTAATAAAATTCTCCCTCCAACTCTCCCATTAAACCATTCCGAAATCTTATTGATTGCATCTTCCAAGCAACTATTACACTGCTGCTCCGATAAGTCTGGAGTACACTGCACAAGTGCGTAGATTGTCGAGAAACCCGGGCCGTCTGTTCTTCCAGAGGCAAACTTTCGTAGCGGACCACCAGAAGAAGCATTGCCTCTCAGCCCATCCATCAATGGTCTAAGAGCCCCATTGAAGCGATCCACATCACTTGAATTTTGATTGTTGGCTAAATACACATAAAATCTTATTCTAGTATTTCCCAAAATCGTCTGGTTGGAGTATTTCAGCAAACAGTTGTCGTAGTATCCGATTGCTTCCTTTTGGTTAGGACAAATTTGTCTAAGCTTAACAATGGATTCATTGAGACAATTCCTACATACATCCGGATTGATGTCTCCTCGACAAAGGGCGATGGAGTTGACTCTATCGTTGCCTTGGCCGGTAGAGAGGTTGTAGAAACCGAAGCCAGAGTTGGTGGTGGGAAGGGCAGAGAGGGTGGCGTCGAGATTTCTTTGGTACGTAGTGTTGGCGGTATAATTAAACGCGTTGTCACAGAAATAAGAAAGGAAATCTGGTTGAGCTAGAGTAGTGATCGTTAAACATATGAAAACAAAAGACAAGCATAAGAGGATATTTCCGGCGAGTATAAACATGTTTTGTTTCGCCGGATTAGAGATGAATTTATTGAAATAATTGGGTTATATATATAACTCATAAGTCTAATCTCCGTGACTGGGTCACGATGAATGGATCTATCCGTGGATATGATTATTAATTATAAGAGTTGATGACTTGTGTTGTGGTGTTGAATGCATTTTGTAATTCACACAATGTTAATAATGATATTTTATTATTTTTGCATTACCGCTAGCTACGATATAAAACGAAAATAACATTATGATAAAATTTGATAATGAAAACTAAAATAAATTTAATATAACGATAAGTGGAGGGAGAGGTTTCCGAGTCAACCAATTGAATATAGTAATAATTGCGTAAAAAACTCTCTACTTGTTAGTTTTTTGTAATTAAAACTCCAAACAATTTTTCGTTGCATTATTAATCCCCGAACTAACAAAAAATCAGTAAATCAAGGTTTATTAATCCTACGTGGACCAGTAAATAACCTACGTGGAATAAATTTTAATTGTTGAAACAAGTTGTCAAGTATTACACATCAATTAAACCCTCGTTGATAATTTTTAATTGTAATTTTTAAACGGCATTACATCATCAACAGGGTTTAAATGATGAGTATACTTGGCAACCGGTTTCAACAATTAAAATTCATTCCACGTAGGTTATTTACCCGTCCATGTAGGATTAATAACCGGTTACCCATTGATAAAACCTTGATTTACTAATTTTTAGTTAGTTCGGGGTTTTCTACTCAACGAAAATGGTTTTGGGTTTTAATCACAAAGAACCGACATATTGGGGTTTTTTGCGCAGTTATCTCTTAAATATAATGCTAATTAAGAGGTAATATAATTTAAGAAAACAGAGAAGTGTACATATGAACGAATAGATACTTGATCACCTTTATATATATATATATGAAATTGCATCTCTAAGTTCAACATGTAACCTTTCAAATGGTGTAATTAAAATCAATTATACAGAGAAGTTTCTATATTAGTAGACACCATAGCAAGTGCATCCCCAAAAGGCCAAAACCTATCTAGGAACAATCTCAGATATTGACGCATCATTTACTGAAAACTGAGATGATCTTGATCTTGATTTTGATATTTTAGATTTTTCAAGACTACTACTGCCTGTTGACGAACTGAACTCCTGAAACAGTGGCATTTCAGGATCCATGGTGCTACGCATGAAAAATGCAGGCTCCGATGGAACCGGAAGCGTGATTGAGAAGCTATTAAGCATAAGGACAACTGATGCCATCGTTGGTCTATCGATGGCATTTTCTTGAACGCATAATAACCCGATGTGAATGCTTCTGATGATATCACGCAATGAACCTGATCCTGTCTTCAATGTCGGATCTATCACATCTGATGCTGTCCCATTCCGCCAGCTTTTCCATGCCTAAAGGGGATTTAACAATTTTGTTAACGGATGTATATTGTTATATGGTTTAAAGTTAAAGGATGGATGGGATACTTACAAAGCTAAGAAGGTCTTCAATGCTCTCTCCATTCTTGAAACATTGGTTCTTTTGACCTGTTACGATCTCCAACACTAACACTCCAAAGCTAAAGACATCTGATTTTACAGAGAACTGGCCATGCATAGCGTATTCTGGTGACATATAACCGCTATAAGAGGCCATAGAATGACAAAGTTAGCACTTGCCAATATAAAAATGCAAATATTTTTACAATGATCTTAATGTAGTCATTCTGAACGAATACTCTGTAGCAACAAAATGACACTGCAGCATGTTTTTTAGGAACCATTTGTGGCCAAGTCTATGCAGACAAGGCAGGAAAATTATCAATGAAGTATGACTATATCATTTATCGTGAAGTTTCCCTGATGAAGTTTATGTGAAGGAAGTATACTTACTAGGTTCCAACAATTCGACTTGTGTCACCTTGAGTTTCCTCAGGTTTAAATAATCTTGCCATGCCAAAATCTGCAATCTTGGGGTTCAATTCTTCATCTAACAGAACATTACTAGCTTTCAGATCACGATGAATTATCCTTAGACGGGAGTCCTCATGAAGGTATAAAAGTCCCTTGGCAACGCCTCTGATGATCTTGTATCGTATTTCCCAATCAAGAAGTGTACGTTTATTTGGATCTACAAGCACCATCAAGAATTAGGTATTGGGGTAAAGGTTTACTACAACAAAAACATCAACTTCTACTCCATACAGTGTCCTTAAATCTGAGCAAAAATGTGTTGCTAAAATCCACACTCAGTCACTCACCTTTGCGATGCTAGTTGTGCGGTCATAAATATTAAGAATATAATTTGTTAAGAAGTTACCAAATGCAAACAAATCAAGGATTACATTTGGTTGCTAAAGTTGTCAAAGTCGTTGCTACGTACATTATGCAACCCCAAAACATGTTGAATGTCTAGTGTTTATGCCTTTTCCTAATTTCAACCAAGGAACCTGAGAGATCGTAAAAGATGCTATTAATTGTTGTTATGAACTTACCAAATATAAACTGATCAAGACTTGCATTTGGCAAGAACTCGTAAATGAGAAGTCGTTCACTTCCCTCTAAGCTAAAACCAAGCAGCCTAACCAAATTACGATGTTGAAGCTTTGCAACGAGCAAAACCTCATTCTTGAATTCCACCTCCCCTTGCCCTGAATCCTTCGCTAGCCTCTTTACTGCTATTTCCTGTCCATCTCCGAGCTTACCCTATATATATAATATGATAATGTACACAATGTTCAAATAATATCAAGATTCTCAACTATTGACACATAATTAGCAACATCGATGATATGTTTATACCTTGTAAACCGCTCCAAATCCTCCTTGTCCAAGCTTATTGTCTTCCGAAAAGTCATTTGTTGCTGCTCTCACTATACTAAAATTGTATTGCAAAGATTCAGCAGTGCCAATATCCATGGTTTCAGCTAGAAAGAAAGAGAGATCAAGTTAGAAGTTGTTTCAGGGACAATGTTGTCCCTATGCACTAAATAAATAATCCACGGCTCAACCAAGCGATCGATCTATTATGTTGAGAAGTTATCAATGTGATAATAATAATAATAGTCGATCTGTCTAGTTACATAATTACAATGTTTAGCAAGTTTGATCTAGGAGACCTCTTCTGGTATTACAATTAGGATAGCCAAATGTTAATATAAAGTTTTGTAATCTTCTAGCTATTAATTAAAACAAAAAAACCTCCAGCTCTTGATAAAATTTCACTGCGCAGAAATATATATATATAAGCAATGGATCTTTGAATTCTGTTGTAAATATGATTTATCTTTGTGCAGCAGGGAACTAGGAACTTACTCTGTGTATTTCCCTCAGGCGGTTCTTGCTGCTGTCTCTTCCTCCATCTTAAGAAGATACAAATGGAAACAATTATTATGACAACACTCGCTGTCACAATAACAGTTACTATTATCACAGTTGGTGTCCTGTTTGTACTTTCACCTGTCAAAGAAAAAAACAGTGTCTCACCAAAGAGCAGTCATCAAAGATGGTGTTTGGTTATGGGTTTGAGGTGGGATTGTTAGATCACAGAGACAAATAAGCAAAAATAAGCTTTTTAGATTGCAAATTTTAAAACTCACTTATTTACATTATAAGATTTATTTGATTTTTCAAAAAATCACTTATCATAGCTGATGATTTGCAGAATCCAATTAGTATAGTAGCAGTGCACTCCTTACATACATCTTTCTACCACACAACCAATATGGAACAAGGGTGTTACATTTTCAAAAGATGAAACTTGTAGCTAAATTTATTTTTACTTTCTAGTTTTCTTTTTATATTGTTAAAATTAAAAATCACATGTTATGTATATGGTTTGGTAACCTGAAAAGAACTCTAGAAATTGAATTGTCAGCAATACTAGAAAAAAGATCGAAAATCTACAAATCCGTCACCGTTGGGAATGCCAATATATATACATGTGAGACTGAGAACATAATATTACAAGTAAAAAAGACTTGCATCATACATATATAATCATTATTGTTATAAAATTTGGATCATATGATACCATTTTTTATACCTATGAATTTTTTATGTATAGTAAGATCTCATTCATGTTCTAGTTGTATATTTGTTCTTATAAGATTTGATTATGCATATAAAATTCATGTGAGAAATTAAGAAATTATATATGCATTATGTTGATTTGACATGCAACTTTTATTTCCCATGGATCCTACTTTTTAGACACCCTTTACATAATAATTATGTTTAAAAATAGTATGAATCATTAAAAAAGTAATGCATTATTAAAAAAAACACAGAATCATTGTATAGTGATTATGTTTAAAAAGGAAATATCGAGTCCATTGAGATCATTGGGGTCCATTTAGACTCCCATGATTTAATGCATCTTCTCATATTTCTCTTTTGTCATTCTATCCCTTTCATTACTCATTTACTCTCTCTCTCCTCGTCGTATCTCTCTATTTGTTGCTTTACATTTTTAGGTGTCATTATTGACCAACTCAACCATAAGAGTCAATCTTATACAGTTGAGACTTGAGAGAAGGTCTGTCACAATGAAACCTTTTTCCTCTTATAGATGAAGAGTTAGGTATCTATTTATTATTGCTATATACTTGATCCTAGCTAATTCCTAGATTATCATATATGCCTAATTTATTTATCATGTCTTTAATTTATATATATGGTTTATCTCACAAAATGAATGTACGTAGTTGTTACAAATGCATAACTGTTTGTATCGATGATTTTTTACATGGTCCTTTGACCACAAAAATATAATGTTCTTAAAACACCGATTTCTATTAAAGATTATAAGCCAAAGTTGTGCCGATAAAAAAAAGTTCCTTAAAGATATTTAGGATAAAAAAAAGTAGATAATCTTTTTCATTTTTAATGAATCTAAAAAGGTTGATGGAAATAAAATTTTTATCCTTTATAATAGTATAATGATAAAATTAATTTGTTATTCAAAACAAAAAAATTATGTTAATGTTTAAAGACTCACTCGATGGCAAATTGGCAATTGGCCATTTGACTTTTTGTGTAAAGAAATAAATATAATTCCACGTGGAAAGACCTACAGGTATTTGCGTGTCGCAGATGGAGATGACTGATCACTGATGTTATTGGTTGAGAGGAAATATTAATTTATTTCAACAACATTCAATGTCAAAAAAATATATTAAATAATTTTAGACAAGGACATAAGTGCGCGCATTATTGTTTCTTGTTGATTAACTGCTTGCCTTTTTGATATTTTAATGTCATATAATGTTAGAATTCCTATAGTACCTGATGGTGACGGTGGTACCGGCGGAGTTGGCTGCAAAACTGGTGGGGGTGGTGACGACGATGGTGGCGGGGGTATCACCAAGGTACTCCCGTTAAAAAACCGTCTTATTTCATACCTGAAATTACACATAGGTAGAAGAGTTCTCCCTCCTATCCTCCCGCTATACGTAATTGTAAATTGGTTAATCGCATTATCCAAGCAATTACTACACTGCAGCTCCGACAAATCTGGAGTACACTGCGCAAGCCCATAAATCGGAGTAAATTCAGGCCCAGTCGTGTTTCCGCTGGCAAACTTCCGCAGGGAACCAGCAGCAGCAGCGCTGTCTCTCAGCTCATTCAACAATGGTCTCAGAGCCCGATTAAATCCATTCATATCCGACGCGTTTTGGCCGTTCACCAAATACACATAAAAGTTAATTTCAGTTCTCCCCAAAATAGTTTTGTGGGAGTATTTCAACAAACAGTTGTCGTAGTATCCTATTGCGGCCATTTCATTAGGGCATAATTCTCGCAACTTAGCGATCGAATCATTTAGACAACTCCGGCACAAATCCGGCTCCACGTCGCCTCGACAAAGTGCTACGGAGTAGACTGTATCGTTTCCTTGGCCGGTGGAACGGTTGAAGAAACCAAGGCCGGAATTGGTGGTTGGGAGGGCGGAGAGCGTGGCATCGAGATTTCTTCTATACGTACTGTTTGTGGTATAATTAGCTGCTTCTTCACAGTCAAAGGAAATGAAGTCGGGGGTTTGAGCAAGGGTGATTGTACCGATTACATATATGTCAATAAGCAAGAACCATAGAATTGGTTTTCCGGCGAGAATGAACATGTTCTGTTGTGGCAGAGTGAAGGAGGAATTTATTATCTTTGGTGCAAAGTGTATGAGAAAACAAAATTGTATAAATCCCAAAAAAAAAAATAAATAAATAAATAAATAAATAAAGAAGAAGAAGAAGAAGAGTATGCATAGAGTAAAAGACCCGACTGCTCCTGGTCCAACTCATTCAATTGCCACATGTTTCACTTTCATCCCCTTGATTAGACGTTATTGTTTTTGGTGCAATAAGATCATCTTATTTGAAAACTATTAGGACTTTTTTGTTTGTAAAATTGGGATGAAAATTTTATTTTGTTTTATACGTTTAGTTGGTCAAAAGAAAATAAAAAATTACTTTTTTTAAATGTAAATTTTTTTCTCCTACATTGAAAATCATTCATTACCTAATAAGCAAAAGATTGGAATTCCATTCCCATGATATATTTTTCTGTTGACATTAGCTATTCTAGCAACCATACACCACCCCACCTACCTTACCATATTTAACCATACCCCATCCACCCTACTCTAGCTAACCATACATTACCTCGCCCACCCATCCCAAACCTATCTCCCACTTACCCTATCCACCCACCCTACTCTACATAACCATATCCCACCCACACAACCAATCCTAGCCCCTTATATATCATATCTACATAATTTTATGGGATAATCACAAAGATTTTTTGTTTGTTATTTTTATCAGACTTTTTATAACCCAAATCCTTATCAAATTTATATGTCATTCAAGATATTTTTTTTCTTCATTACTATTATTAGTTCTATTTATATTATGTCAAAGATGAAAATTTGAGTATTACGTTACCTTACTAACATTGATATTATAAGCGAGAGCCGAGAAGTCACGGGTTCGATCTATGTCGGAGTCAAGTTGAAATTTAGGTGGTGTAAGTAAGTCTGGTGGTAAAGGAGTAGTTTAGGAGTAGGAGTAGGATAGTTTGCCGTTCAAAAAAAAATTTACATTATCAAGTTTGGACGGTTGAATGTTCACTCCTAGCCACTACAACATAATACATGTTGCTTATTATACAGTTAGTTGAATGCTTGAATATGCAACAAAGAATATTGAATTATCATAACAGTATCTTCACGTATTCATCATATTGACGTGTTTGGTTTTGTATAATTAAATAAATATGCCCTATACAACAAACATATAAAATTGATGGAACACCTACATATAATGTTAAATTTTGTTATATGTTCCATGTAATTGTCAATTCCAATAAATTAGCATAAACAGAAAGCGTAATGGAAATGGAATTTTTTAGCTATTAGCTGATAATTACACCTATTAGCTATTAATGTACGTTTTTTTGTGCATATTATTTTTATTCCTGGTTCCATATGCACTTAACTTTGTGAGCTTTATATATATATATACAGTGGCGGACCTAGCCACCGAAGGGACCGGTTGCACAAAATTTCATCGGGTTCACGATTCGATAATTAAAATGATTATTTTAGTCGGGTCGGGTCAACACATGGATATTCATAATTAAAAAATATATATTCTTAAAATAACATGTAAAATAATAGATAATGCATTAAAATACAACTATTAAGAAATATAAGTTTTTAAGTTAAGAAGTTACCTCTTAGAAAGTCACAATTGCTCTCTTCGACTTTTCATCTTTTGGAATCGATCAATAACGGCTTCATTTGTCACAATGGAAAATACTTCATGTTCAACCGCACAAATCGAAGCACCGTTCAAAAATTCATCACTCATCCGATTACGTAAATCTGACTTTATCAACTTCATCTTAGAAAAGCATCTTTCAACAGTGGCGGTTGCAACGGGCAAAACTAAACTTAACTTCAATAATCATTATCTGAGTTGGGCTTTTATTTTATAAATTATTATTGGGTTTAAAATTGGGCTAAAATAAAATTGGATTTAAAAATGATATTGGGTTGGGTTGGTTAATGGTTTAAAAATTAGTATTTGATTTATTGGGTTTTAATTTTAAAAATATGATTGGAATTTGTTGATTTATTGATTTAATGTATTAATTATTTAGGCAATCAATTTTTTTATGCATCAAAATTCTTTTAATAAAGTTGCACACACACACATATATATTTTTTGAATACTATAGGTTGCACAAATAAATTTCGCCGGTTGCACATATAAAATTTTTAAAAAATTTTCACTACGAAACGAGGTTATTTGGGAGGGGACCCGTTGCACGTGCTACCCCCCCTTAATACATAGGTCCGCCCCTGTGTATATATATATATATATATATATATATATATATATATATATATATATATATATATATGTAGGGGTGGGTTCAATGTAAAACCACTATGCACATGAAAACTATGGAAACCTAAGCATACCGTCCGATATGATGCATTTCATGAAAAACGCGGTGGCATGATCGTGAATAAGGTGATGCATCACGCGGGATTTTGATGCATCACGCGGGAAATTTGATGCATCGCGCGGGATTTTGATGCATCACGCGGGGAATTTGATACATTTGTGGTGGTGGAGTGTGGTTTTCACAAGTTTTCAGGTGCATGATGGTTTTCTATTGAACCTCCCTCTATATATATATATATATATATATATATATATATATATATATATATATATATATATATATATATATATGGGTGGGTTCAATGGAGAATCTTATGCATCGAAGAACCTTGGAGAACCACAATGCATCGCTAGAAAAACTGAAATGCATCACGTAGAAATCGATGCATCACGCGGGAATTTGATACATCAAGTGGAAATAATGTAAAAATCGATGCATCAGTCGAGAATTTGATGCATCACGTGGAAATAATGATGCATTACGGGGGAATTGTGATGCATTTGTGGTGGTGCATGGAGGTTCTTCAAGGTTCTTCGATGCATGGAGGTTCTCCATTGAACCCACCTATATATATATATATATATATATATATATATATATATATATATATATATATATATATATATATATATATATATATATATATATATATATATATATATATATATATATATATATATATATATATATATATATATATATATATATATATATATATGACATACACTTTTCTTTGCATACCAATTTATGGTTATTTTTGTTTTGTTTTTTAGGTGTCGTTTCAAGAGCCATTTGTACGTCGTCGCTGTTCGCTAGTTTAGAATTCTTATGCTAGTTTCATACTCTAAGTTGTTCCGAAGTTTATTGTACATTTAACATGTGTACTTTTATGGAATCATAAATTTATTTTGGATGAAGGAAATGGTAATGGTTCTGCTTGAAAATAATTTGGTTTAACATTGAACTTAATTATGAGTCACAAATTCATGTTATAAAAATTGACACAAAGCATGTGTCATAAAGTAATTTAATATAATGACACTTATTTAGTATTAATTTAATATAATGACATTTTTTGGTGCCACTAAATCATACTTTTTTTTTTTCAGTACTCATCGCGTCTCTCTCTAGAGGAGGGGCGGCAGGTTGCTTCACATTATTGGGCGTCATTATTGACCAAGTCAAATCAAATAGGACTTGATTCCGGTCCATCTTATAGGTGAAGAGTTAGGTAAGCCTTTATTGAGTGTTAATTTGGGGTTGTGAAATGGTCTCAGAGGCAATTGATTTGGAAGCTTTTATAGCATCGTTCTTACTTTGTGTACATTTGGAAACTTAGAAACTCGATTATTCGTATTTCCTTCCTGCTCATGCCCGTTTATTTCTCTCCTTGACTCAAAAATTAAAATTTGGTTATATTTAAAGACACAATGGTAATCTAAATATAATTACAGGTATTTGCGTCAAATTATATTTTATTTTCAAAGACAAACAATACTAGCGATCTGGATACATACATACATATATATATATATATATATATATATATATATATATATATATATATATAGAGGTTCCATTGAGAAATTTTGTGCATCGAGGCACAAAAGAACCTCCGTTGGCCATTGGATGAAAAGAATGTGTGGGTTAGATCAAATGGCAAAAGGATAATTAAATCGAAAGTTTTATGCATCAAGTGCACATAATAAAATTCGCGGAGGGGTAAAACAGGAATTATACAATCCTTATTTAATTATTACACTTCCAAAATTAACAAAAATAATACAAATTCAAAATACATCAAAATACATGCATATCGTTCATCTCTTCCAAAAATAAATCATGCATATCGTTCATCTCTTCCAAAACTGCCCTACTCGTTTGACTAATGAAGAAAATCTTCTCCTTAAGAAAATGTCAACGTATGTTTCACAGAGATTTTAGGTCTTCAAGCTAGTTTGGTGTATTTGCATACCACAGTCATATATATATATATAGGATTGAGTTCTTTTAAGAACCTTAAATAATGTGGGAACATAAGAACCAATTTCAACCCTTGGATTAATGTGATCAATGGTGGATAATCAATGGCATTGTTGTAAATATTTTCAAGTATGGTTGGGTCCACTAAGGGCAAATCAGTCATTTTTCCTCCTTCATTTAATGCAACTTTTCAGAAAAGTTTCCAACAACCTGTCCTTTAATTAAACTATACAATCATCAATGAGTTTGTCATTAATTTTTTCTTTTTCTTCCATTTTTTCCGGCAAGAAGAAGCTCAGTTCCGTCGCCGGAATTCCATTCCGTTTTTTTTATTTCACCTGAATCCATGGAGTCGACCGACACATTTCAACAGACACCGTATAATATTTTTCCAAATGGTTTTGCAGCCGATGAGGAGGTCGACGATTGTTTTTCTCTAATCCAGGTCATGTTTATATTTTATTCGAGTATTCGTTGCTTTATTTAACGTTTCTTCTACGTAGAATATGTTGCATTCTACGTAGAATATGTTGCATTCTACGTAGAATATGTTGCATTCTACGTAGAATATGTTGCATTCTACGTAGAATATCTTGCATTCTATGTTGTCTGTAAATCTATATATATTTTTGTATTCTATGTTGTCTGAATAGAACTTCTATAAACATTTATAGATTTTGAATTTTTTAATCTGTATTCTACTCATATTTTATGTTATATTATGATGTTCATATTTTCTAGTCTATTTTATATTTTAAAATCGCAGAATCGGGTAAATATGAAACCCTCAAGACCTTGCTAAACGACGATGGCTCTGAGCAAGACAATAGGAAAGGCACGACAAAAAAGATATATTGTTCGTAGATTATTTTGTATTCTTCGTAGTTTTTTATAGATTGTCTGTAAATCTATATGGAGTTTTGTATTCTATGTTGTTTGAATAGATCTTCAATAAACATTTATAGATTTTGGATTCTTTAATTTGTATTCTTCTCAGATTTTATGTTATCTTATGATGTTCATATTTTCTATGTCAGTGTAAATCTATATAGATCTTCTCACATTTATAGTTTTTTACAGATTATTTGCAAATTTATTTAACGTTTCTTCTACGTAGAATATGTTGCATTCTACGTAGAATATGTTACATTCTACGTAGAATATGTTGCATTCTACGTAGAATATCTTGCATTCTATGTAGAATTGTTTGCAAATTTATATAGATTTTAGGTAAGTGTCATATATTCTATATAGAATAACACAATTCTACGCAGAATGTTCACATATTTTTCATAGAATACCACTAATCTACGTAGATTGTTCACATATTCTACGTAGATAGTTCACATATTCTACATAGAATATTGCTATTCTATGTTACTAGAAATGTTATACATTTTTTTTTGCATCATAGTTTTGAATCCATTGTTTTAATGCAGGTTGTAAAAGATTCTACCATGGACACCATTGATTGTGATTGTCGAATGTTCGATCGGATTGTGTTGCTTTGTATCTCCGTCATAGAATGTTGTATATTCACCATAGAATATTATGTTGACTCCATTGAATATATCTTAATCTACATATAAAGTTGTATATTATTCATAGAAAAAAAAAAGATGAAGAGAAAAACTCTGGTGGGTTTTTTTTTTGGGAGAAAAAAAAAGGATGAAGAGAAAAAAGAGGAGGGAATTAATTGTGTGTGAAAAAAGGTGCAGTTCCTTTTTCAATGTTATCCCCAATATACCCCTTACCCACCCATTTTTCCAACAAAAAAAACCCCTAAAGCCTTCTTAATTTCAAAAATGTCATCTTACATCTAAGCCATTGATTTCATGAAATCAATGGATGAGATTAGTTCTTAGGTTCCCACATTATTTAAGGTTCTTAGAAGAACCCTCCCCTATATATATATATATATATATATATATATATATATATATATATATATATATATATATATATATATATATATATATATATATATATATATATATATATATATATATATATATATATATATATATATAGGGTCAGGTTCTATGGGGCACCTGTATGCATTGTGCACTTTGGGAACCTGTATGCACCGTTAGATCTTGAATTTTAATGGTTTAGATTGTAGTGGCAAAAGGGTAATTAACTTGAAAATGGGTGCACGGGTGCATAACTTCTCGTGCGCGGAAGGGCAAAATCGGAAGATGCTTGAATTCAGAAAATATTCTATCCGAATCTAAACAAACATGATGCATCTTCATCCAATTTATTGCATTCGTCTTCAAACACGATGCATCTTCATCCAATTCAATTTCAAACATGATGCATTCCGACCATATTCATCCTTGTCTTTGTTCCATCATTTTGCATCACCAAAATCGTGTTGCATTTCGGGCATATTCATCCTCGTCTTTGTTCCATCATTATGAATCACCAAAATCATGATGCATTTTGACATTTAAACGTGTTAATTTCGTGATGCATCTCTGAAATTTAAACGTGTTCATCAACATCTTCAATGTGTTCATCATTGTCATGATGCATTGCTGTTGTGCATCATGTTTGAAACAACCAATATCATATGCTCCAACTATTTCTTGGAAGCAATAACCACCAACATTAATAAAGAATCTTAGAATTCTTTGACTAACCATAAGCATGATATAGAATCGTACAATGAACTGTTTGTGAAAAAACTGATACTCAAAAACCATGATCAACAGACGCAAGCAAATTCTCTACACCAAGCTAATTTATCTCATGCATAAATCACAATCCACGAACATATTTTTATAGAATATCTCATGCAGTCCCCTCTACGTCTCCCTCCGGCACCGATCTGCCACGCCGACGCCGACCACCACTCCAGCGCCGATGACCGACCACCACTCCAACAATCTAAGACCCCTTCCGTCTACCTTGACGGTCCTTCTTCCGTCCCGAGACAGATGTTGACAGTGATCGATGCATAGCGGTGATAATGGTGGTGCTGGACAACATCGATGCACAGGTATGATGCAGAGTTGCATATCGACGGTGGACATCGATGGTGGTGCTGGGTCCGGCGGTAGTAGTAGTGGTTGTCTTGTGAAAAATGGTTGAGAGAAAAAGAGATGGAGAGAGGCTAGCCATGAAAGAGAGAGAAAATGGGATGGATTTATGGGAAGGTGGTTGATCATTTTATTTAGTTTCCTAAATAAATGATAAATATTAAATTAAATCTTATAATTTAACAATATATTATTAAGCATTACCAAAATGCCCTTAATGCATCAAAGAACCTTGGAGAACCACAATGCATCGCTAGAAAATTGAAATGCATCACGTAGAAATCGATGCATCATGTGAAAATAATGATGCATTGCGGGGGAATTGTGATGCATTTATAGTGGTGCATGGAGGTTCTTCAAGGTTCTTCGATGCATGGAGGTTCTCCATTGAACCCACCTCTCTCTCTCTTATATATATATATATATATATATATATATATATATATATATATATATATATATATATATATATATATATATATATATATATATATTGATTGGGGTTCGATTGAGAACTTTTGTACATCGAGGCACCATTGAGAACTTTTGTGCATCGAACTATCTACCAAGGGTGCACAAAGGGCATTTAGGTTCTCCATTGAACCCACCTCTCTCTCTCTTATATATATATATATATATATATATATATATATATATATATATATATATATATATATATATAGATTGGGGTTCGATTGAGAACTTTTGTGCATCGCATCAGACTATCTACCAAGGGTGCACAAAGGGTATTTAGGGGATATTAAATGTATGGAAATTATTTTTGAATCTAAATGTTTTTAAGATAATTAATAGTTAAATTTGGTATGAAAATCACCATTAACTTCTTTCCTAAAATCACTCCCTCTTTCTCTCTATCTCTCTCTCCTCTCTCTTAGCCCCCTCTTGATTTTGGAAGAGATGAACGATATGCATGATTTATGTTTGTATGAACAATTCATGTTTGTATTATGATGTATTTTGATTTTGGAAGAGATGAACGATATGCATGATTTATTTTTGGAAGAGATGAACGATATGCATGAAAAGATGAACGATATGCATGTATTTTGATGTATTTTGAATTTGTATTATTTTTGTTAATTTTGGAAGTGTAATAATTAAATAAGGATTGCATAATTCCTGTTTTACCCCTCCGCGAATTTTCATTATGTGCACTTGATGCATAAACTTTCTATTTAATTACCCTTTTGTCATTTGATCTAACACACACATTCTTTTCATCCAAGGGCTAGTGGAGGTTCTTTTGTGCCTCGATGCACAAAAGTTCTCAATGGAACCTCCCTCTATATATACATATATATATATATATATATATATACATACATACATACATACATACATACATACATACATACATACATATATATATATATATATATATATATATATATATATATATATATATATATATATATATATATATATATATATATATATATATATATATATATATATATATATATCGTCTATTTGCTTTATATCAATATACAATCCATTAAATTCAATATTCATACTTTTATTTTTCAATGAGTTTGATTTTTTAATTTTTGTTTATCACGTGGTTTATGTTATTTATTATACGATCACTAAAAATACTAATGAGATATGTATTTATTTCTTGAGATGTTATTTTTTTTGACACATATGTAACTATGTATATTATGAATCTTTTAAAATTAAAATTTCTTTTTTTTTTTTCAATTTACTAATAAATATATAATTTAATATTGTATGCAATTTTTACCCAATTTATAATCATACGATGTTAATATTAATTTTTTTTTTTGGGTTTTTGGATTGAGGAAAAATTCAGAGAAGCACCGTGAAACCATTACACAATGACAGATTGTGAAGTTTTTAAAAACATGACATTGACATAGTGCAACAAAATCAATAGTATTTAATTGTAATTTTTTTATACGAATATTGCTTATATTTATAGAGGGCCCCTTTAAAGTATATGCTCCGGACCTAAAAAATGATAGGACCGGTTCCAAGGATCTTGGAAAGTTTGGATATATATATATATATATATATATATATATATATATATATATATATATATATATATATATATATATATATATATATATATATATATATAGATTTGGGTTCAAATGAGTACCACTAGTTTTGCGGAGTACCGGAGGTACCTCGCTTAAAATCATTTTTTTTGAAATTTTTTTTCATAATAATGTTTAAATTAATAATACAAGACTACTTGCAAAAAATAACACCTAAACACACACTATTACTATGTGAAACGTGTGTGTTCACATGAAGTGTGCTGTTGTGAACGTGTGTTCACAACTAAGCATGTTCACATGAATTTTTTCACGTTCACATGACTTTTAAGATGATAGAAAGTGTAAATGTATATAATGTTTTACGTATAGTATTATATAATTTGTATCTAAATGAATATGAAAAAAAATTCAAAAAAAAAACTTTTTCTCGGAGCAAGTTCACATCTGAAACCCGTGTGTTCACAGGTACTCACGGTACTCTGCATTTTTTAGGTACTCACACGAACCATATTCTATATATATATATATATATATATATATATATATATATATATATATATATATATATATATATATATATATATATATATATATAGGGTCAGGTTCTATGGGGCACCTGTATGCATTGTGCACTTTGGGAACCTGTATTCACCATTAGAATCTTGAATTTTAATTGTTCAGATTGTAGTGGCAAAAGAGTAATTAACTTGAAAATGGGTGCACGGGTGCATAATTTCTCGAGCGCGGAAGGGCAAAATAGGAAGATGCTTGAATTCAGAAAACATTCTATCCGAATCTAAACAAACATGATGCATCTTCATCCAATTTATTGGATTCGTCTTCAAACACGATGTATCTTCATCCAATTCAATTTCAAACATGATGCATTTCGACCATATTCATCCTCGTCTTTCTTCCATTATTATGCATCACCAAAATCGTGTTGCATTTCGGCCATATTCATCCTCGTCTTTGTTCCATCATTATGCATCACCAAAATCGTGATGCACATCGACATTTAAACGTGTTAATTTCGTGATGCATCTCTGAAATTTAAACGTGTTCATCAAATTCTTCAATGTGTTCATCATTGTCGTGATGCATTGCTGTTGTGCATCATGTTTGAAACAACCAATACCATATGCTCCAACTATTTCTTGGAAGTAATAACCACCAACATTAATAAAGAATCTTAGAATTCTTTGACTAGCCATAAGCATGATACAGAATCGTAGAATGAACTATTTGTGAAAAAACTGATACTCAAAAACCATGATCTACAGACGCAAGCAAATTCTCGTCAACATCGATGCACAGGTATGGTGCAGAGTTGCATACTGACGGTGGACAGCGATGGTGGTGCTGGGTCTGGCGGTAGTAGTAGTGGTTGTCTTGTGAAAACTGGTTGAGAGAAAGAGAGATGGAGAGAGGCTAGCCATGAAAGAGAAAGGGAAAGAGAGAGAAAAGGGGATAGATTTATGTGAAGGTGGTTGATAATTTTATTTAGTTTCCTAAATAAATGATAAATATTAAATTAAATCTTATAATTTAACAATATATTATCAAGCATTTTCAAAATGCCCTTAATGCACCCTTTGTAATCAAGCAATGCATTTTTTATTCCTATTTGGTTCCCGATGCATATAGTGCCCCATAGAAACCTCAATCTATATATATATATATATATATATATATATATATATATATATATATATATATATATATATATATATATATAATATGGTTCGAGAGAGTACCACCCAAATGCAGCGCACCAGAAGGTACCACCTTTAAAAAAACTTTTTTAAAATTTTTTTTTCATAAACATGTTTTAATTAACATTATGAAGATCGTATGTAAATTTCACATACATTCACATCTCCTAGCTCCTAAAAAATGATGTGAACACACACTTACATAATTTTGAAGACATGTGAACATGCATTTATGTGATGTGTGTTTTCATGCACTTAGAGTGTTCGGATTTGCGTCAAATTCACATATGATCTGTGTAATGTTAATTAGAACATGTTCATGAAAAAAAATTTCAAAAAAATTACTTTTAAGGGTGGTACCTTCTGGTGCGCTGCATTAGAGGTGGTACTCACTTGAACCTAAATCTATATATATATATATATATATATATATATATATATATATATATATATATATATATATATATATATATATATATATATATATATATATATATATAAATGAAAGAGATAGTTGGATTAAACTTGGGATTTGGAGAGTATAGTGATGACCGAATAAGAGACCGCCGCCGCCGCCGCCGTTGGACCGCCAGCGAGAGGCAGCCAAGCTGCTGCCTGAGTGGGTGGCGCCTCCTTTTCTGTCGCTGTTCGTCCCTATTCCTCCCCTTTTTTTTCCATTATGTTGTCTCTTTTCTTTTGATTTCCAGCAGGCCAGAAACATGAATATAATTAGGGTTGGGCTGGCATTTGTTGGACCTGTAACTTATCCATTAAATGAGTTGTGGGCTGGTGTGGGTTAAGCCCACTTGCTCTCTCCCTCTCTCTCGGTTCCTTTTCGGCAGAAACAATATATTAAATATGAGGAGGGGTTGTTGTCTCCTTTGACTTTCACACCACATAGCCACACAAGTAGAAATTTATTTATAATGCGGAGGGGGTGCTATTTTAATTAAATTAGATTAAATAGTTGGCATGAGTTTTAGTAAGGTCTAACTATTTATTTAAGGCCCCAAGTTATATTCTAAGTATTTGTGGACTATCTTCTACTCGATTAATGTGGGTTTATTTGGGCTAATGAATTAATTCTTTGGGTAGGGCTTAATGCCTAAAGTATGAAGTTTGCGTGGGTCACACAGAAAGGAGTGTGGACTAAGGTTAGCAGAATTATTAAATTAAGTGGGTTATTTAGTGGTTGGAGCCTTGTTTTAGTATCAAAATAATTACGTTTAATTTATTTAATAATTAAAGAGATGACTTGAAATTTAGTGAGGGATTCAAATATGGAGTCTACAAATTTATATTAATCAATTTAAACTACTTTAACCCAAATATGTCCGGGACCTATAATTGTAGGCTAAATAACCTAAAACTTAAAATTTAATTAATTTAAAAAATTTTGCCACATAAATAAATATTTATCATTTTAGCCCCGAACTTTGGAATTTTAAGCCAATCGAGGATTATAGTTTTATTAAATATATATAATGGCGATTAAGCTTATATACTTTTATTATCAGGTTGTTAGCTGAGCGTGATATTTTGGTTGGCCGAGATTTCTTCAGTAGTGCCTCGAAGGGCCATTGGTATCACTGTGAGTAACAGATTTATCTGCAGGACCACTTATATGTGTTTATGCATATTTGTTATATTCGCTTCATTTGTATCACCCTACCATGTTATTATCATTTTCATGATTATGTCGATCATATGATATATTTACCCAACCATTCTGTTAGAAGTCTATGCCTATGTGTAAACGTGAATTCCCTTTATGCATACTTGTACTATATTATGTGGATTTGGGCGTCGACGCTACTGTGTGTAGGCCGGGTCGATTAGCCCCCAAGTTTTTGGTTAAACTGGCACCAGCTTGGATGAGAGGTTGTACGGTTTAACCAGCACCAGCTCGGATGAGGGGTGCGACGTCAGCTCGGATTAGGGGCGCGTAGGAAATTATTGAACTCATGATTCTTTTCTAATCATGTATATTTACATATGTACTGTTATGTTTTTAAATCTTGTTACTCTCTGGGCGACGGCTTACCCAGTTGTGGGAACTTATTATTTCAGGTGGAGCAGTAAAGGGTAAGGCTCCAGTTTGAGACTGTTGATTCTGTTGACCGAGTTGTTAGCATTCCGTTGTATTGCCTTGTGAGGGTCGGGTAAAACTCTAGATGTATTGACATGTAAACTTAAATTTAATAAGCGTACTCTGGTTGATGTAATTTACTATGTTGGGTGGTTGTTTTATTTATTGATGTATGAATTTAGAAAAATTTAAATTATCCCGTATTTTTTAGGTATATTGCGCTATGAATGATGGAAATTTAGTTTTAAAATAGTCGGTCCTTTCATTGTCCTTTTTAATCGGTTAGTTTTTGCATCACTTTTGGATTACATTTTTTAGGTACCTTTTTGTCCTGTTATTTTACTTTGCTTTAACTTTTTGTACTCGGATTTAAACATGAATGTAAAGACGATATAGAGATTTATCAAGTTGAGATTTCACGAGTTAAAGAGAGTTTTGTGGTGTGATTTGGCATGAAATGTTGATCAAACAATTAAATCTTAAGTGTAGGAATGTGATGTGTGTACTTCATAAGTTTTATTGATTGAGTTATTTGTTAGTTTAAAGTGCGGAAATATTTAATTGAAACTTTCTTGAACAAGTGTGAGGATACAAGCTTGATCATCATTTATGGTATTCATATTGGTTGAATATTTCTGATGTAACTGTGATATGTTTGTTGCTTGCTAAGATACGATGCCTCCACGAACAAGGCGTGGTACAGCCGAAGTGTCTTCTGAGCTCTGAAGAAGAAATGCCTGAAATGCCGGAGGCTCTACATGTTAATCGAGAGTTGTTTTGGAGTTCAATAGCCAATGGTCCATACAATCCACGGTATGCCAGAGAGTCAAAGATCAGAAACCCGCTTCATCGCATAATCCATTGATGCACTGCTATGTCAGTCACAAGAAGGAAAGATGGCCAAGAGAGTGTTTCCACTGCTAACACGTTCCTCTTATACTATGTATTAACACCTAATGTTCGTTGTTCTTTACCTTATCATATGACACAATATTTTTTGACGTCTTCTGGACGTTATGAGGGCAGCTCGATATGTGGTGGGAGGTTCATCACGAGGTTGGCTCGCTCAAATGGGTTCTTGACTCCGGATAATGTACGGACTTTCAATGAGGTAGTGGCGAAGAAGAACTGTTCATAGAAATACTTCATAAAGATGAAGGTAATCACCAATCCTACTGTCTACGGAACGATCCATGTAGTCGGTATGCTACCTCTAGACAATGCCCCGGTACCGGAACCCGAGCCTGAACCCCAAGTCGTGAAGAATACAAGTAGTGGCAAGGAAGAAGACGACGAGTAGCCATCTCAAACAAACTGGGAACCTAATTTGGTTGGTCTAGAAAACTGACTGGACGTCTTGACGACGAATTTTAATGACCACGGCATGGAGTATTGCGCAGATATGAAGACAGTCTTCGGCAACTTTGAGAGATTGTTTAGCTACTACCCTCCGCGCCAACTACGTGAAGGATCGAGCTCTTAGGACCCTAGTCAGTTCCAGCATCAGTTTCACTATCAGTGGTCTCCACAATACCCATCGGGCATCCGTACCACCAACCACTACCGGATAGGGGTGTTCATGGATGGTTAACCGAAATCGAAATTGCATTTTGGATGGTTAAATGAAGATATCGGTTTGAGTATTTCGTGAACCTAAACCAAAACCAAAAAAACCGGTTAACCGACACGTTCGGTTAACCAATTAACTATTTTTTATTTAATAAATTATTTTTTAAGCTAAAAATTATAATTATTAGTTTTAAAAAGCTTCAAAAGTCCAAGATAATAGATGCGAGAAATAAAACTACAAATCATTTAATAAAGATCTTTAAACGATTGAAAATTCTATTATAATCTAATAGAAACAAAAAAATATTATATAGTTTTTTCTAAATTAATTATTCTAATGTTGTTTTGGATATAAAAATTAATCTGGACTAATAAATTAGTTAAAATTTTATTTATTGTTGACATTAATGTTAATATTTATAGGCATATACATTAAACTATATAAAATAAAAATAATTTCAATTTTTCGGTTAACCGTCTGTCACCAAAATCATTAACATAAACAGAAACTGAAGGTTTTTTCCGATTTGGTTACCAAAACCGAAAATAATAGAAAATTCGGTTCGGTTAACCTCAAAATCAGAACGGTTTTTCGGTTTCAGAATACTTTGAACATCCCTACCACTGGACCAATGTTGAGGATCAAAGTTTTATTACCCATCCCTTTATGTTGTGATTGGTTGAACAAGTTATTTTCTAGCAATTTACTATCTGTCAGCCTTGAACAATTTAATTTCTTGCATTTACTTTCTGTTGGCTGCTGACATGCCTTGAACAATTTTGTTTCTGCAGCTTTTAAGTTCTTGCTTGATTAATGGTAAATTTCAGTACTTCTATTTCCATTATTTTTGCTTGGTTGTTTTTTTTTTGTGTTGGGCCTTATGACATGTTGCATTATATAGAGACAGTTGTACAAATTGTTCCAACTCTATGTAAAGTGCATTTTTTGTTGGCCGCAATTTTAGAGCGTCTCTTCGTTCTTCACCGCGCTTTAGGGAGTCACTTTCCCTCATTCCCTTCGTGATTTAATTTGTGCTTATATTGTCTATTTTGTTTCATTTGGGACAATGAATTGATTAAGTGTGGAAATAGTCAGGTTAGTTAGCCCGATATTGTTTTAGCTTTGTTTGTCTTATTATTTCTCTATTGGCACGCTCATTGATTGAAAACTTTGGCAAAAATTTTTCAAAATTTCAATTCTCGAACAAGTTTTGGATCTATTTGCATAATCGAGTTTTACGGTTGAAGTGTAAAGCTTAAAATGGGATCTTTAGTTTGAATTCTCTTGTGAACTTTATATTGTTACGCGGCCTCATTGTTTGGACCAAGGTATGGATTTTGCACCTTATAGTCCTATATGTCGTTTCGTGAGCTTTGATATTTTTTGAGCATTAATAAATACGTACTTGCTCATGTTTCAATTGATTATTTGTGATGCCGGTTGTTGCTTTTATTCCAGAACTTGACATAATGATTCATTTTGAGAACACAACTTTGAGATGATGCAACCATGTGATAGAGGTATTTTAAGATTACCCACACCTTAGCCTTTTCTCTTTTCCCTTACACCCATATATTCCTTAGTTAGCCGCCATTGAACCTTATAGCCTTTTTATCGTTTATGTTAGCCACCCTTTTGTTTAGTTATGTTTATCCGTTTTCTTTACTTACCCCTAGCCGAAGTTCATTACCCAATTCAGAACGTTGAATTCTTGTGAAGAAAAAATTGAGTTAGGAGCATATATATATACATAAAAAAGATATATAATTGAGCTACTTAAGGCGAATTCGTACAATATAGTTCGTGGAAAGCTTCAATCAAAGTAGTTTATAATTTAAAGGTTGCTCATTCCTAACTATTTTGTATTGTAGATACATTTCTTGAGGTTGTGAACTTAAGGCTATTTCAAGCCACTTGTCCAAAGATTTCTCACCTTACCCCGAACCACATTTTAACCCTTTTTGAAGTCCTCTTAATGTTTGCATCGTTTCAATTTAAGTGTTGGATATATGATCTTTTGGCAAGCTTCTGGTAGTAATCGTGACAAATCGTGTATTGGAGTGTTTTGTTTAAGCCTAAACACCAAGGGTAGAGTGTATCATTTAGTGAGTTGTTTTAGTCTTGCTTTGGTGTTGAATAATTAGGTTGTTTTATGTAGCTATTTTGGTCCCACTCAAGAGTTCAAGGTTTTGTTCCTATTATTTGTCGTTATGCACTTTCCACCGCTAAGTCATTAATGCTTTTAGATCTTGCAAATGTTTTTAAATTAATGATCACGTTAAAAAGTCATTGAGTTCTTTTTGTAAGCATGTTAATTGGCCAAATTTGCTTGATGGCAAGCATAACACAAGTGTGAGAATATTTGATATCGCCATAATTATATATACTTTTTGGGTGACATCTGCTATTCTTAGAGTATCCCGCTAAGATAAAACCTTGAATTTTGTCCCTTCATGTGTTATTTATGTTAAATTATTATTTGTAAGGTATTTTTTGGAAGACAATCAGGATTCTAAGCTGAAAAGGCTAAGGCACGACATGTCCTCAAAAGAGCACAACATGCTCTCAAAGGCACACCATGCATGATTTGCACGTCATGAAGAAGAATGACTTAGATCAGCTGAAAAGTGGCAGGCACGATGTGCCTTGTCTAATAGACGAACATTCCCTGCATTTTCAAATCCAATGAAGAGGCGATAGATAAAAGGCACGTCGTGCTTACTTTTAGGCATGGCGTGCCCTTCCAGAAAAATAAATTCTATAATTTCTCAGCATTTATTCATTCAAAGTCGTCTTCCACACAAAATCCTGAAATTCTCTTCACTTGGGAGGCAAGGAAACTCATTTTGGAGCCTTTTTGGATGCAACCTTGAAGGAATCAACAACACAACACCGATTATCATCGTTAGGGGAATTCTAGCATTTCTAAATCTTTTGGTTATCTTTAGTTTTCCTTTATATATGATGTATATGTTGTGTATCTCCATGTATATGGAGTAGTTGTTTTTATGATCATTTGGGTTTGTAGAACCCTAAACATTGGATGATTGTTATATATTTGTTGGAATGAATATATCAATTTTCTTGGTTTGGAAGAATGGTTGTAGTCTTTATTTTGACACTTGAATGATTTGCCATGATTATTTGTGTTCCTTGATGTGAATCGGGTTTGCTTATATTCATTTCGAATGGAGTGAATTTATTGCTTTGTCTAATCTTTTAGGTTTGTGAGGGTAAAAATGGTGGATTATTTATGTGTTTAGCCTATGATTATTAAGTGTGTTCAAACAAAACCTGAAATCCGAGAAACCGAGCCGAACCGCTTAAACCACTTGATCCGAAACCGAAAAAAAAACCGAAACCGAAACATCACGGGACTGTTTAGGTTTTCATTTTTAGAAAGTCGTGAATTTATATATATATATATATATATATATATATATATATATATATATATATATATATATATATATATATATATATATATATATATACAAGTTAGTAACTTATATTTATAGTTTAGTTAGACATTCTAATACATCAAATACTATATTTTCAAATGATTTTTTTTATTTTAATCTATATCTATTAATAAAGCAAAATGATTTTGCCACATGTCCCTTCCACATTTCTCCAAAATTTCATTTTCCCGCCCATTTTTCCTTATATAACTCTTTCATTTAACTAATCTAATTTATTTTAGAAATTTTAAAATATTAATGGAAACTTATACAATTAAATAATTTTAAATGCTTCCTAATTTAACCTCTAATTTTCCTAAAATGTTTTATCTAAAATGATCTATTTGATTTGTATTTTTTTAGTTTTTTTAAAAAGTTAAAGAAAATGTTAAATGTTTTCTCATTCTTAAATTTTGGAAATTAATATTTATTTTAAAATTATGTTAACAATCGTAATCGATTTAATTTTTTTTTTTTCATAATCAATTGAATCTAAAAAAGATTTTATATAAAGCATGATGTTAAGTTTTTTATCATTAAAAAACAAATCTAAATATGAAAAGAGCAACACTATAATAATTTTCATAAAAGTAATACTTTCCAATAATATTGTAAATATTGTTTTCAAATTTAAAAGCAAAAACATTACAAAATTGATTTAGTTTTTATTGTAATATAATCAGTATTTCAAATATATATTTTCATATCTTCAATATATATTTATTATAATAAGAATAACAAATTTATATTTAATATAATTTTAATTATTTATCTATATCAGTTAATATCAAAATATTATTATCTTATTATTTCTTATAATAATATTATAAGTTATCGTATTTAGAAATATATATATTTCTTATGTATGCCCCATGTGTTACATGTGCCAATAATCTAGTTGTTTTATTAAATTAATTTAGTGTAACTTTTAAAAATTATAATCAAATAGTTAATATGACTTTAAACTTAAAAAGAATTTGTGCTTAAAAAATATATATTTTTATAAATTTATTTGCTTTTAAGCATATAACGGGTGACCGTGGACCGAACCGCGGGTAACCGGCTTCTAACGAGTAATCGAAGACCGGGTAACCGAAATCGAAAACACGGTTCACATGTTAACTACTAACCGAACCAAAGCGAACCGTGCACGCCCCTAATGATATATGTTTGTGAGTATTCAGTTTGCTTTATTATTTTAAGAAAATATGACCGAGTGATCTTTATGTTTTCTTTAGTTGATATCGGGATTGTGATGCTATCTTGAGTAATCGTATAATGTTACAATCATTACTCGCATGAAGTTCATTGTTAAGTATTCGATTGAGTGATCTTAGTTTACTTGCATGCACTTATAAATTTGAGAATTTTAATCATTGTTGAGTGATCTTAGTAACATATTTTTTGAATGCTTGTCATATTCATTCCAATCGTTTTTCATATTAATCACCCGAGGTTTAGGGGAAAGCATTCCCATATGATCACATTTTGTCAACTTGCATTCTTAAAACTCTTACTTTCCGGTGTTAATTTTTGTATTTGTGTGGAATTGCGATCGTATTTTATATTTTAGTTTACTTGTTATTATAATTCAATCATTTCATGATCATTACTAATTATTTGTAAGCAAGCAACTCGGTATTATTTGTGTGAGAAACTGTACGAGAGGAAACAGAGGGAATAACAAAGAAAATATGGGTTAAAAGTTCTGCTGATTCATTCAATTCCCAAAAGAATGCAAATACAAGAGTAAATAAATAGATAAAATAGACTCCAAAAACTAGGTCCACTAAAGCCACTTTATTATCAACTATCTTTTGACTCCTAAAAATTCTGAAGACCAAATCAAATTTAGAGACTAAAAATCAAACTAAAATAAACCCACGTGCACAGAGTGTGCTGCACTGCAGAGTGTATTAATTTCCAACATGCTCCCCCTTAATCCATGTCTGCATGCTTTGTATCCTTGATTCCAATAAGCTTCGTCATCTCTGCATGCCAACTTCGGTTCAATGTACTTCACGTCAACTTCACCATTCTCCACACGTTTACGTATAAAATGGAACCGGGTATCGATGTGCTTGCTTCTCCCGTGGAAAACGGGGTTTTTCATTAACGAAATCGTAGACTTGTTGTCTACGTAAAGAACGACCGGATCAACTTTAGACTTGATTAGATGACTTAGCAAAGCTCGTAGCCAAACTCCCTGACATGTTGCAGCGATAAACTCCGCCTCGCATGACGAAAGAGTGACATTTTTTTTTGCTTTTGTGAACTCCAAGAAATCAAATTGTTGTTGAGATAAAATGCCATTCCACTTGTACTCTTTCTGTCATCAACATCACTTGCCAAACTACTATCAGTAAAACCAGTCAACGTCTCTTTTGCTTCTTGTTGTGAGTAACGTAGACCAACGTGAATCGTTCCCTTAATGTATCGCAATATATGCTTCACGGCTTGAAGGTGTTGAGTCGTGGGTTGCTTCATGTACCGACTTACCATTCCGACTGCATAGGCAAGCTAGGTCGGGCCGAGTGTGAAGGAGATACCGTAAACCACCGACAACACTCTTGTACTCGGTTGAATTCACAGTAGCACCTTCTCCGTTTTTGCTGAGTTGCAACTTTGGTTCCATTGGGACTTTGGTGGAGTTACAATCTGACATTCCCATCCTTTCAAGGATCTTCATTGCATAAGTGGAGTGACTCAACCAGATGCTCCCATTTTCCTGCCTTACTTCAATGCCCAAATAATAGGAGAGATGCCGAAGATCACTCATATCAAACTGACTTTGCATTTGGACTTTAAACTTCAAAATTTCAGCAGCATTCGTACCTGTCACAATTAGGTCATCCACATAAACTCCAATGATTACAGTGTCGCCATTTGAGTGTTTCGAGTATACCGCATGTTCCTGTGAACAGCGACAAAAACCAATAGCTTTTAAGCTTTGGTCCAGCCGTGTATTCCAGGCTCTTGGGGCTTGACGAAGCCCATAGAGTGCCTTAAACAACCTGTATACCTTTCGAGGCTGATCCTTCTTCACGAACCCCTCCGGATGTGTCACATAAACGCCTCCTCTTTGAGTTCTCCATTAAGAAAGGCCGATTTCACATCGAGGTGGTGGACTTCCCACCTCCTTGTTGCTGCAAGAGCTAGTAACAGCCTTGTTGTTTCCATCGATCCGAGCCACTGGAGCAAACACTTCTTTGAAATCTCTACCTTGCTTTTGAAGATAGCCCTTCGCGACAAGTCGAGCCTTATACTTGATCACCTCACCCTGTGAATTCCTCTTTAGCTTGTATACCCACTTTAACCCAATTGGTTTACGTCCCGTTGGTAAAATCGGCAGTTCCGAGGTATGATTTTTTTCGATTGAGTCCAGCTCTGTTTTCATAGCCATTTTCCATTCTTTATCTTTCTCGGCTTGTGCAAAAGTCATTGGTTCATCATCATCGATGAAGTACTGCTCATCATCATCAAGTTCCACCCTTTCTGCTCGATAAACATCAGCGAGTGATTGGTATCCTTTTGGTCCACAACTACTTGAATCGCTGGCTTGGGAATCAACTTCAGGAATTTCAGCAGCACTACCTCCTTCACTTGGATGTTCCGAGCCTAAGTCTGGGAATTCAAAATTCTCCTGTGCAGTACCAGAGGATCGAGAATATGAGGTGATTAGAGGAGTCGAAATACCTGGTGAGTCTATTTGTGATTCTATCTCGTGATAACGACATCTAACACCATTGACCGTGAAAATCGAATGCGGTCCAATAGTTTTGTTACCATCTTCATGTAACCATGACCAACTTCCTTTTTCTTCAAACTTTACATCTCTACTGATTTGTAGCTTTTTAGTTTCGGGATGGTATAACCGGTATGCTTTAGTACCAGGTTCGATACCTAAATGAACCATCTTCTGACTCCGATCATCAAGCTTCCGTAAGTGAGGATTGGATACCTTCAATGAGCTACACAACCAAAATTTTTAATGTGTCTAAGATTTGGTTTGATACCTGACCACGCTTCATATGGGGTACAATTTGGCAATGCTTTCGTTGGAAGCCGATTCAAAATATATATAGATTGCATGTCTTACCGCTTCACCCCAAAATTCAGTCGGTAAACTTTTGCTCTTCATCATGCTCCTAGCCATTTCAACGATTGTTCGATTTCGTCGCTCAACAATGCCATTTTGCTGTGGGCTATACGGTGCGGTGAATTGCCTTGCTATCCCAACCTCCTCACAATAATTTGCAAATTCACGTTCATGAACTCGCCCCCTCGATCAGTTCGAAGAGATTTTATCCTTCGATTAGCTCGATTTTCAACCAGTGCTTGAAACCTTTTGAAAGCATCTAATGCTTCATTTTTGCTTGGCGGCGTTGGTTGGTGGTGAAATCGGACCACAAAGATCAGCATACACCAATTGAAGTGCAACACTAGACCTTCTCATGGACTGATTCGGGAAAGAACTTCGAGTTTGTTTGCCAACCAAACAACCTTCACACAATTGACAACCTTCACACAATTGAGTTGGATGACTAATTCTAGGAAGACCATGCACCATTTCTTTTGCTGCCATAGATCCAAGTGCTCCAAAATTCACGTGTCCGAGACGCGCATGCCACAGCCATGCATCCTCATCCAACTTTGCCATCTGATAATGTGGGTCACAAAATATATTGTGTTGGACCCCAAAAAGCCCATATCTAATTTGTGGGAGCCCTAGACTTTATAGAGAGAAGGGCAACAGAAACGTGGGGACTCTTCCTCAAGTAACCCTTCTGGCTTCAACCTGTGGGTTCCAGGTCTTCCTCCCCCTCCGGCCGGCGACCACCAGGTCCACCGCTGTCGTCGCCTCCGCGACCAATCGTTCCCCCCTCCATTTCCCTCTTGCACTCCCCCGCTCGCTCGATCTCCCTTCCACTCTGAGGCTCGCCAACGACAGCGGCTGCGGCCCAAACACTAGCGCCGCCGCCGCCGCCATCACTCCGTCGCCGCCACTCTCTCTCTCCCTCTACGATCTGCCTCCACTGTTTCTGCTTCGTGCAGCTTCCACGAACCATCAGCAGCTAATTCAAGCTCCGATCGGTAATGATTTGAGATCTAGTATTCTTTTGGTATTATTTTCAGCTAACGTAAGCCAAGTGATTGTATATTTATATTATTGCACTTATCGTCTCTATGACTCTTGCATTCTGATTATATTCCTATGAGTTTTAGTTAATCATATGGTTATTATTTCCCAATTTTGTAAATCTGACTTGTTCGTCGGAGGTGGATTCCGGGGCTCCGGCCCCGGGTCCGCTTCTAACGAGCTTCTCCTGTTGTTTCAGCTATGATCCGAGTCCGGGAACGATAAGGAACGGCTCCAACGTCAAATCTCGCCGGACTACGCTCGAACATTGGCGCCATCCGTGGGACCTCGAACAACTGGCCTTCGTGTTCTGGTTTCGTTCCGAGGTTCTGTCTGTTGTAATCTTTCATTATATGCTGCTGACATTCGACTCTCGTAGGTATGATTACAAGATTGATTAAAAAAAAAAGAGTTAAAGAGCATGTGAGACGCTAATGCATAACGGTAATCTTGTACTTATCATTCGAAGCAAGAATTTAGAAATTTGCATGCTAACACATGCTTGAAAAGAGCATCTATATCATAATTCAGTTATGATGGATTGATCACATGTTTCGCTGTGGAATAAGCTCTTAATTATAAGAAAGGTTAAGCTAGTGATCAACTTCTAGTTAGAGTAGAACTAGAGTCTCTAATCAAGACTCGAATCCCTTGAGAATTTCACTATGGTAAAAGTAAAGATTAACACAAAAACACTACCATTCACTTATTTAAGTCACCAAAACATAATGTACAACTTAATAATGCATTAAATAGGTTGTGCCACTTTATGGACAATTATTATAAGTTTTAGTTGTAGAAGGTGCATGGCAGTTCATTCTTTTCATAGTTGCATATAAAATAAAATGAATGAATTTAATTAGTATTGGTTTTGAAACTCTTGTTATAAACTCTTGGATTCATAGAAGTGGTGCATGGAGCTTTAGGTGGGTACTGGGTACCAGAGAGTTGAATGAGTCCTCAATACATGTTGCTGCTTTCTAATTTACCTAATGAACACATAGGTGCTGTTGATTTCAGTTTTATTGATTAACACATGTACAGTCTCTACCACTTAGTTAATTTGTGGATTAAAACAAGAAAGGATTAGGCAGTTCATAAACAACATTTTATAGATATATAGGGCTGATTCTGTTTGTGTTTGACAACAATTCCCATTATTTGACCCGCAATAGCATCTAAATGCATATAAAACACACACCACATGCTCGTATATATACAGTCCACGTACCTGCACTATATTTCCTCTTTTCTTTTAATTTTCCGGTAGCAAATACAGTAGTATAAAGGTGATTTTAGGCTCTTATAAGATCAACAATCAATATAAAAACAAATAGGGCCATGCTGAAGGCCAATGGCCCATTTGGCTATTTCTTGACTTATAAAACAGAAATAAATACATACACAATGCGGAGACATGGACTTTAATCCTCCAAAATGCTAATACCTTTAGTTGACCACATATTAATCACATGCATTGAGTTTTATTTGAATGTTGCAACACTAATCCATACCCGATTTTATGATTTTTGATGACATTCTAAACATAACTAACCTATAGGAACCGTAGGTTCCAAAACATTTAAAAGAATACTTTTCAATTAGAAATTTTACCTTGGGATTCTTGTATACTTTTGATGCTTATCACTTGCTTGATGATTCTTGCCTTGAACTTTGATTTTGTTTAAAGCTCCTTGTGATGGATTAAAGATGAAGCTGTGAGTTTCGAAAGAGCGGGGGAAAACTCTCAATTTCTTCCAAATTGGTAAAGGAGTAAGGAACTAAGTTTTTGGGTATTTATAAAAATAAGATTTGCTTAATTCATTATTTATAAGGATAGACCGGTTCCCTACAAGGGGCGGTTGCAAGCCTTCATTATTTATAAGGATAGACCAGTTCCCTACAAGGGGCGGTTGCATGCCTTCATTATTTATAAGGATAGACCAGTTCCCTACAAGGGGCGGTTGCAAGCCTTCATTATTTATAAGGATTGACCAGTTCTCTACAAGGGGCGGTTGCATGCCTTCATTATTTATAAGGATAGACCAGTTCCCTACAAGGGACGGTTGCATGCCTTCATTGTTTATAAGGATAGACCGATCCCTCCAGGGGACGGTTGCATGCCTTCATTGTTTATAAGGATAGACCGGTCCCTCCATGGGACGGTTGCATGCCTTCATTGTTTATAAAGGACAAACCAACCTTTACGGGGGTTGGCCGCATGCCTTGTTTAAAAAATTTATATGTACGGATTTATGCTTACTGATTTAGCGTTGCACTCTATTACACATTCTTATTACATGAACACAGGGGCTTAATATCAATATCGGGTAAGGTAGACTTACCATTAAGTCCAAAGTAATTAGTTTGAATAAAACCAATCACTCTGGACTTGGGGGACTTGATAATGTGGGTAACAAAATATATTGTGTTGGACCCCAAAAAGCCCATATCTAATTTGTGGGAGCCCTAGACTTTATAGAGAGAAGGGCAACAGAAACGTGGGGACTCTTCCTCAAGTAACCCTTCTGGCTTCAACCTCTGGGTTCCAGGTCTTCCGGCCGGCGACCACCAGGTCCACCGCTGTCGTCGCCTCCGCGACCAATCGTTCCCCCCTCCATTTCCCTCTTGCACTCCCCCGCTCGCTCGATCTCCCTTCCACTCTGAGGCTCGCCAACGACAGCGGCTGCGGCCCAAACACTAGCGCCGCCGCCGCCGCCATCACTCCGTCGCCGCCACTCTCTCTCTCCCTCTACGATCTGCCTCCACTGTTTCTGCTTCGTGCAGCTTCCACGAACCATCAGCAGCTAATTCAAGCTCCGATCGGTAATGATTTGAGATCTAGTATTCTTTTGGTATTATTTTCAGCTAACGTAAGCCAAGTGATTGTATATTTATATTATTGCACTTATCGTCTCTATGACTCTTGCATTCTGATTATATTCCTATGAGTTTTAGTTAATCATATGGTTATTATTTCCCAATTTTGTAAATCTGACTTGTTCGTCGGAGGTGGATTCCGGGGCTCCGGCCCCGGGTCCGCTTCTAACGAGCTTCTCCTGTTGTTTCAGCTATGATCCGAGTCCGGGAACGATAAGGAACGGCTCCAACGTCAAATCCCGCCGGACTACGCTCGAACACCATCAAACATACAGGTTCACTGTCTTCAAGAATTACTTTATATAATCTGTTCGGTGACCGAATCGACTTTATAAGTAGCTTTCCTTCTCCATCATAAACCTGCAACAATGTTCCTCGCATAACGATGCTATTTCCGTCTTCGGAAAGCTGCCCCAAACTTATGATGTTGTTGCATAACTTTGGGATAAAGTACACATCTTGTAACAGAAGTTGCTCTCCATTTTTGCAATGAAATAAAACTGAACCTTTGCCTTCGATATGTACCGTTGATCCATCTCCAAACTTCACTCGTCCCTTTATACTTGTATCCAACTCCTTAAACTTTGATCTTTGACCCGACATGTGATTGCTCGCCCCGTTGTCCAAGTACCACAGATTCGTCTTCACCATTTCACCTTCTTGTGCTAACAGTTTCGGGGTCACATTTTCTTCATTCAACAAAACCACATTACCATCCTCTACACTTTCTGTCATCAAAAGTGCAGGTTCTTCCTCCCCAGCTTGTGATAAATGTGCCTCGGGTTGGTTACGATCACGACAGGGCCTCCGACATTCAGATGCATAATGACCGATATCATCACAATTGTAGCACTTTAACTTGTTACGGTCACGACCTCCGACATGGCCTCGCCCATATCCATGATTCTGGTGCTGTGAATAGTTGTGACGACCACCTCAGCCGCCTCTTCCACCACCCCTGCCCTCTACCCCTGTCTCTATTTGAATTGAAGTTACCGATATGTGGGTGAGACTTACCAATGGAGGATGATTCTGCTTCTCCATTTTTCTTACTCCTTGACTGTCATTCCTCTTTTGTCAATAACAACTGAGTCGGTGTGTTGTCATTATGTCCAGATAATCGCTCCTCGTGTGCCTTTAACCTTCCCACAACCTCTTCAACCATCATATGTCGAGATCACCAAATTATTCGATCGTGGATGCAATCTGCAGAAACTTTGCAGGGACGGCACGTAACAACTTCTTCACCACATACGCCTCTTCAACAGTATCTCCCAAGACTCTGATGTTGTTCACGATGTTGTTCAATTTCATCGCAAAATCATCGACACACTCCTTTTCTTTCATCGTAAGGACCTCGAACTCAGCCTTTAAGGTCTGAATTTTTGCATTCCTCACATGATCAGCACCCAAGTACATTGTTTTTAAAGTCTCCCACGCTTCTTTTGCCGATTGCTTCTCCGCCAGAGACAGCAGTATCTCTTCGGGGATTCCTTGATAGATGGCAGCCATCGCCATCTTGTCTTTCCTTTCGTCCACAGCCTTCTTCGGATCCGTAGGTTCTATCTCGTCCCAAACTCCTTGGGCTTGCATGAAGACCTTCATCTTTATGGCCCATGCAGTGTAGTTGTTCTTTGCCAGCATCGGGTAATGGAGGGAGATCTGGCCATCTTGCTTCTTCGCTGTATCCATGGATGGGTATCGGGGCATATACTTTGGCATACAAAGTTTTAACGTGGCTCTGATACCATGTGTAAGCAAGCAACTGGGTATTATTTGTGTGAGAAACTGTACGAGAGGAAACAGAGGGAATAACAAAGAAAATATGGGCTAAAGTTCTGTTGATTCATTCAATTCCCAAAAGAATGTAAATACAAGAGTAAATAAATAGATAAAATACACTCCATAAAACTAGGTCCACTAAAGCCACTTTATTATCAACTAACCACTACTGACTTTTGACTCCTAAAAATTCTGAAGACCAAATCAAATTTAAAGACTAAAAATCAAACTAAAATAAACCCACGTGCACAGAGTGTGCTGCACTGCAGATTTGATTAATTTTCAACATTATTAACCGACAACTTATTATCATTATTCCATCAATTATACAAGTGTTCGATACCCGGTCTTATCTAATCTATACTAGTATACGATAAATAATATCTGCCTATTTGTTTGCTAGTTTTAGTTTACTTATTCCTGTTTTATAATTAAAACAAAGATATACATCACCTATCCACTTTTGTCTAGTGTTAGTTGTGTAGTAAAAAAATGGAAATCTAACCCCAGAATAGTAGATAGGATTTGTTGGTTAACATGTTTATAGGTTTTATATTCTTTTATTCGTTCTTGTGTTTTACGTAATTACGTGTACTTTGGTTGTAATGTATGACAATTTTTGTTGTTTAGCTATTGATTAAACTTTTACAAGATTGTTGTTTAGTGCATGAATACTACATACATGGCTTGTGGATTTTTATATTTTATAGTTTAACTTTTGTCCGAATGTGGTGTTTTTATTTTGTGGTTTTGTCTTTGTCTTGCTTCTTTTTATCATCACTTTTTCTTTCTTTATTTTAATTTACAATATCATGTGAGATAACTTTAAGGATAAACAAATAATGAGTAATATCTTTGCTTGTTTAGAGTTGAAAAACATGTTAACAAGAATGAGTTAAGTTGATGTGGCTTGTCATGGTTACTTCATAAGCATTTGGGGATTGTTTATCATGAATAAGTATGGGAACACATATTGAGAACGTTGTTGCTTGCTTTGAGGTTTTTGGATTTTTGATAAGGTTGTTGTTGTTAATCTCACTTGTAATATCCATGTGATGTAGGACATGGTCGGAGGTTCTAAAAGAAGCAAGGCAAGTACTTCACGTCAACGGGAGCCTTCCCCGGAGTCTGAATGGAGCTGTGATGAGCCGACGGTTAAGATGATATACAATCCTAACCACCCATACCTGTCATTCTCCGGGCTCTCCTCAAGTCTTAAAAAGGAATATTGGGAGCAATTGAGCAGTTTGGTGGCAAGGGAGCAGGGCGTCTCATGGATTTTAGAGGTCTTGTGCTTGTGTTACAATATTAGTCCCTTAAGTATTTTAAATAGTAAATTTGTCATTTTGAGACTCAATTTTAATAGGTAAAGTCGAGTTCGTGAATAACAAAAAAACTGACTATTGAGAAATTAAAATAAATAATACGAAACAAATTGAATTTGACATGAATACTAATTTTTTATTGGTCTGAATATAGATTTTTATTATAATCGTGAGACCCTACGAAATTGGAGGCCCTGTGCGGTCGAGCCTTTCGCACACCCTAAAAGCCACCCCTGCAAGGGAGCTCGACCCTGGGAGATACATCAATTGGGACTTTTTAGGTCGGGTGTAGTGCGATCCACCTATTCTGGAGCAATTAGAGTCGGTGTTCAGCATCTCTTACGGGGGATTTGTATTGAGGGCATGTGTTAATTTTGATGTCTATTCATGAGCCGATATACGTCGATTTATGTCTGGAGTTCTATTTGACGTTCAACTTAAACGAGGCCACGACAAACATGATGGCCCGAGATACAGTGAAGTTCATATTAGGTGGGGTGAACCGATCTCTGCCAGCCATTGATCTATGCAGGCGTTTAGGATTATATTCTGAAGAGGATTCTAGGCATGCAGACTTTGGGGACAATCTAGCAGAGGGGACTCAAAGGCACCGGCCGATTTCGACTATCATGGTTTCTTATGGAACGACATTGCTAGTGGTAATTTCATGGTTTCCAGAGCTTATGAGTCGAAAATTGGAAGCCCCTTTCATCATCTAATCCATCGATGCATCACGGTGGATGCGTTTTGTCGGAAGGAAGGTCCTAACTCCTAAGAAAGTAACAAAGTTGGACCTTTGGCTCATGTACGCCATTGTCCACCCGAAGGATATTGTCTCCATCCCGTATCAGCTCGCGACGTATTTCCTACATGCAAAATGTAGTGTGTGGCGGACGATTTATCACCCGTATTGCCAGGTCTTTAATATCCTGATGTAAGACCCTAATTTCGCAAGAGTGTTGTCATTAGGTCCCAGCTATTATATATATATATATATAACAGTTTACGACCTGCGTGGGTTTTAAGCTATCGTACGCATGCAGGCAGCTCAAGCAGACAGGTAAGCAGTTGACTTATTTTATTACTTTATATATATTAGATAACATTTTTGTTTTCTTATGATAACTTTTGATATATTGTATTTTATTAAAATTTGAATATTTTATTACTATCGCATTATTTTGTCTACATTCTAATCTAAAATTTATCATCTTCGGAACCATTTCCATTAAGCAGGCATGCAGCTGCCTAAATATATGATTTTATATATAATACATAATTGTTTTGTTGTTCTATTAAAACGTTTGTTATACAAATATATAGTTATGATCACTTTCCTTTAAACTACATTTTAACATAAAATTGTATTTCGTGTCAAGCTATTTTAAAATGAATTTTTTTTTATTTAGTTGATTAATTGATTGCACTCTTTCGTTCACACCGAATGGTAAAGCTGACTGGCTGGCAGGTAAACGACTAATTTTTTTATTACTTTATATATGATATATAACATTTTGGTTTTCCTGTGATAACCTTTGATATACTATATTTTATGAAAATATGAATATATTATTATGATTACATTATTTTAATCTACATTATGATATAAAATTTATTATCGTCAGATTTAATTTATTAGACAGGTAGGTATAGGGATGGCAATGGGGCGGAGATCTCAGTTCCCATCCCCATCCCCGCTTCATAATCCTCCCCTCCATCCCCGGCCCCATCCCCGTCGGGGAATGAGTTTTTATTCCCATCCCCGTCCCAATCGGGGATCGAGGATCCCCGTCAGGGAGTCGGCTTTTTCACGTTCCTAAAGATTATTTAAGTTTAAACTATAAATAGTAATTTAGTAGAAAAATATATGTAAATAAACATTAAAAAACTTAATTCAAACATATTTGAGGTATTTACATATATAACGTATAACTTTATAATAAAACTAAAACAAAGAAATGGATGCAAAACATTTATAAAACCAATAAAATGAAAAATAACAATAGTATTTTAAATTATAGAAAAGTCATATACAATGATATTTAATATATTATATAAAATGTAATGAATAATTTACATTGTAAAGTTAAATATATATAATAATTTATATTAAAACATAATTTATAATTGGGGTCGAGTTCGGGGATTAAAGTGTCTCCCATCCCCGCCCCATCCCCATTATTTTAAATCGGGGATTCCCCGTCGCCGTCGCCGTCCCCATCCCCGGTCAACTCGGGGATTCCCCGGTCAAATCGGTGTCGAGTTACGGGTTCCCCGTCGGGGATGAGTTTTTTTGCCATGCCTAGGTAGGTATACAACTAACTAATTATTTTATTTCATACATAATATATAATTGTTTTATTTCTGTGTTATAACGTTTGATATATTATATTATACGAAAGGACGAATATATCATTATGATCGTTTTTTTCTTTTCTACATTCCAACATAAAATTGTTTTCGTCTCAACTATTTTTAGAATGAGATTTTTTATTATTTAGTTGGTTGATCAATCACATTCTTTCTATTTATAAACTTAGATTGAAAGCATAAAATGATCATCAATTGAGATTCACGATCGGTAGCTAGTGTTATTTTATTATTTTAAAGTAATATATTTATAAAAATACAATTTATGATCCTGTTGCAACGCGCGGGTTACACATTCCTAGTTATATACAAGATGAGGTGAGTAATCAAAGACATATAAGACGTGTTGTTTGTATAGAAGTTTGGTCGATTAACGGTTTACACTCCTAAACCTTAACTTTAATCGAATAACATAAACGCCCCGTAATTTCAACTATTATTAAATTAACGTAAAGCACATTGCTAAATTTAAATATAAAAGTTACATTAAAGTTCTATTTATGCTAAGTTAATATTAGGATGCTAAATCTGAATCCCTCAGTTATCCGAGGACAGCGACCTAGCTCGTGAGATAAACGATTTTTTACTCCGATGCGCCACCACTACTGTTAGGCACAAAAAGGACTCAATCAAACTTGTTTTATTTCTTAAGTGGAGATCTTTGATCAAACATGTTGGATACACTTACGTTGAGATGAGTAAAAATCTCATTTTCCTACAGATAGAGATGGCAACGGGGACGGGTATTACCGGAGACCCCTTTTCCCGTCCCCGACCCCGACTTTGAAAACCCGTCCCCATCCCCGACGGGTATTTTCTTTGCATCCCCATCCGCGTCCCCGACGGGTAACGGGGATCCCCTACGGGTATTCGGAGATTTTTACCCGTTAAATTTTAAATTGTGTATTTTATAATTAATGTTTATGAAATAGAAAATTTGGACAGAAAATATTATATTTATATATTTAATTAATATAACATTAGATTAATAACTCGACACAAAAAAATTTTAATTGATCAATCACCTAATAAAAATTGTTCTATGATGCAATATAAAATTAAATCTAATTACAATGTCAAAAAGGAAACATAAAACTCCCAACATTATGTAATAAAGTTCCTACAAAAGAATCAAATTAGAAAACATTAAATTAATTAGTATATTAATACAACTTTCCTACGTATATTAGATGTGTATTATTGGTAATTATAATGAATTGTGAAACTTAACACTTAAACACAAATTTAACTTCAAAAATATACTTAATCTTATTTAGATGATACAACATTTTTAAAGTTACTGAAAATTAAAAATAACAATGTTGAACAATAAATACACGTGTGATGTATGTATATATATATATATATATATATATATATATATATATATATATATATATATATATATATGTGTGTGTGTGTGTGTGTGTGTGTGTGTGTGTGTGTGTGTGTGTGTGTGTGTGTATTCAAATATTTTTATATACTATGCATATAATATATGATTTATATGTATAATATTTAAGCATTTAACTACTCATGTATGTATTTAACTATGATATTCATATTCATATGTAATATTTAAGTATTTATATATAAATAGGTTAAAACCCATGTATTACAGGTATTGATATAAAACAATTTGTTATATATTAAATATTTATAAAAAGGTGGAATTACTTAAGAACCCGTAATTTTTTTTAATTAATATACAATAAAAACCAATAAAAAGATGAAATACAGACAAAATCATTGAGTCAATGGTAAAAAATGATGACTCTTAGTCATGTTTGAATCAAAAGAAGACATAAAATAAGATTCAAAATATTTAAGTTATTTATTTAAATATATTATTTTATGACTCTTACATATGTGATTCATTTCAATTATTATCTTCTTATTATTGATTTAAAAATGTTGAACCTTTATTCTGTTTTGTTTATTATTATGTTATCATCAATAATCTCATAGAAATCAAATAAATTTTAAATGATTATTATTTAATATTTTTAGTTTTTATAAAGTATATTAATTTAAATTGTATAAATATGTTAAAGACCTTAAATTAAACCATATACAAGTTTTCTTATTGAGGATGTTTTAATTAATAATACATATTTATTGCCTAACTGATTAAAACATTATACAACAATTCTAGTGTCAACTTAATAAATAAATATTAATTAAGATTAATTGAAATTAAGTTTTTTTTTTAAAAATATAAATTTGCAACATTTATTGAAGTTTTGGAAAATATTAATACAAAATTTTATTAAAGAAAATACATTTGAAATTTGAATGATTATTTTTCTTAATGTGTGGTCAAAGTTTCATAACTAACATATAAAGATTTGATAATTAAAAGATTTTAAATTTTATTGTATACTAAAGTATTTAATTATTATTTCATAAAATTCTTTATTCTTTCGGACATTTAAAATTTGAAGTTAATTATTTTATTGATCTTTTAAAAATATATTTTAAAATTAAATTCTTTTATTTTACTATTTTTAAAAGTTAATTACTATTTGAGAAATTTAAACATGAAATTTATTATTTTATTGATTTTTAAAATATTTATTAATTTTAGCTTGTTAATATTGAAAATTTTTAATGAGTATTAGTTGCAATTTCAATTAGTTTAGGAAACAAAAATAATAAGTTTAAATACTAAATAAATCAAAAAATGATATGCATGTTACTTAAATTAATGTTCATTTTTATTTTTGGAATAAGAGCGAGAAAATAAAAAATTAGTGTATTAAGAGGATGACATGTGGCAATGATTGTTCTCATTTATTATAATATATAGATATAGATATGTTATTTATATTTATATTATGTTTCGGGTACGGGTACGGGTACCCGAGGGGTAATCCCATCCCCGCCCCCGTCCCCGGTTTTAAAATTCGGGTATTACCCGTCCCCATCCCCGGTCAACTCGGGGATTACCCGGTTAAAACGGGTTCGGATGTCGGGTTCCCCATCGGGTTCGGGTTTTTTTTTTTTTTTTTTTTTTGCCATCTCTTTAGCCAAAGATGGGAAAATGAGAGTCGGACTAGTTTAATTCAGAAATTTCTGGTACTGAATTGGAGATATAAATCGTCATCTTATTTAAATTCCTAATGTAATACATATAATGTCCTAAATCATAATTATACGCAAAACCCATTTTAAATCTCAAAATTTCATTCATCATTCGTGGCAATCAATTATTCAACACTTATGGAACTGTTGTTAGTTAGTATAAAATAGTTGTTAATTTTTATCTTCTAGAGTTTTTGTGTTTTAATTTTAATTTTCAGCATTTATAACATTATAAAAAGTACCAATAATTGGTATAAGAATTATTACTATTTTTTTGTATTGTACGTCATGCATTATATGTTGTACAATGAACAATGGTATCAAACAAGACTAGTATCGATTTCCCGGTACCAAACACGGTACTAGTACCTATCACAAATATCACAACTTGGTATGGTACTCAGTCTCGTATTTTCGTTTAATTCGGGAGTCGGAACGGTACGGTACTAGTCCGAACCTCATCGTCTCGATCATCCTACACTTAGAGGAGATTGTTAGGTTGTTTAATGTCTCAATCAAACTTTGCGATGATTTGCAATAATAAGTTTAAGTCTGTTTTACATTGTTACATAAGTTCTATATGTCAAATCTGCCATCATCAATTGAACCGATTTGATAGTTTTTGTTTTAGTTTTTCATGTTTCTTGGACAGGTTTGAATTCATTAAGTGGTTTGTTATTTGTGAACAGATGTTGTTCTTTGTGAACAGATATAACACTTATTGAAATTTATTTCCAAGTCATCATGTAACATTAATGTGTTTATATATCTAAACATTTTATAAAGAAATTAATAAATCAAACATTCTCTTAAACCATTTATTAACATATTTTAAACAATCTTTAGTATTTAACGTATCGGTTTGACAATTCAAATTTTAATAACGTCATGTGTTCGTGTCTTGATCCAGAGGCGTCAGGCTGCAAAACCGATGAAAAATACTAAGTGAAGGTCGAAGCAGGGGAGTCCTGCGTCGACACTCCGATGCTAAAGTCAGTCACTATATTTGAGAGAGTTTTTAGAGTGAAATTAAATCTCAGTATATTGCGTACCGTTTTTTGATGATGAGAAGCCCTATTTATACCTTTGGCGGAGGTGCGTGATTAATCAGATGACCAATCAGAATAAGACAGCTGTCATAACAGATTTATTCCTATATCCTCATGTGCCTCAAACGTATCTTTTCGGTTATTTAAATGGTCCCCTCAAAAGTGACGCGTGTAAACCACCCACGCTGGCCCACCTTAATTAATTTACTTACTTATGACTAAAAACCCATTTTCCACATACCTTATCAAGTCCCCCAGTTTTAATGTTTAAAGACGTTTTATACATTAAAACTATTGATCCAGGACTGGAGGTTTTGATATTAAAACTTCAGGGTTTTACCAAAGATATATGATCATTAAATGCTGGGGCCCCCTTAGCCCACTAAATGATTGCTTTTATTTGAAAACATCCCATCCCTGACTTACCACACGGCGTGTGAGACTTTACACCTGCGCTTTTTCTAACCCTTCCATCCCATCGATTTGCCTATTAAAAAGCAAAAACCTAGTTCCCAAAATATCCCGCCTATTTTTGGTTTACAACTTCACCTTCCTTACTCAAAATTCTCCTCACTTCGTAAAAAACCCTTTCTTCGCCATTGTCAGTCCTTTCCTTGTTCGAACTTTGCCGTGGCCTCTCTGTAAAATCTCCAGGTCAGTCTTCTATCTCTATTTCAATATGTCTAGTTCGATTAAGGTGATTGACGTGCATCCCTCCATCTCTCGCTTCTCTTATGAAAAATTTCTGCGAACCTTCCAAATTTCACTAGAGTTGAGGCCTGAACTTCCTGGAGAAAAGGTTGTAGCCAAACTCCCTCCTCCAGGGAAGATGGCCTTATACACTAAATCATTTTCTATGGGCAACCTCCGTTTACCTATTTCCCATTTCTATCTGGAGGTCCTGCGTCACTTCGAAATTCATTTCAGTCAAATGTCCCCACTAGGAACCCTACGTATTACCTTCTTTGAGGCGATGTGTCGAGTTCTTGGGGTCGTGCCTACTGTAGCCCTTTTTAGGTATTTTTTCAAATTAGGGGCCAGTGGTGACTGGTACATAATTGAGAGGCGTAAAAATTCTGCGGAAATCATAACTAGGGTTCCTTCAGGTGTTAAGAATTGGAGGGACCAATGGATCTGGATAGATGTTTCTATACTTCCCAACCCTGTGGGTTCTCTTCTCACCTGGACCCGCGGAGTCCGTGCCTCCAAAAATGTCATCCCGCTGGACATTGAGTTCAACGTTGAGGCTCGAGACATTTTGGCCGAATCTCCTATGAGAGGCCGAACCCTTCCTGATGGCGTATTAAGATTGCTTGGAATGAGCAACGTTTGGAATGACCCTAATCAAATCCCTGTTATCCAGAAAGATGGAGAGGGTACGTATTATTGATAGCGTTATTACTTTTTTGTTGAAGTGTCTATTAACCCCTTAATCTACCTTTGTAGTAATGGGTGTCTTAGATTGGCTATCTGAAGAAGATCTGGGCACTGTAGAGATATCAACTCTTCCTTTAACAGAAGCAAGGGCTGCCAATGCTACCATTCCCCCACATAATCAAGCAAATGAGGAGGTTCTGGAACCTGATCCTGTCAATACGGCTGAGGCGGCTCTGGAAGTCGAAGAGACTGAGATTCCATCAACCGAAAGGAGTACCCCTGAGATGCCTGCCGAGATTTCCTCCCGAACTTCTCCCATCATGACTACCAATGAGCCTGGGTCAGATCGCCCCACTCCCTTCAAACGAACAAAGATGGCAGCTAGAGGACACACTCATCCTGGAGGATCCAGCCAAGGTTTTTTGCCTCTCCACATCCTTTGTAAGGTGCCTACCTAATTATTTCTAATGCTAACATATGTCTACCTCTTTTTAGCAGTGAACCTAGATTCAGATGAAGAGGAAATGACAGAGCTGTTCCCCAGAAAAAAGACAAGAGTTGAAACAACTGGCATTGGTTCACCTACGATTCAAAAAACCCCCCCACGAGCAACCTCAGAAGCTTATGCCCATCATAACGAGACTTTTGTACCCTTCTTGGACCCTGATGCACGCTTATTGTCTGACATAGAAAATCTGGAGAGTCAAGCTCTGAAAGAGCGGGCACGCAAAACTCATTCTGAACTTTTAACAATTCATGTGGAGATGGAAACACGCTTGGAAAGGGCTGAAGCTGTGGTTTTGGGTAGCAAACAAGAAAATTTACGAGTTAAGGGATTAGAAGAGGATGTGAAACGCCAACGTGCAGCTCTGGAGACAGAAGGGAAGTTAAGGGCGCAGTCTGAAGACAAAATTGCCAGTCTGCAAAGAACCCTTGTTGAGGAGAGGGAAAAACACCAAAGAGAACTGGAACAGGAACGAGCAGTTTGGACGGCAAAATTGGAACAAAGTCAAGATACAATAAGCAGAGTTCAGGGTGAGAGAAAAACCTGGAAAGACGAGGCCCTGCTTTTACGTTCCAAAGTTGAAGCCCATGATAAGGAACAGACTGAGATGGAGGCAGAGCGGAGCAGGTTAATCTCTGAAGCTATTCCCCATGTGTTTTATACCCTGACTCGTAGTGAGCAGGATTCCAAGCCAATAGCTACCATTCAGAAGAATGCTATACGTCTGGGCCGCCATAACCAACTGATGAAAATGGCTCCCCACATGCCTGCAAACTTTGAAGCTACTGCACAACATGATTACGCTCCTACTGCCCGCCAGGATTTGATCGATTCCATCCATGCATCCGAGAATTTGTCCTATCCCTATCTGGAGTTTATTCGGGGCCACCCCGAAAAAAGCATTGATGAAATTCTACAAGTTTCTCCAGATCCTGATGCACAGCCTGCCAAAGTAGTTGATGATCCAGCTACCACTCCTGCTCCCTCTGGGGCCTTTGATTCTCATTTGACTTCCATCTGACATCTGTATACGTTGTATTTTGAACAAATCATTAATAGCAACTGATTTTTGTGTCCTGTTAATTTTTCTTTGATTATTGTGTATCTGTATTGTTATGATTAATCATGCCCTTTTAATAAGAAGGCTTGCAGCCGGCCTCTGGAGAGGTCGACCTATCCTTTTGATAAGAAGGCTTGCAGCCGGCCTCTGGAGAGGTCGACCTATCCTTTTAATAAGAAGGCTTGCAGCCGAGGTCGACCTGTCCTTTTGATAAGAAGGCTTGCAGCCGGCCTCTGGAGAGGTCGACCTGTCCTTTTGATAAGAAGGCTTGCAGCCGGCCTCTGGAGAGGTCGACCTATCCTTTTAATAAAACTTGAAAATTACTAAATTTAAGTGATACTGCTTTCTCGCAACACATTCATATTTTATTAATGCTCCCGAAGGTTCACTTCTTCATCCATAGAATTTACACATAGAATTTCTTCAAACTAGAGATATGCCATGTGCGAGGAACAGTTTCCCCCTGAATCGTCTCCAGTTCATAGGCTCCAGTCCCATAAGCAACCTTGATTTTGTAAGGACCCTCCCAGTGGGGACCCATTTTCCCCATGTCTTGGATTCGGCTTGCCTCATTCTTTCGCAGGACTAAATCTCCTGGGACAAGCTGAGTATTCCTGACGCGCCTGTCATAATACCGCTTCATTTGGGCCTTTGCTCTAGCTTGACGGATAAGGGCAGCACTCCTTCTTTCCTCCAGTAAATCCAAATCCAGGCATCTCTGCTCTTCATTTTGCTTTTCCTCGAAGAGTAACACTCTGAAACTAGGAACACTAACCTCAGGAGGTAGAACTGCCTCCGCTCCATATACGAGACCAAACGGAGTTTCTCCCGTACTATCTTTTGGAGTAGTTCTGATGCCCCACAGGACATTCTGTAGCTCATCTACCCATCCTCCTCTGCATAACCCTAGCCTCCTTTTCAGCCCTTTAACTATTTCTCTGTTGGCAACTTCTACCTGCCCATTAGCCTGAGGGTGCGCCACGGAGGTAAACTGCTGCTGGATCTTCAATTCTTCGCACCAGGATCGAAAAGGGTCTTCCGCAAATTGTTTCCCGTTATTACTAACCATAGTCCTTGGAATTCCAAATCTACACACTATGTAATCCCAAACGAAATTCCGAACATTCTTTTCCTGTAATTGAAGCCACAGCTTTTGCTTCCACCCATTTGGTGAAGTAGTCTATCGCCACAATAAGAAATTTGACACGCCCAGGAGTCTCGGGAAAGGGACCCACTATATCTATCCCCGATTTGTCAAACGGCCAGGAAACAGAAACAGGAAACATTTCCATCTGGGGTGCCCTTGGAACATTCGCGTGTACCTGACAGGATGCACACTTCTGAATCTCCTTCCGTACGTCCTGGAGCATAGTAGGCCAATAATAACCCAGGCGCAGAGCCTTCCCCACAGTTGCTCGGGCACCACTATGAACCCCACAAGATCCCCAATGAATCTCCTGAATAACATTCATAGCCTCCCGAGGACCCACACAACGAAGCCACGGCGAGAGGTTTCCCCGCTTGAACAGAATACCTTCCCTTATCACAAAATTCGGCGCTCCCTGTCGAATCTTATGGGCCTCCTTCTGATCCTCAGGGAGAATCTCATTAGTCAGATATCTTTTTATCGGATCCATCCAAGTTTCTCCTTCCTCTTGAATGTCTGCCACCACCTCTTGATCAATGGCCTTATTATGCAACACCTCCACCAGCACCTTCTTTGTGAGATGATCAAAAGCCAACGTAGCCAACTTACTAAGAACATCCGCTTTCTTATTCCTGCCCCGCGGTATCTGGGTAACCGTTATTTGCTTAAAACGTGACATCAGGCTTTGCACCACAGCTAAGTATGCCCTCATGGATTGGTCCCTTGCTTCGAAGACGCCGGCTATCTGATTGGCTACCAGTTGAGAGTCAACAAAAACTTCCAGATAATGTATGTCCATTTCACTTGCAATCCGAAGACCTGCAATGAGGGCCTCATATTCAGATTCATTATTAGATGTCGAGAAATCGAAACGCAGGGCATACGTATACTCCTGGCCTTCCGGATCTGTAAGAATCATCCCCGCTCCAGAGCCTTCAGCACCTGATGACCCATCAGTAAACAAGGTCCATACTTCCAGTTTAGGCATTTCCTCCACACCAGCCCCCTGCTGTAATTCTACTATAAAATCCGTCATGACCTGACCTTTAAAAGAAATTCTAGGCCTGAAATGAATATCATGCTCTCCTAATTCAATAGCCCACTTTGCCAATCTTCCCGAGTGCTCAGGCCTGAGCAAAACCTGCCGTATGGGTTGGTCCGTGAGAACTATCACATGATGAGCCTGGAAATACCTCCTGAGCCTTCTTGCTGCCAACACCAAAGCATATGCTAATTTTTCTAGCGGAGAATAATTGATCTCTGGACCCTGTAAAGCTCTGCTGAAATAATATATTAGCAATTGCTTCTTCTTTCTTTCCGCCATAAGGACAGCCGCTACGGCCTCCTTTGCCACAGAAAGATAAACGTATAATTCCTCCCTTGGAATCGGTGCAGTCATCATAGGCAGCTCGCTGATAACCTTCTTCATCTCTGAAATGCCCCTTCAGCCTCCTCCGTCCACAAAAAGTTATTTTTCTCAATAGATCCCTTAAGGGTTCTGAAGAAAGGAAGTGATTTTTCCGCCGCTTTTGATAAGAATCGCCCCAGAGCTGCCAACCTCCCATTTAGACTTTGTACCTCTTTCACCGTTGAAGGGGACTTCAGCTCAGCAATAGCTCTAATTTTGTCTGGGGCGGGACCTATACCATCATTAGTTACCCGATGCCCCAAGAATAAGCCCTCTGTAACACCGAAAGAACATTTCTTGGGATTAAGACGCATTCCAATCTGCTCCAGCCTTTCTAATGTTTCCTTTACGTCAATGAGTAGTTGTTCTTCCGTCTGGATTTTTATTACCATATCGTCCACATAAGCCTCCAGATTCCTACCAATTTGCTTCCTGAACACCCAATCCACCAACCGTTGGTAAGTTGCTCCTGCATTCTTCAGGCCGAAAGGCATTTTCACATAACAGAAGATGCCCTGCTCCGTATGGAAGGCCGTTTTGTCTTCATCGCTCTCTGACATCTGGATCTGGTGATAACCCTTGTATGCGTCCAAAAAGCATTTCCACGGATACCTTGCAAGGGATTCCACTTTTTTGTCAATCTCTGGCAGGGGGTAACAATCTTTAGGACAAGCTTTGTTAAGATCCTTATAGTCTACGCACATTCTCCAAGATCCGTCGGTCTTCTTTACCATAACTGGGTTTGCCACCCAGGTTTGGTACTTTACCTCTCTCATGATCCCTGCCTCTACCAACTTTCCCACCTCCTTCACTACCGCCGCACTCCTGTCAGAAGCCAAAGATCTTCTCTTCTTACACACAGGCTTTGCGCCAGGGTAAATATTTAAGCGATGAGATGTTAAGAATTTTTCACCTTCCATTTCCAGAGACCTGGGGATTCCTACCATATCCTGAGGCTTCCAGGCAAAGGCTGCTTGGTGACCTCTCAACAATTCAATAAGTTTCTCCCTGCTTTTTCTAGAGAGATCTTTTCCCACCCTAACCTTCTGATCCTCATGACTATGATTAATGACTACTTCCTCCTGAAGATCCAACTCACATCCAGATGAGGCGTCTGCCACAGCAACTGTTTGCATTAACTTAGCCCTAACTGGCTCTGCCTTAATTGTGACTATTCCTCCCCAAGATGGGAATTTAACTAGACCATGGTTTGTCGAAACAATCGCCTGCATAGCCTTTAGGGCTGTTCTTCCCAAAATAACATTATACGGGGATACCGATCGTATGACCACAAATGTTAGCCATTCAGACCTTGAATCCGCACCCTCTCCCAATCGCGTATACAGGGAGATCTGGCCCAATGGCCAGGAGGTTTCACCTAAGAACCCCACCAACGGGGTTGCTGATGGAGTAATTTGAGACTGAAGCTCCAAGGGTAATTGCAAAAAACACTGCTCATAAATAACATCACAAGAACTCCCCCCATCCAAATATACATTACAAATAGGGATCCCCTCTATAAAAGCGGTAATGGTGACAGGTCCCGACCATTCACCTCTTGATGCTGGAAAAGAAATATCCTCCCCCTTCTGCCCCGATACTCTAGCCTTCTTGTCATTATTTCCCCCTTGGTGATCCTCCTGCCACGCGTATCGTCTAATCATGTGCACTTCACCACCTCCTGAAGATCCAGCTCCTGCCCCCTGAGCCTTTCCCTGCCAATTAAATTTTTTAACACCGCCCTTCTGTCCCCTATTTCTCAAATCACTTAGCAGATGGGCCAGCTTTCCCTCCTTTACCGCCTTTTCTACCCTCTACTTCAGTTCCCAGCAGTCATTCGTGTCATGGCCTCTTTCTTCATGAAAGTCGCAGTAAGCCTTTTGGTTGCGCTTTGATATGTCGCCAAGCATGGGGAGGGGTGGAGCGAACGTGGCACATACCTGTTCTGTGAATAAAATTTCTTTCAGGGATTTCGAGAGGGCTGGGCTTGGGTCTATAATAGAATTATTATCCCTCGGGATGACACCCCTTCTATGGTCATATGGAATTACAGAACTGTTACGCGGCATTTCCCTTTCCCGACGGTAGGGCGTTGGCTTACTTCCATGCCTTAACTCCTTGCTATCCCCCTTTCGCACCACCCTATCACGTGATGAGCCAGAGCCCCTATCCGAGTCTTTCCGACCGTGAGTCTGCGTCTGAGCAACAATCTCCTTAGATCGAACATAATTATATGTCTTTTCCAGCAATTGCTGGTAAGTCTTAGGCAGGTCCTGCGACAGTAACTCCACCAATTGCTTTCCTCTTACACCATGAATGAACGCCGATATCTTAGCGTCATCATTCAGACCCATGATCTGTTGGCTCTCCAGATTGAACCGCTCCACAAATGTTCTAAGAGACTTCTGCTCCCCCTGTTTAATACTATGGAGCTCCAGATGAGTTTTAGTGTACCTTTGCTGCTGCATGAAGTTTGCTCTGAACTTGGTACGCAATTCTTCGAAGCTGTTAATACTTCCCGGCAACATAGATTCATACCACAACCTAGCAGTTCCTTTCAAAGTCACTGGGAACATATGACATGCTACCGGTGGAGCCCATCTAGAGATCTTCATTGCCCCAGTAAACAATTGCAAATGGTCATCCGGATCACTAGTCCCATCATATAAGCCCACATTAGACGGTATTTTAAGGCCAGAGGGTAAGGGATACGACTCAATCCAGGAGGCTAAGGGAGATTCATTCCATACTAACGATGGTTCTGAGTAATCAGATGGGAATTGTCCAGCAGATGGGCCTCTCCAATGAACATTGGGATAGGGAGCCCTAATTAAGGGGGCATTAACAGGTAGGCTCTGAGCCTGAGGGGTAGAATGCGCAGTAACCATAGGAGTTGAGAACATCACTCGGCTTCCCACTCCCGGGGTTCTTGGGAGTGAAAGGGGGGGTAACGCAGTTAAACATGAGACAGGAATCATAGCCGACGTAACTGGCCGCAAGGGAATAGGATTACCTGAAGCCGGAGTTACAGGTGTGTGTGTGAGGTTTGGGACAGGATCATGCGGCATCTCGACCTCTTCAATCAGCTGATCCTCTTCTTCTGCATCTAGAAACAGCCTGGTCGTAACACCCTCCAGCCTCAACTTGCGAATCCTTTCCGCCATCAACGTTTGCAATGAATCGAAATGACGATGAACAAAATCCATATTCACCACAGGATCTTCAGCGATATTCACGCTTTCCACCACAGCTAAAGCACTTGACAAATCAGGAAGATTAGACGGTCCAACCATTGCTATCAAGCCCAGAATCAAGAAGGTTTTACGAACGATAGAAACTAGAAAACGGGTACCACGGATGGCGCCAATGTTCGTGTCTTGATCCAGAGGCGTCAGGCTACAAAACCGATGAAAAATACTAAGTGAAGGTCGAAGCAGGGGAGTCCTGCGTCGACACTCCGATGCTAAAGTCAGTCACTATATTTGAGAGAGTTTTTAGAGTGAAATTAAATCTCAGTATATTGCGTACCGTTTTTTGATGATGAGAAGCCCTATTTATACCTTTGGCGGAGGTGCGTGATTAATCAGATGACCAATCAGAATAAGACAGCTGTCATAACAGATTTATTCCTATATCCTCATGTGCCTCAAACGTATCTTTTCGGTTATTTAAATGGTCCCCTCAAAAGTGACGCGTGTAAACCACCCACGCTGGCCCACCTTAATTAATTTACTTACTTATGACTAAAAACCCATTTTCCACATACCTTATCATCATGTGACCTAATAGTTAATAACAAAGTAACATGTAAGTATGAGTATAACAATATAAAAATTAAATAATTTTTGATTTAATGATGTTTAATAATTATAATATTATTATTCGTGAAAAAACAAGAAAAGTGAAAACAACTATTAAGAATCCATTATGCCTTAGTTTGTTGTGATAATTTTACATCTTAATCGTTATTTTAAAATTCAGATATTAAATGATCATGATTGTTTGTTAAATTTCAGATTTAAGTGGATTTTATATTTTAAATGATTTTAGACTGTTTGTTGCATTTCAGATTTAAGAACATTAAGAGGCGAACTCCCGTCTGAAATATGAAATTAAGGTCTGAAAATTTTTCTTTCTAAATTAAATTAATAATTTATTTAAATAACATATTGAATTCAGTTTAATTAATTAAAAATAGTTATTTAATTGTATTAATAAAAAATACTAATTTAATCAATTTAAAATTATAATTTAATTTAATTAATTAAAAATATTTATTCAATCTAATTAATTAACATATAAATAATTTTAATATGTTAGTTATAAAAATACTATATATAAATAGTTTAAAACTTGCAATTTTATTAATAGTTTTCAATTCTTTAAATTCAGAATTTAAGATAAGGTCTTAAATTTCAGACGTGATTTTATATTTTAAACAACAAACTTTAAGATTATAATTTAAATTTCAGATGTGATTATAATTTTTTGGATATTTAATATCTTTAAAACAAATAGCACATATGTCATTGTCATAAAAAGATAAAGGTTTATTATGAAAAAAACCAACATGTTTTCCAATTTTTAGCGATTTAGTCCCTCCATGTTATTTTTTACCATTAAACCCCTTATGTTACCAATTCGTTGTTGGTTTTGTGAAATAAATGACTTGTAACCGGTGATACCGGTAAGAAATCCTATGTGGCTGCTGATGTGTATATCATCATCCTTACAAGAGTTTACCTGTTACCCTCATTTACTCAGTGTTCCTCATTCACCCTCATTTACTCTGTTACCGTTTTTACGACATTGACTAACCCTGAGAAACCGTCGATACCCACGGACGAAATCAACCAAATTCTTGGACATCACAACCACGAACTACAACGGACCTCCATGGACGAACGAGGTCAACGGACCAGGTAAGTGAATCGAACCCTAATCGTTGATGAACAACCCTGATTTTCAGTATGAACCCTAATTTTCATCATGAACCCTAATTTTTGTTATGAACCCTAATTTCGATTTTTTTGATAGGAGAATGGCATCATCATCATCCCAAGCAAATATTTTTTCTTTTGATTTGTATTATGCTGGGACGTTTGTGAAAGAACCAGTGTTAAGATATGCATTCTGTATGGTGAAGACTTTTATGGATGTTAACTTTGATAATCTAGATTTCAATGGGTTTTTTGGTATGATTTATTCATTCACTAAAGTCAGAAACATGTCATTTTACTATGTTCTTGGTAATGAAGAATTGGAAGATGGTCTTAGGATGCTATCAAATGATGATCAAATGAAAGGGTTCATTCAACATGGATGCAGAAGTAAGGATACATTATTAAAGGTTTATGTTGATGAATATGAAGAAGACTTGGAAGAGTTTGTTATATATAATGATCCTGAAGTTGAAGAAGATAATCCAATTCTGTATGATGAAAGTGACAGTGAAGACTCATCATACAAGGCAAGTGATGAAGGATCTAATCTTGGCAGTGATGATGCAATTTCTTTAGAAATTGAAGAAGTTGATGAATTTGTGCATTTAGATAGCATATCTGATGATCCTTTCTTGATTGCATTATGTCCTAATCCTGAAGCTGGTATAGATGTTAATTTTGAGGGTGGAGATGAGATTGGTTCTGATCATGAGGCTGACTTGGATGTTGAACATGCAGCTGGGGAAACATTACAACCAGGAGTCGTTTATCCAACACACAATCCTCATGTTGAATGGAAATTAATGAAACCAACTTTGGGAGAAAAGTTTGAGAGTCCAGCTCAATTAAAGCATGCTTTGATAAACTATAGTGTGGCTAATGGATATCAGCTTCATTTTGTGAATAATGAGAATAATAGGTTGTTGGTTAAATGTGGATATGATGGTGTGCAATGTCCGTTTAGATTGTGGGCATCTTGGGTACAAAAAGAGAATACCTTTCAAATCAAGAAGTTGAATGATAATCACATATGTAGTAGGGACTTTGTCAAGTCACCACTTGTGAATCCTACTTGGATAGCTTCATGGTTCATTAAGGACTTTATTTTGAGCCCAAAAATCAAACTAAAGGATATGATGTTAAGAATGGCAAATGATTACAATTGTTGTGTGAGCTTAGGGCAATGTCAAAGGGCTAAGAAGCAGGCAAAGTTACAAATTGAAGGCACTTTGGTGGAACATTATGGACGACTATGGGATTATGGGCATGAAATTCTAAGAGCTAACCCTGGAAGCACCTAAAAAATTGAAGTGGATCATGGAGCGGATGGCAATAATTATTTCAAGAGAATGTACATTTGTTTCAAAGCTTTAAAGGATGGATGGAATAGGGGCTGCAGAAGGGTGATTAGTTTGGATGGATGCTTTTTGAAAGGTAAGTTGCCTCATCTGTAAATCATAAATCATACATATATATTTAACCAACTTCATTTGTGACAGGTATATGCAAGGGTGAGCTGATATCTGCAATTGGACGTGATGCAAACAACCAGATTTTTCCAATAGCATGGGCTGTGATTGATGTTGAGAATAAAGATAACTGGAAATGGTTCTTAGAGTTGCTTATGGAGGACATTGAAGTGTACCAAGGCGTTGGACTTACTGTCATCTCAGACCAGCATAAGGTACGGACTTGTTTCTTCATTTTTTTTTAACTGTCATCTGAATACTAACATTAAGTCAATGTATTTTGGTAGGGCCTAGTGGAAGCTGTTAAAGATGTCATTCCACATGCTGAGCACAGACAATGTGCTAGGCATGTGTATGCAAATTTCAAAAAAGCATACAATGGGTTGCAATACAAGAACAAGTTTTGGGCTGCTTCAAAAGCTACTATGGAGGCTGAGTATTTGAGCCATATGGATGATATCAAGAAAATCAGTGTTGATGCATACAACCATTTGAAGCAAAAGGATCCTAAGACATGGTGTAAGGCATATTTTGAGGTAGATCGAGCCTGTGATGCTGTTGAAGAAACATTCTATGCATAACAGGCTGTGGACTGTATACCCTAGTGGGTATCATGTTTTTGAAACAAGAATGGGAGGTGCAAATGCATTCACTATGGATCTAAATAGAAGACACTGCAGTTGCAGGTTATGGCAGTTGTCTGGAGTACCATGTGTTCATGGTGTAGCTGCCATATTTTTTATTCACAAAAGCCCAGAGGATTATATAAGTGATTGGTTTTCCAAGTCCAACTTCATTGAAGCATATCAATTTTCCATAACTCCATTGAATGGAAGCAAGCTATGGCAACAAATGAACTACCAGAAATTTTTACCTCCGAAGTATAAGAGTATGCCAGGTAGACAAAAACAGAAAAGAAAAAGAGGTGATGATGAAACAGAAGGTAAAACATGATTACAGGAACACTTAAAGTTAACTACATGTCAAATTACTTGATGAAACTTGATTGTTTTTTTTTAAATTGCAGGAAAGAGTGGTGTGTCAAGGGTGAATCAAGTGAAAACGTGCAAAAATTGTTGGGAAACAGGCCATAATAAAAGGACCTGCAAGAACTAAAGAAAAGATGCACCTGTTAAACCTTCAAAGCCAAAAGGAAGGCCAAAGGTTAGGAGTGAACCTTCTGCTTCTGTTAGAGGCAGGGGTAGGGGTACTGCATCTGTTAGAGGCAGGGGTAGAGGTACTGCTCAAGGAAGGTCTGCTCATGAAGTAGAGGTACAAGTATTCATGGTTACCCTTACTTTTTTAGTTAGTTTTCATTGAAGCATATCAACTAAAGTTGTGTCTTTTATAGTTGGAGGTTGATGAAACAGAAAATGTCTTAGCACCTGAAGTAGAACCTGTTGATTTTGGAGAGTTATTAGATGTTGAGTTACAAAGTGCTGATTTTGGAGACTTTTTGGATGCTGAATTACAAGCTATTGAAGTTGAAAGTGTATTGGATGGTGAGATAGAAGCTGCACCTGTACAGACTGAGGAACAACCTGATACTGCTGCTGTACAACTTGAGGAACAGCCTGATACTGCTGCTGTACAACTTGAGGAACAGCCTGAAATACTACCTGAGGATCAACATGTATCTACACAAATGTCAACAACAATCACACAACCAAAAAAGAGGCTGCCTTCTTCCAGAATCATTTTGAAGAATCTTGCTAAGAAAGTTGTGACAAAGGATGGAAAAGGATCTTCATCATTCAATCCACTGTCTTTAGATTACAATGTTTAATGTTTATTGTGGGCAGTCTCTTATGCCATACTTAGATACAAATCACAAACCTTCATGTTTTTTTTTGGGCAGATTGTGATGCCATGTTTGGGATAGTCTTTTGTACATGGGGGATGTTTATTTTGGGCAGTAGTTATGCCACTTTTGGGCTAATCTTTTGTACATCAATCACATTAACATATAATGACAATTGGTGATGTTTATTTTGTGCTATTTATTGTCTTGATCATTACTTTGTAAACATACAATTTTTCCTGCACTTTTTGTACATCAATAACTATACCTGCACTTAAGGTTGCACAATATCCTTCTGCACTTTTTCATGCACAATATCCTTCAGCACTTTTTCATGCACATTTTGTACATCAATTATTTTGCAAACATGGATAACCATAGTATTCATTACATAACAACAATGCTAAGCAAACATATCTTAATCATTACACTGCAAAAGTACATTACATCCATCTTTTAAACATTACAAGCTACCTTTCATTTAAAGATTACAAGAACAAGTAGAATGATGATCATTGAAAACAATCCTAACATAAACCTAACTAACATCAACTGCTCGGTTTTACTCTTCAACAATTCTTCTGAAAATCGATTTTCCTGCATCTGCTCCTTCTGTGTAACAGATTCAAATACTCTGTCTTGGTATCTTGATGCATCTGCTCCTTCTAAAAATCGATTTTCCTGCAGCTCTTTCAAATCATTATGCATCTGTGTAACAGATTCTTTGTACCATTCATTGGGAAGCTCAGGATCAACCCATTGAAAATACTTGCACTTTTTCCTTGGATCCTAAACCAACTAACAACATTTAAGAATTCTAGACAACAACATTTACAGGGTTCTAAAACTTGCCTTGTAATTAGGGCATCCAATAAACCTTCTACATGGGTTCCGAATGGTCCATGAGGTGACTCTTACTGCTCGTAATCCACAGTATCAATGTCGCCCAACGCAATCGATTGGCTCACATCCGTTGTTCCAGTGCACTGATGTAGAAGATGCCATGGTAGAAGAAACTAGGGTTTCGTTTTTGGGGGTTCCGTTCTTCAGAGGCGAAATCAGGGTTTTTTTGCCCTAATTTCGTTTTGAAGATGTTCAAATGCCACATAAGCTTCCACGAAACCATTCATGTAACATGTAAGCACTTCATTTGACACCTAATACGCCACCTAGACACGTTACCGGTTACAACAGGTAGAATTCCTAAAACCAACAACGAATTGGTAACATAAGGGGTTTAATGGTAAAAAATAACATGGAGGGACTAAATCGCTAAAAATTGGAAAGCATGTTGGTCTTTTTCATAATAAACCCAAAGATAAATTAAAAATGAAAAAGTTACCTAAAAATAAGACATTAAAGTGAAATATGGGGAAAATTGACGGTGTCAAAAATCATCATGAAATAGGGGGAAAGTTGAGGCGCCAAGAAAAATAGAAACGGTAGAATGGTATCAATCGGGGGCAGAGTCACTCTCATTAATGTTGTTCTGTTAGCTCTTCTTCTGTACTTCTTCTCATTGTTAAAAGTACTAGTTGGGGTCCTAAGAAACTTGAATCAATCAGAAGATATTTTTTTATGGGGATGTAGAAATGGGGAAAGAAAAATTAATTGGGTAGCCTGGAATAAAATTGTTGTTGCAAAGGAGAACGGTGGCTTGGGAATTCAAAGTTCGGAAGTTAAAAATAATTCGTTATTGGCTAAATGGCTTTGGAGATTTGAAAATGATAGTTCCTCTCTTTGGCGCGATGTAATTGTATGCTTCTACGGGCAGAATGGCACAAACTGAAGAATCACAAAGAGCCAAACACAAATATGTTGCCTAACTCGCAAGAACTTTTATTGAAGAAACTATAACTCAAAACTTCAATTGATTACGTACGTCCCTACCCAACATGGTGTGTGTATATATATATATATATATATATATATATATATATATATATATATATATATATATATACACACACACAGACCTAACACACGTTTGTATATATCTAGGACTCTTTTAGTTTAAATCACATAATTATCTAAAGAAACCCATATATTTAGGAATAGATAATAATCTCATATTTAAACTTAATAACTTGATAACTTTGACTGCACTACTATTTATATACTAACCCGATCCTAATTTCAATCGGATTCACATAATTCACCAACAATCACCCCCTGAATTTCTGAGACGACAACTCGCACATACCGAGTAGCGATCTCATCTCACCAAACTGTCAGGATCTAAAATATGAATAACCAAGATTAACTGATTTGAAATTTATCAGAGTATAAATCAATAATCTTGCTTTGAATCAAAGTTTAATTAAGAAGTTTGCGGAATAACACTTAATTATTTTAACAAAAACTTTCAGAACCAATGAAGCATAAAACATAAGAAGTAATCAAGACTGTTTGTATTGCTGAATTCAATGATTACAATCACCTCTAATCTGTTTTGATTAGACGAAGAACACAGACTGTTCTTAGGGTTTTACAACCTTAGAGGCTTATGAAAACTTAATCAACAAAGCAATTACAGACTCAAAATATGCAGAAAACTTCTATAGACTTCTATACAATATTCTGTCTATTTATATTGCTTTTTGGACTTGTTTCCTTGAAGGACTATGACTTCTCTGATAGTAGATATGCTGGAATCTTCGTGTAGATATCTTTCCTGAAAATCAGCACTTTCTGTTTATGAAACTGTTGAGCAGCTTGAATCACTTGACAGCATGAACTGAGCAGCTTGAGTTGTTTTGCTCTGGCAGCTTGAACTTTTACACTGGCAGCTCGAGTTTCTTCAACTAGCAGCATGAACTTTGTATTTACATGAAAAATCTACTAACAGTCTGAGAAGTCTAACTAACAGTTTGAATGTACTTAAACTATTTCCCAACAATCTCCCCCTAACTTAAATTCTTTACACAAGACTTTAAGTTCTATACAAAAATGGAAATGAAAAAGTAAACTGTTATTCACAAACCAAGGCTTTCAAAAACTTACAACTGTGCAAGTTTCTGATCTACAGCCTTCAAAAATTCTTTCTTCATCTCATCTTTATCACAAGATACCCTAACAGATTTTATCTGAAGTAGCATATCTTTTGGTAAATCATAAAATTCGAGATTGAAGAATATACCAGGTCCATCTGAAAATTTGATTCTGTATGTCCTTGACTTGACAAACAGATCAACTTGCTTGACCTTCTTCCCCTTCTTCACAGCATCCTCTATTTCTTTCCTTGCAGATTCAGGGTCAACAATTGATTTTAGATCTTTAATTACTTGCTTCACTTGTGGTAGAGCAGATCTAACTTGTGATACAGACCCAATGTTGTGCATTCTGATAAGCTCATCTCTGGTCAACTTCTGAACCATCTGCCAAAATGTATCATATTCTTCTTCAGGACCAGACTCTCTTCTTATCACAAATTTAATTCTCAAGTCACGGTCATCCAGTGACTTAGCAAACCAGTAGTTGATTTGAGGCTTTGTAAAATCATGTTGATCAATCAACTTCTCTATCTCCATGGCCTTTTGTAGTTGTTGCTCAAAGAGCACCCTTTTAACCGATGAAGGAATAGAGAGAGCAGCTTGATCAGTGGGAACAGGTGTACTGGCAGCAGCTTGAATATGACTTGTAGTAGGTTGAGCTGGTTCTTGTGATGATTGGACTTCTTGGGAGGTTTTTGCTTTCTTTCTTTTCTCCATTTCTTTATCATGTAGATCCTGCAGCCTTTCAGTAGTCATGGACTGAGCCATTTTCTTTGGAATACCTGCTGCAAAGGCAAAATTGATTAAGAATCTTCTGTGCTCAGCCTTGGTGTGCCCTGTTGGCATCTTTCTCTTCTTTTCACCTTGTTTGCCCACAAACCCCTTTAGGTAATCACCTAATGTCTCATCATCATCTATTGGGGGCTGGGCTTGCTGATCTAATTCTTTATCCTGTTCTTCTGCTAACCTTTTGGCAACTTCAGCATCAAAGGCAATCTGGGCTTCTTTGGAGGAGAATTTGTGCTTTGGAGATTCAATAAGAATGCCCTTGCCTTTGTCTTTTGCAGAAGAGGATGTTGCTTGGACTGTACTTGATGAAGCTTGAATGCCTTCCCTGATCACAACTCCAGTGACTTTTGAAGGAGCAGCTTGAGTTTCTAGGCTAACAGCTTGAGTTTCTAGGCTAACAGCTTGAGAAGCTGTTGGGACTGCTAGCCTAGAAACTGGGACTGTTGGTGCTACTTGGACTGTTGTTGTTGTTGGAGCTGCTTGGACTGATGTAGGAACCTCCTGATTCTCCCCCTTTTTAGAAGCATTGGTTTGGTCAGAAGGACCTACAACCTTTGCCCCTTGGGTTTGAATCAAACGCTCTAATTGAATGAGCTTATTTCCACAAAGGGTAAACCCCTTATGAAGATAATCCATCCTCTGATTTTGAGCCAATTTCTGATTGCTTTAGGGCCATTATTTGTGCACCCTGTGCAGCAATGATGGACATTTGGTATTCCAACATAGCTACAACAGGTTTCAGCTTGGGATCCGTCAAAAGCATGAGTTGCAGACTAGTCTCAAGATCAGAAAACACCTGTGGTGCTTGTGATCTATCACTGACATTAATACCAGAAGTAGAAACCTCTGGGCCCCTCTGTTCTTGGTTCTGGGGACTTCCAGCTTGTGTTTGCACACTTGCTGTTGCCATGGGCGTGGTCTTAGCTATGTTGGCACTGTCCTGTGCCTCTTTTGCAGAGACATCAGTAGTGCCAGCCACAGAACCCATATGAACCATCTCTGAAGAGATGTTCACCTCCTGAGTGAGGATGGGAGTTTCCTCTAGTGGTTCCCTTTGGATATGCTGTGCAGGAGTATCCTCCTGCACAGGGATATATGGCTCTTGCTGATGGGAGGAGGAGGAAGGAGCTCCTGGTCCCCTTTTTCTTTTGTATATATTTCTGAGTGGGCGTGTTGGCTGTACAAAAGAATCAGTGGGAGTTTGTGTATCATGAGGAGTGGGTTGGGGTCTTGGGGTTGTAGCAGTAATGTTAGGCTGAGCCTGCTCAAGACCCTCTCCTCTGTTTCCTGAAATGATGTTCATCATTGCAGAGGGCAATGGAGCATCTACACTTACAAAATTGGCACTTGGCTTTATCAGCCTTTTGATTGAAGACAATGAGTGCCTATGGGAAACATGTATCCGTTTATGTAAATGTGGAGTTGTGCAGGTGTGTGCAATTATTTCTGCCAAAAACCTAGGATACATCAAAAATTTCCCATTCTTTAGGGAATGATGCCTTAACATCCCCTGAAAAATCATGTTTGAAAAATTGAACTGTTGGCCAGTAGAAAAGCACACTAAGGCAGTGGCAATATTTGAAGAAAACTCAGACCAACCAGTTCTTTTGGGGCTTAAACATTGCTGAATAATGTGCACAAGGTATTTCCATTTAGGAGAAAAATGTGCCATAAGAAAAGTAAAAGAATCAGCAGGACCCCTATAACCAATGTTTTGAAGACCAAAATGTAAAGCTTGAAGGGATAGGTCGGTCATACCTGAGGCATCTTGAAGATGCAAGTGATGTCTGATGGATTCCTCAGTGATATTGATGACAGTTCCATCAATCTTGGATATGAGAGTAGGCACTCCATTGATGGTTTGAACAGAAGCATGATTCCAAAACTGTTCAATATGGGAGATGTATATAGTAGGGTTTATGGTTAGGGCATAATGGATATGGGAGTGCCTGAGGAAATCCATCATTGCATGAAACGGTTGAAGTTCAGAGTGTTTTAGGGTGTATGGGAGGCAGTTATGCTCTTTTACGAACTCCATGGATGAACAAACGATGGTTGTAGGGTTTGAAAGAAGAATGTGTGATTCGTTCAGAGAGAAAGCAGAAGGCCGTGGAAGAAGAATATGTAACTGGTAGTTACAACTGAACGAAACCGGGACCTTTAAAGGTTTCGAAAGGGTTGGGTCCCGCGCACACATTTGAAAAATTACCCAAATACCCTGCACACTTTGACAGATCAAGTGAAAATAACTAGCAGTCCGAGAAAATGAACTAGCAGCATGAGAAAAGACTCATGCTGTTAGTGTAAAATTGTGCAACTTTTCAATGGAACAGTGTCTCCCCCTTAAATTAGCATACTGAGTCGATAATAATGAAAACCAATTAATCCATGTTTACCATACCAATATTTGATATTAGGAAAGTGAACCTTCCCACATCAAAAGGTTTTGTAAATAGATCAGCTAGCTGATCATCTGTATGTATTTTGGTAACTTGGATTAACTTCTTTTCATTACAATCTCTGATGAAGTGAAACCTGATTTCTATATGCTTGGTTTTTTGGAATTTCACTGGGTTTTGCACAATGCTAATTGCACTTGAATTGTCAATATAAATAGGAGTGGATAAGAAATTCATACCATAGTCTCTTAGCTGATTTTGAATCCACATTACCTGGGAGCAGCAGCTTGCAGCTGCTACGTATTCTGCTTCAGTGGATGATGTGGAGACAGTTGTTTGCTTTTTGCATTGCCAAGAGACCAGTCTTGCTCCTAAGTATTGACATCCACCAGTTGTGGATTTTCTGTCAATGTTGCATCCACCATAGTCACTGTCAGAATAAGCAGTTAGTTCAAAAGGAGAGTCTTTAGGATACCATAGACCTAAATGTGGTTGGCCTTTAAGATATCTAAAGATTCTCTTAACAGCAACCAAGTGAGAATCCTTTGGAGAGCATTGAAACCTAGCACACACACAGACAGCAAACATAATATCAGGTCTTGAAGATGTTAGATACATGAGAGATCCTATAAGGGATCTGTATAGATGAATATCCACATCTATGCCATCTTTGTCTGTATGGAGCTGTTTATGAGGATCCATTGGAGTGCTTGCAACCTTTGTGTCTTGATAGCCAAACTTTTCCAATATGTCTTTGACATACTTTGATTGACTTATGAATAGACCAGTAGGCTTCTGTTTAACCTGCAGCCCTAGAAAGAATGTGAGTTCCCCCATTGAACTCATTTGAAACTTTTTGTGCATTAGGGCCTCAAATTCTTTGCACAAACTATCATTAGTTGAGCCAAAGATGATGTCATCAACATAGATTTGGACAAGTAGAATCTCAGCTTTGATGGATTTAGTGAAGAGTGTTTTGTCCAGAGTGCCTCTCTTGAATCCATTCTGTATAAGATATGAGGACAGTGTGTCATACCATGCTCTGGGGGCTTGGTGAAGACCATAGAGAGCTTTGTCTAGCTTGAACACCTTGTCTGGATACTTGTAGTCTTCAAAACCAGGAGGTTGACACACATACACTTCCTCTTCAATTGTCCCATACAGGAAAGCAGACTTAACATCCATTTGATACACTTTAAATCCTTTGAAACTTGCATATGCTAGAAACAGTCTGATGGCTTCAATTCTTGCTACTGGAGCAAAGACATCATCATAATCTATTCCTTCTTCTTGAGTGTACCCTTGTGCTACTAGTCTTGCTTTGTTCTTGATGACTATCCCTCTCTCATCCTTCTTGTTTCTGAACACCCATCTTGTACCTATTGCTCTCTTACCTTTAGGAAGATCCACCAGAGTCCATACATTCTGAATTTTGAACTGTAAAAGCTCTTCTTGCATAGCTTCAATCCAGGATGAATCTTTTAATGCTTCTGATGCCTTTTTAGGTTCCAATTGAGACATGAAACAGGCATGTTCAAAAGCATCTAGACTGAATTCAGTAACTGCTTGTTCAGCAGCAGCAGTCTCATTTTGAACCATTTTCCTTGTTTGAACAGGAGTGCTTGGATCACCCAGTATTTGATTGAGAGGGTGATACTTGTGAACTCTTAGTGTGGGCTCTCTCTTTGTTTGAAAAGAAGTTCCAAGGTTTGTATCATCTCCATCAGAACCAGTGAATGGTTCAGTTTCTGAAACAGCTTGACTTGAATCTGGGACTGTTTCCTGTTGTGTTGGAGCTGTTCTTTCAGAACTTTGGAGTGGCACTTCAGTGTCTGGATTTGTATCATTCAGGACCCCTGGAGGATCACAAGACAGAAGTGGTAGAGTGGTGAAATCATCCCAACTTGTTGAATCTGCAGCAGTCTGAGACTTTGTGCCAACAGCATGAGAAATTGTATTGGCAGCATGAGAATTTGTGTTAGCAGCTTCAACCCTGTATGCATCAGCTTCTGCAGTATACTCAACAAAGCTCAGAGAATTTGTTAGTGAATCTAAATCAAACAACCAATCAGGACCAGTGCCTTTGATATTAGCAGTATTTTCATTAAATTCAACATTGGCACTTTCTTCAATTGTTTTAGACACACTGTTGTATACTCTATAGGCTTTGCTTTGAATTGAGTATCCTACAAAGAATCCTTCTTCAGCCTTACTCTCAAACTTCCCTAAGTGAGTCTTAGTGTGAAGGATAGTACATGGGCATCCAAAGGGCTTGAAGAAAGCTATTAGGGGACTTCTGTTATGGAATAACTCATAGGGAGTTTTTCCTTGAGATTGGACAACTTGAACCCTATTTAGAACATAACAGGCTGTATTAACAGCTTCTGCCCAGAAAGTCATTGGCAGATTTGAATCAGCTAGCATTGTTCTAGCAGCCTCAATTAATGTTCTATTCTTTCTTTCAGCTACACCATTTTGCTGTGGTGTTCTTGGTGCACTATATTGTCTAGCAATGCCTTTGGACTCACAGAAACTGTTTAGAATTTGATTTTTAAATTCAGTTCCATTGTCTGATCTTATCACCTTAACTTTGGAATTGGATTGGTTTTCTATCTTAAGGATAAAAGACTTAACTAGCTCAGCAGTTTCATCTTTGGACCTAAGAAAGTAAACCCAAGTAAATCTGGTGAAATCATCAACAATGACTAAACAGTATGCCCTTTTATTCAAACTCAAAACAGATGTTGGACCAAATAGATCCATATGTAACAACTGAAGAACAGATGAGATTGAATTTACTTCTTTGGCCTTATGAGAAGTTTTGTGTTGCTTACCTTTAAGACATGCTACACAATGATCATCACAAATGAACTCCTTTTGTGGTAATCCTCTTACCAGATTCTTTTTAACTAAATCATTCATGGACTTGAAGTTCATGTGACACATCCTTCTATGCCAAAGAGCAGACTCATTTGATGATGCTTTGGATATTAAACAGCTTAAAGTATTTGATTTAGTCAAGAGAGCTGTGTCCAGGCAGTAAACATTGTCCTTTCTTGGTGTTCTAAGTAAAACAAGATTTTCAGGAATTTTGAAATCCTTTGAAAGAACAATGCACTCAGAATCTGTGAACAGAACAATGTTTTGCTTGTCACAGATTTGAGAGACACTCAATAAATTGTACTTAAGTTGTTCAACATACAGAACATCATGGAATGTCATGTTGCCTGCATTAACAGTACTTTTACCTGTAACCTTACCTCCTTTTGAGTTGCCTCCAAATGCAACAAAACCTCCATCAAAACCTTTGAAATTTGACAAGCATTCAGAATTGCCTGTCATGTGCCTAGAGCATCCACTGTCCAGATGCCATCATGTCCTATGAGGAGACCTGTGGTTGCCCTGCACAAATAACAGCTTAGTTAGTAGTGGAGTAAACCCAAACCAAATTGGTTTTGGGTTGGCCTTGTACATTGACATAACTAAAAACTGTTTTTGACTTCTTATATTTGGTGAGATCTACTGATGGAGTCTTTGGAGAGTATTTAGTGATAATATGAGGTATCCAACTATTTTGATCATCTTTTCTTCTGACAGTCTCAGATGATTCACTAGCAGCTCCAGTTTGATGCCCAGCAGCTTGAGCTGTGTTTGTAGTGCTAACAGTTTCAGTTTTTGCACTAACAGCATCAGATTTTGACTTAGCAGTCTGATCTTTTGCATTAGCAGTTTGAGCAACAGATTTGTCCTTGACACACCATATTTGTTTAAAACTTGATTTAGGCTTTGCCAAAACTTGTTTTTGATGTGTGGACTGTTTTTTATTAACTTTTGAGAATCTGTGATCAACTGTTTTCTTTGGAGCTGCTGTGGAAGGTTTCACTTTTGAGTGCTTTGCCTGATTAGGATTTGATTTTGTGTGATGCACAGTCTGTTTTGCAACAGCTGGTTTGTAAAAACAATCCTTGGCTAAGTGATTCTTCCTTCCACAGTGAAAGCATCTTTTGACAGTTTGAATTGGAACACCAGACTTTTCTGTCAAAATCTGGTTCTTGTTTCTCTGGTTTCCTCTTACCTGCTGTTGTTTAGGAAACTTTTGAACACCATGTTTTTGGCATGTGCAGATAGAAACAGTTTTACTTCTTTTAGTTCCTTTTGATGAAGATGCAGTGTTACAGTTAGAATGAACAGAAACTTGTGGAGTAGCATTGCATACACTCATCTTCTCTTTTCCTTTCTTACTGTGAACTTGGACTTCTATGGGTGCACTCTTTGTGTCACAGTCTCTATTTTGACTCTTATCTTGTGAAGACCTCCCCTTCCGGGTAAGTCCTCAGAGTCTAGGTCCCACAAATAGCAATACGATATCAACCATACTAAGATAGGGTAATTAAATTGCGGAATAATAAAATTACATGTACATACAAGATTAGGATTAAGTTTACATATTTCAAAATAAAGTTATAAAAGGGCAACATCTAATCTAATCATAATATCATACATTACATCATATCTACCCAGAACCACCACAATTGTTGTCTTCCAATCAATACCAGAAAGATTTGTTGAGTAGTGGTCTAGAAAATCTTCAAAACTTGGATCTTGAATGACCTAAGTACTAGGTCCTGCAGGTGATTTTCCTTTGGCTTTTCCTGTAAAATATTAATGCAACATCTGTAAGCAACGCTTAGTGAGTTTATAGATTTTCAATATCAACATGCGTGTCAAGCGGAGTCATTAATCTTAGCGTGATATGTCTTGGCTGCCGCTACAGCCTTCATGATTGAGATATAATATCATAAGATCGGATGATGTTCAAGCCACACTCACGCTTAAATCGTGGGGATCAGCCACATACTGGGCTAGCTACCAGTAAGTCAATATGGCGGAACATCGGAGGTCATTACCAAGTTCATAAGAACTGGTGAAATAGCCGGGTCTAGAACACTAGACCATAAGGGCTAGTCAAGCTGAATCAATCTATCAAATGTCTGATCAATGATGTAAGCATATGTCTTAGAAGTCATGATAGCAATGAATCATAAAGCAACGTCTGAAGCAATATTAAATGCAATATGAAAAGATAATCAAATAGCTATCATGATCCACTTGGCAACACCCAACCATGGTGTGCACAGGTCTCAATCCAGCTGATAAATGAATGTCAATAAATCTAACAGCAGCAATATATCTCAACCGGATCTATGCATGTTCAATCTGAATATCTATAACTCACTGGTCTGGGTCTTGGTCAAACAGATATAAGAATCTGCCACCTGAGTTATCTCAGGATTTTATCTTTGTCAATCTGTAATCTGTCAATCAATTCTCTGACCCGCTTTTAAGTCTTTAAGTCTTTAAATCTTTGTTCAGATATTAAATGAACCTGTCCAGAGTCATATTATATAAATCTCATGTCAATATCATCATCATTATCATGGAATTTCATCATCTCATGGTCATTAGATCTTTAATTCTATCTGATTCTGATAACCGATCACTCATTAATCTTTCATTTGCTTATTTTCTTTATTCTTTCAAAATATTAAAACATTTCATGTGATTTCGGACCCATTAACTTCGGACCATCCGGATTGGCCATCCGAATTCGGACCAATCCGGATCTGACATACGGATTCGGATCATCAATTTAGGATAACCCCGGATTCGGACCATTAAGGACCCGAAATATTACATCCGAATTAGGATCAATATGGCACCGAATTCGGATCTTTCAAGATCCGAAACACTATATCCGAATTGGGACCATGGCCAGATCCGAAATTAAGATCCGAATTTGAGCATCATCCGAATTCGGTTCTACCGAATTCGGATCCTTAAGTTTATATTTTTCCAAGAATTGTTCTTGTTGTTCATCATAATGTTCATACGGATTTTTCATAAAAAATTCTCAAAACTTGATTTTATTAACATGCAATTACATGTATAGTTGTATTAACATTATTTGAGTACTTTTATATAATTATATTGATCAAAAACATCATAAATATAACAAGATCATCCAAAATCTCATCATTTTGTCAAAAACATATTTTTATCCAAATTTCCGATTTCTTTAATATTTTGAATGATCTAAACTAAAATCTTTGTTTCTTTATCATTTATTAACTTCAATTCATCATAATCTTTCATAATTTTATACATGCAACCACATTTTTCACAATTAACATTCTTGGTTTCGGTTTCTACTAAAACCGAACCAAATATATATAAAGATTGAAAATACAAGTGAATTTACCTAAAAATCTTGTGGATTGTTCTTGATGAATCTCTCTTGTAACTCCTTCTTGATTAAATTCTTCAATTAATTGCAAGCTTAATGATTTCTTTGTTTGATTTTGTTGAAGAACCGTATGGAGTAGAGAGAGATTAGTGAGAGAGAGTCTAGATTCTTAAAATGGTGTTTATGACCATTAAATTAGGTTTATATACTTCATTTCATCTATTTGTGTATTTAACCCACTAAATGTTTGTATTTTACATCTCTTGATTTTTATCATCCTAATTATATTATATCATAAATATAATATAAAATTATATTTACTTAATATATTTTTATTCTTAATCAATATTTGCAAATACACATAATATAACAAAATAAATTATATTATTATCTCAAAATAAACATTACATAACTGATCAAAAGTTAGGTTGTTACAGAATGGGCTCCACCACGCACAAACTTCGTCCCCGAAGTTAGCTATGTTCGAACAGACTGGGATAAGTTGCTTTCATTACATCTCTCGATTCCCAAGACTGATGCGAACCTTTGTGGTGTTTCCACTGGACGAGCACCATCTGTATATCTTTATTTCGTAGCTTTTTAGTCTTCGAATCCAGAATACACTCCGGCTCTTCAATCACTCTAAGCTTCTCATCTATTTGCAAGTTAACGTGTGGTATCTGTACTTCTCTTTCGTCAGCTAAACTTTTTCTCAAGTGACTAACATGGAATACATGATGTATTCCAGCTAAGTCCGCTGGTAGATCAAGACGATAAGACTGATTCCCAATCTTTTCAACAATCTTGAACGGACCAATAAATCTTGGAGCTAACTTGTTTCTTTTAATGAACCGTACCACATTCTTCATTGGGGATACTTTCAACATCACCCAATCGTTAACTGCAAAACTGATTGATCTGTGCCGGTTGTCATAATATGACTTTTGCCTGCTCTGAGCTTCAAGAATATTTCTTCTAACAAGTTGAATCTTTTTGTGAGTCAACTGTAGAAGGGCAGGTCCTGCCAGTGGCGATTCACCTGTTTCACGCCAACAGGTAGGAGTTCTGCACTTTCTTCCGTATAGAGCTTTAAAAGGGGCCATCTTGATTGTAGAATGATAACTGTTATTGTATGAGAATTCGACCAACGGCAAGTGGTCATCCCAGTTACCACCTAAATCAAGAATGCAGGCACGAAGCATATCTTCGAGAGTTAGAATAGTACGCTCACTCTGGCCATCTGCATTTGGATGATAAGCAGTACTCATAGAAATCCGAGTACCCATCCCTTCTTGTAGTGCTTGCCAGAATCTGGATGTGAAACGACTATCACGATCAGATACAATAGACTTTGGCACACCGTGACGAGAAATAATTTCTGTGATGTACAACTGTGCCAATCTATCCAGAGAATAAGTTTCTTTCATTGGAATGAAATGTGCTGATTTCGTTAAACGATCAACGACTACCCAGATAGAGTCGTGTTGTCTTTTGGTCTTTGGCAGCTTCGTAATGAAGTCCATTGTTATATGCTCCCACTTCCATTCAGGAACTGGCAGTGGTTGCATATCCCCGAAGGGTTTCTGGTGTTCTGCCTTAACCATCTGACATACTTTGCAGCTTTCAACACATTTTCCGATGTCTTTCTTCATTCCTGGCCACCAGTAATCAGCTTTCAGATCAAAATACATCTTTGAGCTGCCACGATGAATAGATAACTTGGACTGATGAGCTTCGGATAGAAGAGTGCTGCGGATTGAACCATACTTAGGAATCCAGATTCGGTTTCCTTTGAAACAGTGAAGTCCCAAATGGTTCAGAGTTAGAAATTGTAACTGCCCTTTAAGATTTTCAGAATCAATATTCTCTTCTTTCAGTGCCTCGGCTTGAGCAACTTTGATGTTTTCAATAAGATCAGAAGAGAATATAACTGGAGTTAGGGCATAACAGCACTTTTCTGGATATACTTTTCTACTCAACGCATCCGCGACAACATTTGCTTTGCCGGGATGATATAGGATCTCGCAATCATAATCCTTGATAAGCTCCAAGGATCGACGTTGTTTCATGTTCAGATCTTTTTGAGTGAAAAGGTATTTGAGACTCTTATGATCGGTGTAGAGCTGACACCGAGTCCCATATAGATAGTGACGCCAGATCTTCAGCGCAAAGGTAACAGCAGCCAACTCAAGATCATGAGTTGGTGCACTTTTCTCATAGTCTTTTAATTGCCTTGAAGCATAGGCAATTACTTTTCCCCTTTGCATCAGAACACATCCTAAGCCAGTACCAGAGGCATCGCTATAGACAACGAAATCATCATTACCTTCTGGCAAGGCTAGGATCGGCGCTTGAATCAACTTTTGCTTCAGAATATCGAATGCCTCTTGCTGTTTATTGGTCCAAACGAAAGGAGTATTCTTTCGTGTTAGCATTGTAAGCGGCACAGCAATCTTTGAGAAGTCCTTTATGAATCGCCGATAATAACCGGCCAATCCAAGGAAACTTCGGATTTCAGAGGCATTACGAGGCGCTTGCCATTTCTGAACGGCCTCGACTTTCGAAGGATCAACGGAAATCCCTTCGCCAGAAACAACATGGCCAAGGAACTGGATCTATAAGAATCAAAATAGAAATTCAAGTTCTGATGTAAATCAAAGAATACTTAGGAAATAGCTCAAGACATATATAATAGAAATTATACCTGTCTGAGCCAAAATTCGCACTTAGAGAATTTTGCGTAGAGTCTTTCTTTTCTTAATAACTCTAGCAATTGCCGCAGATGGATAGAATGATCAGCCTCCGTTTTGGAGTAAATCAGAATATCGTCTATGAACACGATAACTGATTTATCCAACATTGGTCTGCACACACGATTCATGAGATCCATGAATGCCGCTGGTGCATTTGTTAAGCCGAACGGCATCACGAGAAATTCGTAATGACCGTATCTTGTACGAAAGGCTGTCTTCGGAATATCCTCATTTCTTACTTTCAGTTGATGATACCCAGAACGGAGATCTATTTTTGAGAAATAACTAGCTCCTTGCAGTTGATCAAACAGATCATCAATCCTGGGCAGAGGATATTTATTCTTTATGGTGACTTTGTTCAACTCGCGGTAGTCGATGCACATACGGAAGGTTCCGTCTTTCTTTTTAACAAATAAGACTGGTGCACCCCACGGAGAAGAACTCGGTCGGATAAACCCCTTCTCTAACAGCTCTTGCAGTTGCTTATACATTTCTTGCATTTCTGCAGGTGCAAGTCTGTATGGAGCTTTTGCGATAGGAGCCGCACCAGGAACCAAGTCAATACTAAACTCGACTTGACGTTCCGGTGGCACTCCGGAAATGTCATCAGGAAATACGTCTGGGAACTCACAGACGATAGGAATATCGGACAACGATTTCTTTTCAGAGTTGGATTCAGATAAAACGTAGCACAGATAGGACTCGCGACCCTTGGATAGATACTTATAAGCTTTATCAATAGAAATGAAGCAGTGATCACCTTTTCGCTTCTCGCCCTTGATCTCAAGTACTCGGCCGTCTGAAGACTTGATTCTGATGACTCGCCGGTTGCAGATAATTGTAGCCTCGTTGTTCATTAACCAGTCCATGCCGATGATGACGTCAAACTCTTTTAATGGAATCGGGATGAGATCGAGGTTGAATACGATGTTATTTACGAGCAGAGTGCAGTTTCGGTAGACAGATTCAGCCATAACGAAATTTTTACTGGCTGTCTCAATATCAAGTATTATGGGAAGCTTTGATGGAGCTTTATGTAGCCTTTGTGCAAAAGATGTGGATATAAAAGAACGACTGGCGCCGGAATCGAATAATACTCTAGCAGGAATGGAGTTAAGTAAGAACATACCGGTAACCACATCAGGTGTTTCTTTCGCTTCTTCGGCTGTGATTTGGAAAGCTCGAGTCCGTGCAGTCGGCGTTGCAGCAGAACTTTTCCCCGTAGAACCTCCTGCTGATGATTGAGACTGATAACGTGATCCGCTTCGACACTGGTACATGAAGTGTCCTCTCTTACCACACTTCGCACATCCTCGTCCCTGCTGTGGACATTCCTCACTGCTGTGACCGATCATATTGCACGCAAAGCAAGTAACATCTTCTGGATTGCACAACCCCATGTGTGATTTTCTGCATCTCTTGCAGAATCGTGGTTCATTCGTTAAGGAATAAACTTGTGCTTTCTGTTGTGAACTATGCTGAGATTGTTGGGACTGAGACTTATTCGGCCTAAAGAATCTGCCAAATCGCTGTTTCTTTGGAGGAGACGGATTCATCGGGTTAGTAGACGGAGCATAGAGCTGATCGCCGTACTCTAAGTATCCTCGCTCGATCTGTCTGGCTGCTTCTACCATTTCCAAATAACTCTTGTATTTAATAGCGCTCATCGGATGTCTGTATCTAGGATTGAGTCCTACACGGAATCTATTCATCTTTCTTTCTTCGGTAGCTACTTGGTATGAAGAGTAACCGCATAGTTGTGAAAACTCGTGTTCGTATTCGTCGACTGTCTTCGTTCCCTGAGTCAGCTGCATCAATTGTACTTCCATCTTATCTCGTTGATCGATCGGGCAGTACTTTGCATTGAACATATCAAGAAACTGGTTCCACTCTAGAGTCTGAATTATTTCTTCACCATAAATACTCCTCTGAGTTTTCCACCATGCACGGGCAGCTCCGACAAATAACGCGGACGCATAACTCACTTTCTTAGAGTCTAAGCAATCAGAAATCCGGAAGATTTCTTCAGTGTGGCTAATCCAATCCATCGCCTGAATCGGATTAACTGTTCCTTCAAAATTCAACGCACCGCTAGCTTTAAAATCCTTAAACTTGCAGCCTTTTGGCTGAGCAATTTGAGTTTCGGGATTTGAATTATCAGAATCAGATTCATTGGTCTGGACTTGCTTTTCTTTTCTTTTATTCTTTTCATCTTCACGTCTTTTAGCTTCGGCCTCATCTCTGGCCTGAAACTGTTCTTGCATTATTTTGTTCTGTTGTTCTGAGTGTTGGGCTAGAAGTTGTTGCATCATTTCAAACATTTGTTGTGGGTTCATGTTGCTGGGAATATCACCTGATCCTGATCCTGACATCTTCTACTGAAAATTAAAATCAATTAACTATCAGTTTATAGACTTAGATCTATGTACCCTTTTTCCCATCCTAACAGTCTGTACATCCTATCTCAGTTCAAACCACCTAAATGATTGATACATATGTATTGCTTCAGTTTGAGACCAAGTATACTCACGTAATACTTGATTCACTCAAACTAGTGCTCTGATACCATCCTGTGAAGACCTCCCCTTCCGGGTCAGTCCTCAGAGTCTAGGTCCCACAAATAGCAATATGATATCAACCATACTAAGATAGGGTAATTAAATTGCGGAATAATAAAATTACATGTACATACAAGATTAGGATTAAGTTTACATATTTCAAAATAAAGTTATAAAAGGGCAACATCTAATCTAATCATAATATCATACATTACATCATATCTACCCAGAACCACCACAATTGTTGTCTTCCAATCAGTACCAGAAAGATTTGTTGAGTAGTGGTCTAGAAAATCTTCAAAACTTGGATCTTGAATGACCTAAGTACTAGGTCCTGCAGGTGATTTTCCTTTGGCTTTTCCTGTAAAATATTAATGCAACATCTGTAAGCAACGCTTAGTGAGTTTATAGATTTTCAATATCAACATGCGTGTCAAGCGGAGTCATTAATCTTAGCGTGATATGTCTTGGCTGCCGCTACAGCCCTCATGATTGAGATATAGTATCATAAGATCGGATGATGTTCAAGCCACACTCACGCTTAAATCGTGGGGATCAGCCACATACTGGGCTAGCTACCAGTAAGTCAATATGGCGGAACATCGGAGGTCATTACCAAGTTCATAAGAACTGGTGAAATAGCCGGGTCTAGAACAATAGACCATAAGGGCTAGTCAAGCTGAATCAATCTATCAAATGTCTGATCAATGATGTAAGCATATGTCTTAGAAGTCATGATAGCAATGAATCATAAAGCAAAGTCTGAAGCAATATTAAATGCAATATGAAAAGATAATCAAATAGCTATCATGATCCACTGGGCAACACCCAACCATGGTGTGCACAGGTCTCAATCCAGCTGATAAATGAATGTCAATAAATCTAACAGCAGCAATATATCTCAACCGGATCTATGCATGTTCAATCTGAATATCTATAACTCACTAGTTTGGGTCTTGGTCAAACAGATATAAGAATCTGCCACCTGAGTTATCTCAGGATTTTATCTTTGTCAATCTGTAATCTGTCAATCAATTCTCTGACCCGCTTTTAAGTCTTTAAGTCTTTAAATCTTTGTTCAGATATTAACTGAACCTGTCCAGAGTCATATTATATAAATCTCATGTCAATATCATCATCATTATCATGGAATTTCATCATCTCTTGGTCATTAGATCTTTAATTCTATCTGATTCTGATAACCGATCACTCATTAATCTTTCCTTTGCTTATTTTCTTTATTCTTTCAAAATATTAAAACATTTCATGTGATTTCGGACCCATTAACTTCGGACCATCCGGATTGGCCATCCGAATTCGGACCAATCCGGATCTGACATACGGATTCGGATCATCAATTTAGGATAACCCCGGATTCGGACCATTAAGGACCCGAAATATTACATCCGAATTAGGATCAATATGGCACCGAATTCGGATCTTTCAAGATCCGAAACACTATATCCGAATTGGGACCATGGCCAGATCCGAAATTAAGATCCGAATTTGAGCATCATCCGAATTCGGTTCTACCGAATTCGGATCCTTAAGTTTATATTTTTCCCAGAATTGTTCTTGTTGTTCATCATAATGTTCATACGGATTTTTCATAAAAATTCTCAAAACTTGATTTTATTAACATGCAATTACATGTATAGTTGTATTAACATTATTTGAGTACTTTTATATAATTATATTGATCAAAAACATCATAAATATAACAAGATCATCCAAAATCTCATCATTTTGTCAAAAACATATTTTTATCCAAATTTCCGATTTCTTTAATATTTTGAATGATCTAAACTAAAATCTTTGTTTCTTTATCATTTATTAACTTCAATTCATCATAATCTTTCATAATTTTATACATGCAACCACATTTTTCACAATTAACATTCTTGGTTTCGGTTTCTACTAAAACCGAACCAAATATATATAAAGATTGAAAATACAAGTGAATTTACCTAAAAATCTTGTGGATTGTTCTTGATGAATCTCTCTTGTAACTCCTTCTTGATTAAATTCTTCAATTAATTGCAAGCTTAATGATTTCTTTGTTTGATTTTGTTGAAGAACCGTATGGAGTAGAGACAGATTAGTGAGAGAGAGTCTAGATTCTTAAAATGGTGTTTATGACCATTAAATTAGGTTTATATACTTCATTTCATCTATTTGTGTATTTAACCCACTAAATGTTTGTATTTTACATCTCTTGATTTTTATCATCCTAATTATATTATATCATAAATATAATATAAAATTATATTTACTTAATATATTTTTATTCTTAATCAATATTTGCAAATACACATAATATAACAAAATAAATTATATTATTATCTCAAAATAAACATTACATAACTGATCAAAAGTTAGGTTGTTACATATCTTCTTTTAATTCAGGACTGTTATCAAGGATAGGATCTACAATAGTCATAGACTCATCTAGTGGTTCATTGACAAGTCTATCAGCAACCTCACTCATTGGATGAATGTACTTGTTGTTGTATGGAGGTGGAGTAGCTCTGTATCCTATTCCTTCTTTGGGATTGACCTGAGATTTCACTCTATCTTTGAATTGAACTTCCATTAGGTGTTCTAGCTTTTGATTTGCTAACTTGAAGTTTCCTAGATCTATGTTAACAGATTCTAGTTTCTTATTAGCCTCTAACACCTTCTGTTCAGTCTCTTCTACCTTTTTATTCAGAGATTCTATTTTCTTATTGAGTTCCTTTTTCTCCCATTCATGATAGTTTCTATCATACCCCATTTGAATCTCATTATCCTTATAATCATTGATCTGTTTTTCCAGATCTTCTATGGCTTGCATATATTCATATCTCCTTTCTTCCATCTTAGCTAGAGTTTTGCACATGCTCTCATTATGATCTCTGTACTTTTTAACCATATTTTTGCATGATTGAGAGCAGAGTTTAGAATTTACCTCAGATGGTAGTTCAGTGGAGGAGACATTTGATGTTTCTGCCATAAGTGCTTGATTTTGAAATTCTTCCTCTGTCTGATCACTCCAGTCAAACACATTGTCTTCTTGAGAGACAAGTGCTGTTGATGAGGACGCTTGGATGGGCTGTGAAGTCCTTGATGGCTGTTGACCTTGAGATCTACATTCTCTGGCAAAGTGACCAAGCTTATGGCATTTATAGCATTCCACTTTTGATTTATCAAAAGATGGTTTGCCTTCTGTCTTGGCTTGAAAGTTGGCCCTACCAGTTCTTTTCAGAAATCTTTTGGCTCTCATGGTCAGCATTGCATGTTGCCACTTTAAATCCATCTCTTCAAGATCATCTGGATGAATTTGTTCCAAGTCTTCAACATTTAGAGCAAATAATCCATCATTGGCAACAAAAGCCTCATAGTGAGTTTCAGCAGAATTGCCATCACCACCTGAAAAAGAATCACAGTTATTAGATTTTTCAGAAGACAGAAGAGCAGTATTGTGATTATAAGAAAAGGATTTCTTTTTAGCATCAATCTCAGTCTCAAACACTCTTAAACTGTTATACAGATCATCCAATTCTATCTCATCAAGTGTGTCTTTTGTTCTCCACTGTGCAGCATAGACTGTCCATTCTTCTCCAAGAGATCTGAGAAACTTTCTGTTGACTTCATCTTGATCCAGATTGACTTTTGCACTTTCCAGTTCACTTATCAGTTTGTTGAACCTGTCAAAGATTTGAGTGAGGTTTTCATTCTTGCCACCAGAAAAGTTTTCATACTGCTGTTTCAAGAGGTCTTTTTGATTTCTCTTGGTACTGGCATTACCAGCAAACCTCTTCTCTAAGGCATTCCAAAGAGAGTGAGCAGTATAAAACTTTTTGAACTGATGTTGATAAGCATTAGGAATGGCTATTTGTAATAATGTGAGTGCTTTCACTTCATTCATTCTAGCCTTCCTTTCAAGTTCAGTTTTTGGAGGAGTTTTGACTGGTTTTCCCTCATCATCAAGTTCTGGATCAACTACAGGAGGAAATTCAACAGCTTCCCATATGGCATAATCAATGAATTGAATATGCTGTTGAATCCTGAGTTTCCACATCTCAAACTCAGTGGGCTTGAGCATAGGCACTTTGAGTCCTTGCCCAGATCCACTGCTGCTATTGTCAAATTCCATTGTAAAAGATTAAAAATTTGAAAGAAAGTTTCCGACTTTGAAAAACAAAGAACAGCCTGTCTCTGATACCACTTGTCAGGATCTAAAATATGAATAACCAAGATTAACTGATTTGAAATTTATCAGAGTATAAATCAATAATCTTGCTTTGAATCAAAGTTTAATTAAGAAGTTTGCGGAATAACACTTAATTATTTTAACAAAAACTTTCAGAACCAATGAAGCATAAAACATAAGAAGTAATCAAGACTGTTTGTATTGCTGAATTCAATGATTACAATCACCTCTAATCTGTTTTGATTAGACGAAGAACACAGACTGTTCTTAGGGTTTTACAACCTTAGAGGCTTATGAAAACTTAATCAACAAAGCAATTACAGACTCAAAATATGCAGAAAACTTCTATGAACTTCTATACAATAGAATCTATTCTCTGTATTTATATTGCTTTTTGGACTTGTTTCCTTGAAGGACTATGACTTCTCTGATAGTAGATATGCTGGAATCTTCGTGTAGATATCTTTCCTGAAAATCAGCACTTTCTGTTTATGAAACTGTTGAGCAGCTTGAATCTCTTGACAGCATGAACTGAGCAGCTTGAGTTGTTTTGCTCTGGCAGCTTGAACTTTTACACTGGCAGCTCGAGTTTCTTCAACTAGCAGCATGAACTTTGTATTTACATGAAAAATCTACTAACAGTCTGAGAAGTCTAACTAACAGTTTGAATGTACTTAAACTATTTCCCAACAATCTCCCCCTAACTTAAATTCTTTACACAAGACTTTAAGTTCTATACAAAAATGGAAATGAAAAAGTAAACTGTTATTCACAAACCAAGGCTTTCAAAAACTTACAACTGTGCAAGTTTCTGATCTACAGCCTTCAAAAATTCTTTCTTCATCTCATCTCTATCACAAGATACCCTAACAGATTTTATCTGAAGTAGCATATCTTTTGGTAAATCATAAAATTCGAGATTGAAGAATATACCAGGTCCATCTGAAAATTTGATTCTGTATGTCCTTGACTTGACAAACAGATCAACTTGCTTGACCTTCTTCCCCTTCTTCACAGCATCCTCTATTTCTTTCCTTGCAGATTCAGGGTCAACAATTGATTTTAGATCTTTAATTACTTGCTTCACTTGTGGTAGAGCAGATCTAACTTGTGATACAGACCCAATGTTGTGCATTCTGATAAGCTCATCTCTGGTCAACTTCTGAACCATCTGCCAAAATGTATCATATTCTTCTTCAGGACCAGACTCTCTTCTTATCACAAATTTAATTCTCAAGTCACGGTCATACAGGGCTTTTGCTAACTTGTAAACTTTTCCTCCTTCTCCTGACTTTTCAAAACCTTCGGGTTGGCTTACGTACACTTCTTCTTTCAATTCTCCGTACAAGAAGGCCGTCTTCACATCCAAGTGGTAAATTTTCCATCCTTTCCCGGCCGTGAGAGCAATTAGTAAACGTATTGTCTCGAGTTGAGCTACCGGCGCAAAGACTTCATCAAAATCAATGTCGTATTCTTGTACATAGCCTTTTGCAATGAGTCACGCTTTGTACCTTGAAATAGATTCGTCCGCATTTCTTTTGATTTTAAATAGCCATTTTAATCTGATTGGTTTAACATTCTTGAGTAGAGGTACTAGTTTCCAAGTATAATTCCTTTCGATTGACTCGATCTCGCTTTTCATCGCCTTAAGCCAATCGGGTTTCCCAACGGCTTCTTTAAAATTCCTCGGTTCCTCGTCAAATGTCAACATTAATTCATACATATTTAGCTCGTTATCATTTAGACGAATAGGCAAAACAGAGATTCGGTTTGATCGACGTACCGGGGCTGTTTCGACATCACTGTGCTCGTCGGAGTTACTATGAGTATCGCTTGGTTCATGTTCGGTGGTCACCTCGTTAATCTCTTGTCCTGGGCTGTTCACTTCGGCCTGTTGGGTCTGATTGGTGTGCTGATTAGGCCCAAATGAAGCTGGGTCTATGGAGTTATTGAACCACTGCACATTAAATGTTCCTGATTGTAAGTTTGGAGCCACTGTACTCGTGTAGTTTTCTGCATTCCACTGCTATGCTGCTTTTTCATCATACCTTACATTATGACTTATGATTATTTTATTTTCATACGGGTTGTAAAGTCGTACACCTCCCGAACCCGGATCTTTTCAGAAATAGACCAAAGCTTTTGTTCTATCATCGAGTTTTTTAAAATGTTTCAAAACGATTCTTTCATAAGCAATACACCCAAACACTTTTACATCTTGAAGGTTCGGTTTTATGCCCATAGAATTTTTCGAATGGTGTGACTCCTACCAATGCTCGTGTAGGGGTTCGATTTATGATAAAAGTTGCATGTCTCGCGGCTTCTCCCCAAAATTGTTTTGGAACGTCTTTTGCTTTCATGAGGCAATGTATCATCTCGATTAGTGTCCGATTTCGTAGTTCTACTATTCCATTTTGTTGGGGTGAGTACGGGGCCGTTAACATTCTAGAAACTCCTTCTTCGTTCCAAAAAGGATTAAAATCGTGTGATGTAAATTCACCACCTCTATCCGTGTGAACCGTTTTTATCTCTTTGCCGGTTCGGGTTTCGATTGACTTTTTGAATCGCTTTATTACATCCGTCGCGTCATACTTGTGCTTCAACAAAAAAGACCACATGTATCTAGAAAAATCATCAATAAGAACCAATATATAAATATTACCGGCTTGAGTGGGAGGATCAATAGGTCCGCAAATATCTCCGTGTAACATCTCAAGAATATTTTTAGACTTATACTTTGCTTTCTTTGGGAACGGGTGCTTATTTTGTTTGCCTATCATGCAAACTTTACATACTTGATCGGGATGTTTTAAAACCGGTATTCCTATAGTCAACTTATGCATCATGTTCACCGCACCAAAGTTGATATGGCCAAGTCGTGCGTGCCATAACCAAGACTCGTCTTCAATTTTCGCTTGCAAACAGTGGTGCTTTCCGACTTTAAGTTGTGTTTTATAAAGACGATTTTCACTCCGCGGAACCTTCATGAGCAACTTTCCATTCCGATCTCTCATAGTCAGGAAATCACCATAGAGTCGAATATCACATTCGGATAATGTAGCTTGGTCGAGGCTTATCACATTGCTTCGAAGTGATGGGATATAATAGATATCTTTCATTATTTTTTGTTCACCGTTTTTACCTTCGAACAAGATTAATCCCTTCCCTTTTATCCGTACGCACGAGCCATCTCCAAATCTAACTCTTCTGGTTATTCGTTCATTTAGCTCTGAAAAATAAGAATACTTTCAGGTCATGTGATTACTTGTGCCGTTGTCGAGATACCACACATCGTCATCATCTTGGTTAGGCTCGGCTTTGGGAGGAACATATTTGTTTTCGTTTAGAAAAATTGTCTCTTCTTTCATCATAAAGAATGTTCCTTCATCGTGATTCACCCCTTCTTGAGTTTCATTCAGGTTTGCCTCATGCTTGTGCAATCGATCCGAGCACTTTGACACAAAGTGTCCAAATTTATCGCAACGGTAACATCTAATGCTTGACATGTCTCGCTTCTCATTGTTATTACCTTTTTTTCGTTCATCATCCCGGTTAGCCCTTTGATCATGGTTTTGGGTGTTATCCCTACCACGGCCTCGTCCCCCTCGGTTTTCTCCACTCCCTCTACCATGGCTTGAGTCTCGGTTTCGATTTGAGGTTTCAGTTTTGGCATAAAGTAGCTTCTCACCTCGAACGGGTTCTTTTCCAGCTTCTTTAGTTCGTTCCTCGTAAACTTTCAATCGTCCAACTACATCTTCAAAAGTAATGATTTTTAAATCCAAAACTTGCTCGAGTGCCGCTACGATGTGGATGAATCGTCTAGGAAGACTCGTAAGAAATTTCTTCACCAACTTTTCTTGCGAAATTGTTCCTCCAAGAGTCGCTGAAATGGTCGTAATACCCGATTGTTTTGAAGAGAATTCATCAATCTTGCTTGTATCATTCATCTTCAAACCTTTTGAATTCCGAAGTCAGTGTTTGCAAACGTGCTTCCTTCACTCGATCTGCACCCATGTTCCGAGATTTGATTGCATCCCACATCTCCTTTGCAGTCAAGAGATTTTCGATCTGCAAGATTAAATCTTCTGGTATCGATTGAAACAACAATTCCATCACGATATTGTTTTTCTTTGCGTCCGTTGATCCCGAATCAACCACGTCCCACACGTTGTGAATGCCGAGTAAAACTTTCATACGCATGTGCCATGTCGTGCAGTTTAAAGACGTCAACTGCGGGAATTGAAACGAGACCGAGTGCGCCTCCTTCACGGGCTGATTCGCTTCACCTCTAGTCATGAGTAATCAAAAATCGAACCACACACCTGATTGTTTTCATTTCCTGCTGGAAGATGTTTCCTCACCTTCTCAAGATCCCTTAGATACAAACCTGTCGCTCTGATACCAATTGAAGAATCACAGAGAGCAAAACACAAATATGTTGCCTAACTCGCAAGAACTTTTATTAAAGAAACTATAACTCAAAACTTCAATTGATTACATACGTCCCTACCCAACATGGTATATATATATATATACACACACACACAGACCTAACACACGTTTGTATATATCTAGGACTCTTTTAGTGTAAACCACATAATTATCTAAAGAAACTCATATATTTAGGAATTGATAATTATCTCATATTTAAACTTAATAACTTGATAACTTGGACTGCACTCGTATATCATATACTGACCCGATCCTTATCTCAATCGGATTCAGATAATTTCACCAACACAAACAACAGATTGGGGAATAGAACATGGCTAAATATCCTTAGTGTGAATGAAGATATAGAAACAATATGGGTTGGATTGAAATATGCTTTTGTCAGGAAAATTGCTACGGGCTCTTCTTATTTCTTTTGGAATATCTCTCCTTCTCCATCTGAGGCTTCTTTAAAGGAATTATTTCCAAGACTATATGCACTGGAAGTAAATAAAGAAGCCAAATTTTGCGACAAGTGGATTGTGCATGGCAACGCTTGCTGGGGAAATTGGGAATGGATGTCTTTGATTAGAGGAAGGGCCAATGATGATCTCATACCATTGGAATCAAAGCTGAGGACAATGGAGTTGATTAACTCTAATAAAGATTTTATTTACTGGAATATGAATCCAAAGGGAGTAATCTGTTCAAAAACTATCGGCGTTAGTTAACCGAGTCCATCCGGTTTCGTGTGATGGTAATGTAAAAAGGTTTTGGAGCTCCTCAATTCCATTAAGGGTGCGTTTGGTACAGAGAAATGAAGACAGAGAAATGGAAATGAAATGAATTCTCTTGTTTGTTTGGGATTGAGAATTACAAAATTGAGAAATAAATCAATTCCATTTCCTTATTTTTATTTCAGGGAAATTGCTCAAAATAGCAAGCAACTTTTCTCTTTTTCTTATTATAGCAATCTCGTAAATTTTGTCACAAATAATGGAATCAACTTTTGGTTTACTCCCGATTATAGCAATGGATAACCTGGCAGGTAGCTGGTCACCAGAAGCTAAATCCTCTGACATGTCATCAAAGTCATCAATTTAAAATAATAATTATATTTGAAATAAAATAATAATTATATTTAAAATATTTACATTTAATAAGGTTGGTTCAAGAACACGAAAATTCATATTTATAGATTGAAGGGCATCAAGAACACACAATTCATTAAGAACAAAGCCTAAATGGAAAGTTCATCAAGATCACACAAAACCTCATATCTAAATCTAAAAACCAAATCAATGTTTTTATAAATGCTTTCATAATCAAAACCTATATCTAAAAATAATATCAAATTTGAAGATTTTACAAAACACACAAAACTCATCTTCATCTCTATGTCGTCTTCAGACCATAGTCAAACACCACCACCACCATCAGAAATACAATCAAACACCAAAAAATTGACATAAGTTTCAGAATCTTCACAAAATCACAATCAAATGTAAAAAAATTTAAACCCTAAAACAATTTCGAACCCAAAAATCAAACCCATAAAATCATTTCCATTGTTACCATCGTTAAACAACAAAATCTTGGTTAACGCTTCTTTTATTCTTTCGAAATACCCCAAAAAGCCATGGATTTCCAGATCTGACATCGGTGTGCTTGACGAAAACAGAAGCATCGACTAGAAAGGTTGCTCGTCATTGTTCAAGACGTAGGAGGCGGATTTGATGAACTGAGGTGCGGTGGTATCAGATCTGGTTGGTGATTGGTCGCATGAAAAGGTAGACTTCCAGATCTGATACCGGTTAATGGCACGAGGATGAATGATGAGCGACGACCGATGATGTTTGACGAAGACAGATCTGAAAGGATGAACACAAAGTGATGGTAACAGATCTGCAGCGTGTGTGATGTGTTGGCGGCGATGAGATGCGGTTGATGAGAGAGTTGTTTGGTTGGTTGTTAATCGGAGATGAAGTTGATGAGAGAAGAAGATGAAAAGCATGTGGAAGTGGGTAAATGAGGTAGCAAATTGTTTTCGAAACAATAAAATATGGATAAGGATAAATTTTATAACTAATTTTTGTTTTAAAATTTGTTAATTTTAGGTATTAATTAATAAACAATAATTTTTATTATTTAAACTTTAAAAACTGCCATGACAGCATTATTTGTATGCATGACATGTGACATGGTAACAAAGAAAAAAAAAACTGGTGCCACATCATCTTTTTATGTTTGCAGATGAATAATTGTACTAAATGACAATAAAATGTAAGTATGATCCATTAAATGATAAAAATAAAAATAAATTGTCATGACAAGTAAAATGGTGTAAATAGCTTGCTATTTTAAACAATAAGCCCTTTTATTTCCCTCTCACAAGCAAGGAAACGGGAAGAATTGAAAATTTTAACTCCCGGAGAGTTGGAAAAAAAACGCGGAGAGTTGCTCGTTGCTCCGCCCCGCCCCCCAAAAATGCTGCTCAATCTCATTTCTCTTTCACTCGTGAAAAGAAAACCCTAGCGCTCTCTCCATCGCCTCCTTCCTCCTTCATCAGCGCCTCTTCATCGCCGGTAGACCTCCTCGACCTCCTTTCTCCATCGACCTTCTTTCTGCTTTCCTTGACCTCCATAGACGTCCTTCTGCATCAAGTGTATATACATGTATTTAATCCTCTCTGTGCAGTGTTGGTTTTTGCTGTGAAATCAGAAATATGAACAGCAGTGTTTGTGCTGTGCAGTGTGTGTTTGTGCTGTGAAATCAGAAATATGAACAGCAGTGTGTTTGTTTGTAATTGTTTGCAAGTGGGTATGCTCAAAAGAGATGGACTTTGTTGATTTGAAGAACACCACTTTTTTATTCCTATTTTGTATGTTGTATGAAAGAGTTGCTTGTTTAAGTTTAGGTTCCAACAAGTTAATTTAATCGTCGCTACAACTCCTCCGCCGCCGACAGGTAATGTTAATTCCCTCCTTCTTAAACTCGATATTGGTAAATAAAAAGTCGATTTTTGAGATTCTATGTATAAAAAGTCTATTTTTGAGATTCATGTTTGTAAATGGAACTTGGATTTCTTTGTAAATGGAACGTGGATTTGTTTGTATAAAAAAGTTGATGTAAATGGAACTTTGTAAAAAATCCAGATTCAGATTATAGTTGTAAATGGATCTTTTCTTGGTTATTCATATAAGCCTTCATGATTGGGTGTTTGATCATGACTTTGATTTCGTTCAAAAGCAGAAATGGTTCATTGATTTTGTCAAATGCAGATCTTGTCAATTCGATTTTTGATTTTGTCAAATGCAGATCTTGTAAATTTGTTACATGAAACTTGATTTTGAAATCCTTGATTTTGAGTATGTGAAATCCATCACTGATTTCATTATATGGATTTTTGTTAGTTGTGATAATGAAGATGCAAATGGAAACAAGCATGTTGGGATCTTTAATAAGTGTCATCTTGATTGTGATCTTGAGCAAATGACATCTATTCTAGTAGCCCAACTCTTGCCGACTTGGGTTTGAAACTTCCGTGCAGTCCAAGCCATCAATGCATAGAGTATAAGCATCATAAATTAGGTATGAATGCAAAGGCTGCACATGACAAGTATTTGATTTTGATTTCCTTTTTTAAACAATCGTTGAGATGAAAAAGAAGCAATCTTACCAGCTGTTGAGAGGAAAAACTTTATTTATCAATCTTTCTTATATAAGAAAATATGATTGTAATATATAGTGTCGTCTCAACGTTCCAACTCATAGCAAAAATTCTTGTGTTTGATCATTATTGTTAATCAAAACGTACCTCATTTGCTTCATCTAGAGCGCTGGTAGATTCATCTAAGAGAACCAGGTCTGGCCGAGAAAGCAACAAGCGTGCAAATGCAAGACGCTGCTGCTCACCAAGGGAAAGAACACTGGACCATTCATTGGTTGTATCGAGACCACTGCAACGTGACAAGAAGTAGCCAAGCTGCACGTCTTCTAAAGCTTGGATTAAATCATCTGTTGTAGGTTGCAGATATTGTGAACTCACACGTTCCGAAGATGATACAGCTTCAAGGAATGGTATTGACTCTGTAAAACAGTGTTGGTTGCAATCACGATTTGCAAACTGAATGTATGGTTCAAGATTGTAACAAAGCATATGTAACCAAGCAAAAACATGCAAACGAGATGCAAAAATGCTACTGTTATCTGAATGTGTTCCCCATCTTTGCTTAGTGTGATCGACTCATTGAGGATTATACTTGGATTAAGCGGATCAACATGAACGTGTAGATACAAGAAACCAATTTACAATTACTTAGTACTTGAGGATTATGTTGGATTATACTTGTAGTACTTTGTTTTGGTTTGAACTAAATTGTAGTACTTTGTTTAATATTTTTTGGGTAAATTATGTTGGTAATTTTTTTTGTTTTATCAATAAAATGTTTAATTGTCAGTAATATTTTTTGATTTTGAATTTAGAATTTTTACAAAATAATTATGATTACAAATAATAAAATGTTTAATTATAGAACTCTCTGTTGAATTCTCTGTTGTACCAAATAAGAGACATGATTCTTTGCTACATTTTTCTACTGAATTCTCTGTTCTACCAAACACATGAATCAATTCTCTTTCTCCAGACCAATTCTCTTTCTCCAATTCCATTCTCTGTTGTCATTTCTCTGCAATTTTATTATCTGTACCAAATGCACCCTAAAGGTTAATATTCTTTCGCGGTAGATTTTAAATAATGCTCTCCCTTTAAATTCCATTCTCTGTCCCTTTTGCAACTTGGAGATTAAAGTTCCAATTTGGAAATAAATTTGGAGCTAGTGGAATTACAAAGATTCTCTGCTTGATTCTTTTGACTCCGTTTTCTCGTGTGTTTTCTTCAATGGTGAGAAGAAAAGATATAATTCTCCTTTCAAGAGTATCATTCTGGTGGCTTAGTGGGTTATTTGGAGATGGATGAATAAAGTTTTGTATACTTCTCAAGAGTCAAGAGGATCGAAGAAAAGTTCTAGAGGAAGACCCCTTTCCTTGGATTTAAAGAATGGCCGGCCTTTGGTTTGAAAATAGAAACCACTCGAAAAAGATTACTTGGTCTATTTGGGCATTTAATCCGGCTATGAACATTTCTACGTAGTTTCCGGAACTTTGGTGTTCACCTTTCTGTTATCATTTGTGTGCTTTTAAGAGCCTGTTTTGTTCTATTAATAAATTTGCTTTTGATAAAAAAAACTTAAAGAAAATAATGTCAACAACATTATAAAAGGACGAATAATTTCAGAAGTACGACCATAGATGTTGTTGGTTTGCCACTTTGAAGACCCACGTTCGTCTGGGACTAACGAGACAAATAAAAATAATTAATACTTACCTGAATACTTAAATATTGCATACGAATATATATATATATACATATATATATATATATATATATATATATATATATATATATATATATATATATATATATATATATATATATAGGGAAGGGTTCTTCTAAGAACCTTAAATAATGTGGGAACCTAAGAACTAATCTCATCCATTGATTTCATGAAATCAATGGCTTAGATGTAAGATGGCATTTTTGAAATTAAGAAGACTTTAGGGTTTTTTTTTGTTGGAAAAATGGGTGGGTAAGGGGTATATTGGGGATAACATTGAAAAAGGAACTGCACGTTTTTTCACACACAATTAATTCCCTCCTCTTTTTTCTCTTCATCCTTTTTTTTTCTCCCAAAAAAAAAACCACCAGAGTTTTTCTCTTCATCTTTTTTTTTTCTATGAATAATATACAACTTTATATGTAGATTAAGATATATTCTATGGAGTCAACATAATATTCTATGGTGAATATACAACATTCTATGACGGAGATACAAAGCAACACAATCCGATCGAACATTCGACAATCACAATCAATGGTGTCCATGGTAGAATCTTTTACAACCTGCATTAAAACAATGGATTCAAAACTATGATGCAAAAAAAATGTATAACATTTCTAGTAACATAGAATAGCAATATTCTATGTAGAATATGTGAACTATCTACGTAGAATATGTGAACAATCTACGTAGATTAGTGGTATTCTATGAAAAATATGTGAACATTCTGCGTAGAATTGTGGTATTCTATATAGAATATATGACACTTACCTAAAATCTATATAAATTTGCAAACAATTCTACATAGAATGCGTAGAATGCAACATATTCTACGTAGAATGCAACATATTCTACGTAGAATGCAACATATTCTACGTAGAATGCAACATATTCTACGTAGAATGCAACATATTCTACGTAGAAGAAACGTTAAATAAATTTGCAAACAATCTGTAAAAAACTATAAATGTGAGAAGATCTATATAGATTTACACTGACATAGAAAATATGAACATCATAAGATAACATAAAATCTGAGAAGAATACAAATTAAAGAATCCAAAATCTATAAATGTTTATTGAAGATCTATTCAAACAACATAGAATACAAAACTCCATATAGATTTACAGACAATCTATAAAAAACTACGAAGAATACAAAATAATCTACGAACAATATATCTTTTTTGTCGTGCCTTTCCTATTGTCTTGCTCAGAGCCATCGTCGTTTAGCAAGGTCTTGAGCGTTTCATATTTACCCGATTCTGCGATTTTAAAATATAAAATAGACTAGAAAATATGAACATCATAATATAACATAAAATATGAGTAGAATACAGATTAAAAAATTCAAAATCTATAAATGTTTATAGAAGTTCTATTCAGACAACATAAAATACAAAAATATATATAGATTTACAGACAACATAGAATGCAAGATATTCTACGTAGAATGCAAGATATTCTACGTAGAATGCAACATATTCTACGTAGAATGCAACATATTCTACGTAGAATGCAACATATTCTATGTAGAAGAAACGTTAAATAAAGCAACGAATACTCGAATAAAATATAAACATGACCTGGATTAGAGAAAAACAATCGTCGACCTCCTCATCGGCTGCAAAACCATTTGGAAAAATATTATACGGTGTCTGTTGAAATGTGTCGGTCGACTCCATGGATTCAGGTGAAATAAAAAAAACGGAATGGAATTCCGGCGACGGAACTGAGCTTCTTCTTGCCGGAAAAAATGGAAGAAAAAGAAAAAATTAATGACAAACTCATTGATGATTGTATAGTTTAATTAAAGGACAGGTTGTTGGAAACTTTTCTGAAAAGTTGCATTAAATGAAGGAGGAAAAATGACTGATTTGCCATTAGTGGACCCAACCATACTTGAAAATATTTACAACAATGCCATTGATTATCCACCATTGATCACATTAATCCAAGGGTTGAAATTGGTTCTTATGTTCCCACATTATTTAAGGTTCTTAAAAGAACCCAATCATATATATATATATATATATATATATATATATATATATATATATATATATATATATATATATATATATAGATTGAGGTTCAATTGAGAACTTTTGTGCATCGGGGAACCTCGAGGCACTTTTGTGCATAAGATAATCTAACAAGGGTGCACAAAGGGCATTTAGGGAAACTAAAGATATGGTAATTAATTTATTTTTAAAAATCATTAAAAGATACTTAGGAGTTACATTTTGAATTAAAATCTCATAGTAACTAAATTCCTCATTTTCCTCCCCATTTCTCTCTCTCTCTCCCCCTCTCATTTTCTCTCTAATCGTGTTCTTCATGATTTTGATGGTGATGATGATTTGAAGACGAAGATTAACGATGAACAACGATGATGATGAACATGAACAAGAGATGCAACCGATGATGATTATGAAGAACACGATGCATAGATGGATGATGAACGATTAATAATGATGATGCATAGATGGATGATGAACAATGACGATAAATAGATGGATGATGAACGATGAACAACGAAAAATGATGATGCATAAATGGATAATGAACAATGACGATGCATAGATGAATAAAAAAATATGAACGACGAACACGATGCATAGATGAATGATGAACAAGTTGAACACGATGCATAATGAATTTGTGTATTTTTTTTTGTTAAATGCATCTTTTTTGAACACGATGCATAAATAAACACGATTACGATGAAATGCATCGATCTCCATCATCTTTTTTTGAATTTGTGTAATTTTTGTTAAATTTGGAAATGTATCAATTGAATTTATTTAACATTTATTATTTGATTATTTGTTGAAATATTAAATTTAATGAGGCGTGCGCATTCCCCAAAATGCCCTTCTTTGTTTTATTCTATAATGCACAAGATGCATCAAATTGTCCAACTATTTACCCTTCTCAATTGAGAACTTTTATGCATCGAGGTACAAAAGAACCCATATCAACCATTAGATCAAAAAATTGTATGGATCAAAAAATTTAATGGCAAAAGGGTAAATAGTTGGACAATTTTATGCAACTTGTGCATTATAGGAACAAACAATGAAGGACATTTTGGGAAATGTGCATACCTCATTAAATTTAATATTTTAACAAATAATCAAATAATAAATGTCAAATAAATTCAATTGATACATTTCTAAATTTAACAAAAATTACACAAATTCAAAAAAAGATGATGGATATCGATGCATTTCATCGTTAATCTTGTTTATCTATGCATCATGTTAAAAAAAAGACGCATTAAAAAAAATACAAAAATTCATTTATGCATCATGTTCAACTTGTTCATCATTCTTTTATGCATCGTGTTTGTCGTTCATATTCTTCATTGAGCTATGCATCATGTTCAACTTGTTCATCATTCATCTATGCATTGTCATTGTTCATCGTCCATTTATGCATCATCATTTTTCGTTGTTCATCGTTCATCATCCATCTTTGCATTGTCATTGTTCATCATCCATCTATGCATCATAATTATTCATCGTTCATCATCCATCTATGCATCATGTTCTTCATAATTATCATCGGTTACCTCTCTTGTTCATGTTTATCATCATCGTTGTTCATCGTTAATCTTCGTCTTCAAATCATCATCACTAAGAAAATCATGAAGAACACGATTAGAAAGAAAGAGAGAGAGATAGAGAGAAATGAGGAGGAAAATGAGGAATATAGTTAATATTAGATTTTAATTCAAAATGTAACTCCTAATTATCATTTAATGATTTTTAGAAATAAATTAATTATCATGTCTTTAGTTTTCCCTAAATGCCCTTTGTGCACCATTGGTGGATTATCCGATGCACAAAAGTGCCTCGAGGTGCCTTGATGCATAAAAATTCTCAATTGAACCTCTATATATATATATATATATATATATATATATATATATATATATATATATATATATATATATATATATATATATATATATATATATATATATATATATATATATATATATATATACGAGGTCGTTTTACCCGCACGTTGTAGCGATATCGTACCTAAACAATAAATTTTGTCATTTTAAAAATACTTTGGACGAAAAAACTTTATACTGGGATATAAATAAAAATAATGCGACCATAACAATATATTCAAATTTTTACAAAATATAATATCGAATATTATAACAAAAAACAAATTAAACAGTTATATAATATATGTAAAACAAAATAAATGGTCAGATACCTAGGTGCATATTTGTCTGCTATAATGCAATCAAAATGATATATTTGAATTTTTATAAAACATAGTATATTAAAAGTTACTATTAAAAAAACAAAAATGTTATCTATTATTATATATAAAGCAATAAAGTAAATCAGTTGCTTATCTGTCAGATTAGGTTGTCTGGTTGCGAGATTATTTGTTCATTGAACAGTATCATAGTTTTTGTTAGAAAAAATATTTTGTATTGCAATATAGAGAAAAATAATACGATCATAATGATATATTTGAATTGTTATATAATAGGGTATCAAATGGTATAACATAAAAACAAAACAGTTATATATTGAAAATAGTTCCGACGATAATAAATTTTATATCGAAATGTAGATTTAATCAATGTGATCGTAATGATATATACAATTTTTTTATAAAATATAATACATCACAAAAACGTTAAAGTAATAAAATAAATCAGCTGCTTACCTACCTGCTTAATAAAAATAGTTTCGACGGCGATAAATTTTATATCGAAATGTAGATAAAAACAATGCGATCATAATGATACATTCAAATTTTTATAAATTATAATATATCAAAAGTTATTATAGAAAAACCAAAACGTTATATATTATATATAAAGTAATAAAATAAGTCAGCTGCTTACCTGCCTGTTTCAGCTGCCTGGCAGCTAGCTTCACTGCTCAATGAACAGTGAAATGAAGTTTGTAAATAGTTTTATATATATATATATATATATATATATATATATATATATATATATATATATATATATATATATATATATATATATATATAATCAGGTTTATCAGCGTACCTATGAGATTCCAGTGTACCTTAATGTAAATGATTATTCACACGTATTTTTTTTAATAGACATGTATAAGACAACATTATAAGACTTTTTTTTTCCAAAAGAAGTAACATCATAAATTTTGTGAATGATATTCATATAAATATGCATTGAACATTAACATAATTTTTAAGGACACAGAAAATGTGAATCTATGTGAAATTCATATATCATGCGTATAACCTTAAATTAAACATGGTTATGTGAAAAAAAAAATTAAAAACGTTTTTTAAAGTTGGTACCTTCGGGTGCACTTGATTTCGAGAGATACTCTTCGAGTGCACTTGATTTCGAGAGATACTTATTTGAACCTGACTCTCTCTCTCTCTCTCTCTATATATATATATATATATATATATATATATATATATATATATATATATATATATATATGTTCAAGATCTATGGAAAACCATATTTGACTGGAGTACTGAAAACCATGTTAAATGTACATGTTCATTACGGTAAAATGTTAAATTTAATGCACAACTACAATATACATATGTTCAAATGTACATTATTATTGACTAGTTCACATCATTTACATATTTATTAGGATAAAATGTTGCATTTCATGCAAAATAATAATATGCACATGTTCAAATGTGCAATATGCATGAACATGTGTATATTACGCATTTTTGCATGAAATTAAACATTTTGTCTTAATGAACATGTAAATGATATGAATTAGTTAATCATAATGCAATTTTGAAAATATGTATGTTATAATTTTAAATGAAATTTAACATTTTATCATAATGAAAATGTACATTTGATATGGTTTTCCAGTATTCCAGTCTAGTATTGTTTTCAATTGATCTCAACCATATATCCAGTCTAATATTGTTTTCCATTGATCTCAACCATATATATATATATATATATAGACACACACACACACACATATATAAAATTCCAAAGGTTTTCTACAACACATCAACAAGCATTCTTAACACAAAGATATATACATGTGTACCCTATTGTGAATGATCATCAGCATACCCTGCGTACCTTAATGTGAATGATCATTCACATATTAGTTTTTGAATAGACATGTATAAGACAACATTATAAGACTTTTTTTCAAAAATAGCAACATCATAAATATTGTGAATTGTAAAAAAAGATCATATGAATGATGTGAACGATCATTCACTTGGATGGCCATTCACATAAATATGCAGTGAACATTCACAAAATTTTTAAAGACACAGAAAATGTGAAAGTATGTGAAATTCATATATCATGCGTATAACATTTATTTAAACATGGTTATGAGAAAAAAAATTTAAAAAAAGTTTTTTAATGTTAGTATCTTCGAGTGCACTTGATTTCGACAGGTATATTTTTTTTACCTGAATATATATATATATATATATATATATATATATATATATATATATATATATATATATATATATATATATATATATATATATATATATATATATATATATATATATATATATATAGATGCACTTTATTTTAGGGGTGTTCATAAAAATTTCAATCCGAGCATCCGAACTAAAAATCTGAAATTTTTAGATATCTGGATTTTTGGATATCCGAAATTTCGGATTCAGATTCGGATAGTGAAATTTTAAATTTTCGAATATTCGGGTATCCGAAATATCTTAAATCCAAAAGAAAATTTTTTTCCCAAATTTTTTATATCTTAGTATTAATTATTTTTTGTTTCAAATTTTAATATCTTAGTATTGATTATTTACACAATATTGATTGTTTATTTTTATTTCAATATATATTTTTTAGTTTTATATTGATATTATAAACTTATTAACTAATATGATATATATATTATTTAATATTTATTTAGTTGTTATGATTAAAGTAATTCCAGATACATTTAATTTGTAATATGTTTATCTTTAATATGAATTTGGATATATGAATTTGTATTTTAGGTATTTAAACATTTCATTGAGTTTTTAAAAAGATTAAAAAATATGAATATTCGAATATTCAGATAATTTAATATCTGAAACCAAAATTTGGATGTCCGATAAAATTTTGGATTTATATTTGATAACAAAAATCAATTCTGAAATTTCAGATATCCAAAAATTATTTCAGTTTGAACACTCCTATTTATTTTAGGGTTATACTCTTTGGACCCCTTGCCTCACACATATCGTTTGGTCAACCATCACACACATCCAAGGGGGTCCAATGAGATTTTAAGGGGTCCAATTAGACCACCCCTTATTTTATGTTATTATGTTTTGGATGCATGCAACGCTGTAAACAGGGTGCTTTTGAATGCACTTTTGTCTTGACATGGAAAAGCACGGTTGTATAATCAAGAAATTGACTACTCATTTTGTCTTGAAAATTGCATAAAACTTTTGACCATTTAATGATGGGTTAATATTAAAAATATTAATCAATTTTTATTAAAATCTTTTTATTCAAGTCTCATAACTATTTTTTTAATTGTTTACGCTTTTATTAAAACTGTATATTTTTAAAACAAATTGTTTAGTGGCGCAAATGTTAAAATATGAAAAGATGATAAGTTTTTTCCAATACTAATCAATTGAAATAAACTAATATTTCTTGTTTAATAACAGACAGATAGATCAAATTTACACGTTTGAATAACACAAAAATGCTTTAGGGACTTAAACAACAACAAAAAAGTTTATGGACATAGTCATGAAAATAAAGAAATTTGATTAAGTTTTTTTAATATTAACCCTTTAATAAATGTTGAAAACGATTTGCCTGTATATTCTTTAAAAAGTAACATGTTTTTATATTTGGTTACATAAAACATAGAAATATTTTCATTTTAAAAGCAATTTAAGAATTTAATTGTATATTTGATAAAAGTATATTAGGTTGCGTTTAGTTAACAAAAATTAGTTAGTTTTCAATTTTAGTTTTCAAGTTATAATTTTTAGAAAAAAACCAAAGGTTTTCATAAAAAATTAAAACTTGTTTAGATGATAAAGTTTTAGTTTTAAGAAAAATAAGATTAGTGATTATTAAATAAAAAAATAGGATAATTGAAAAAAACTTAAGAGAGAGAAAAAGAGTATTATAAAGAAATATAATGTATGTAATAGAAAAGTAAGAGAATATGCAAAGTGATATTTTAAAAAGTTTAAATGAAAATTTATGAAATTGTTATGTAAACAAAGTTTCATTTTTTTTTTTAAAATTGAGATGAAAATTTTCGATAATTAAAACAAAAGAAAACATTTTTCGTTAAAAATATTAAACTACAAATTTAAAATTAGACTGAAAAAAGAAATAATAAATACAATTAAATAAATAAAAGTTATCATAAAAGCAAACACGTTTTTCGAGCCGAGGCAATCAGGCAAAGTGGCAAACACCCGTGATAAAAGAAACTTTAAGCAGACATGAAGTCAGAATTTCATTCCAAATTTTGTTCAAAAACCTCATCAGTTTTCAGTTTCCGACGATTCATGTCTATAACACCATCGCCGGCGACAAGTCCAGGTAACGCTGCTCTTTTTTCCGATCTCCATAACCATTTCTTTTGCAGTTAATTTGGTCTGCTGAGCAACATATGATGAATTTACGCCTTACATAATGTGAGGGAGATCATTCTTTTTATGCTGTTTTGTTTTGTTTTGGTTTCAGAAACGTGGATACTGGATAATATAACCACAACCAAGCGAGATAACGTTGCGTTTGTTGGAATCGGTGGTCTCGGAATTGGATTTATAAATTATTTTGAGATTGTACTAGTCCCAAATAAAAAGGTAACATACTATTGCTGCAATTTTTAAATTCATGCAATCCAAACGACACGTTACTACTATTCCATTCTAATTTATTTATTTGATAAAGTTAATATTCACATAAATTACAAATGTTCAATGCATTATTTCATTAAGCATAACAAAAAACTACATACAAATTTATAACAAAAAACTACATACAAATTTATAACAAAAAATAATAAATTAATTTAATTTAGACATATAATATGTCAAATTCTTATATTTTGTTAAATTTAACTACCTTTAAACATATGCAGTTTATATACATATAAAATTTTTAGTTTCAAAAAAATTATATATATATATATATATATATATATATATATATATATATATATATATATATATATAGACACACACGTACGTATACATGATATACATGTACATACATACATGTATGTATTTATTCTAAAATAAATCAAAATATATTCACTTAACAAAATAAATAAATCAAAGATAAGTAAGTATTTTTATGAGTAATATATAATATTAAAAAAGATAAATAAATTATATATATAAATAATTATAAGTTTTAAAAAAGAAAATTAATAAAAAAATTTAAAAATTAATGTATATATAGTTGAATAAATATTTAAACTTAATTATAATATTAATAATAATACAACTTATTAATATACAAATTCATATATGTAAATTTTATTAATTAAATTCTTGTAATAATTAATAAAAATATATATATCAAATAAATAAATAAACAATAATAATAGTAAAAGAAAACAAATTAAAAAAATACGGAGCAATACTTTAGTTAAATTGTAACAATAAGAAAAAAACTAAATGTCAAATAAATAATAATAGGATAAAATTAATTATAATAATATAAAAAAGAAGGTAATTAGTTAGGGACCAAAAGAGAAACAAAGTTAAAAGGGCAAAATGATCATTTTTAAAAAAATGTTTGGTCAAAGAACTAAAAGCATAACAAAACGACAACTATATATACTGAAATTGTAATTTCGACGTGAAAAGAATCATAACCATAATTTATATATACCCACAGGGACGAAAATTGTAATTTACCCAAAAAATTATATAACTTCCTTGAATATACAAGACGTACAACTCAAACACTTACTCTACTTGCAAAGTTAATGGTGTGAGGTTTATAGTTTACAGTCGCGATATAATACGTACAACTCAAAACAGTGGAGTTTTAACTCTGGAACATGAAGGAAATATGTATTATGATCCGCTTGAAGAAATTCTGGAGCTAATTTATTTAAGAGGTTGTAAGGTTGTGTTGTTTCGATATAATTTATTTAAGTGGTTCTAAGGTTGTGTTGTTTCAATTATGGTAATAGAGCTATGCAGTCATACCCGAGTTACCATGGCAGCAAAACATATGTTGAAACACGATATGAACGGGTAAATCGTTTTCATCTCTATATCGATCACTTATTGTATGATAGGTAATCTTGGTATAAGGGTCCACCTGTTTATTTGGTAACATGAGCAAGGTTCGACCCGTTTGGTAACATGTAAGGGTCACAATTTCGGTCAAAAACCAAAATTCAGTGGGTCGAACCTTTTTGTCGAAATGGGTCCAAATGAGGCAACTTGTAAGTTTGAGTGTCATTGCAACATGTTCAGATAGGTTAGGCTTAAAATTCAATGGGTTCATATTTCATTACATAGTTTATTTATTTATTTATGAGTAAATTATAGGAATGGTACGTCTGGTTTGTTCAAAATTATAAAAATAATCCCTCAACTTTTCTAAGTTGTAGTGATAGTCCCCTCAAAGCAATTTTTACTTGCAAAAACGGTCTTTCAGTTTCTAAACTTTTTAAGATTGATGATTTTCTCATTCTCTTAATTACAAGTTTGGTCTATGCATTATTTAAATTAATTTCAATTTTGGTCATTTTCTTAATTTTTTTACTTTTGGTATGAAATTTGAAATATTAATTTAATACAATATGATTTGATTCTGTACTAAATATATTGTTGTTGTTGTTGTTGTTGTTGTTATTATTATTATTATTATTATTATTATTATACCTATTTATTTTGTAAAATAAATCTATATTTATTTAATAAAAATTATTTATGTTTATATACTCAAGTAGTTAATTTATGTCTCTTTTATGTATTCAATTTATTTATTTTATATTTAATTGGTTAAACTATTTGTATATTTTTTATCATTTATACTTTTTCATCTAACTATTTCATTACGCTAAGAATTTTTGATTTTATTTACATATCTATTTAAATTTACTAATTCATTACGTTAATAATTTTTTATTTAAAAGGTAAAGTCCAATCAGGTGCTACCATGATAGGGGCATTGGTCAATCTTTCTTTCAAAATATTAAAAGAATTCAAACATTAATCCGAAAAATTGAAAGGAACATCTTTTTCTAGAAGTTGAGTCTTAGGCCTTGCAATCTTTGAAAAATCTTTTATGAATCTTCTATAAAATCCCGCATGGCCTAAGAAACTCCTAACTGATTTCACAGAAGTGGGAGGAGGAAACTTTGAAATAGTATCAACCTTTGCTTTATCAACTTCCATTCCCAATTGTGAAATCTTATGTCCTAATACAATGCCCTCTCTTACCATGAAGTGACATTTTTTCCAATTAAACACAAGATTGGTTTCTTCACACCTAGTGAGCATCTTTTCAAGATTAAGCAAACAATGATCAAAGGAGCTACCAAATACAGAAAAATCATCCATAAAAACCTCCATGGAGTCCTCGATCATATCGTGAAAGATTGCCATCATGCACCTTTGAAAAGTTGCTGGTGCATTGCACAATCCAAATGACATCCTTCTATACGCAAATGTACCGTATGGGCAAGTAAAAGGTGGTCTTTTCTTGATCTCCCGGAGCTATTTGAATCTGAAAATATCCTGAAAAACCATCAAGAAAGCAGTAAAACATATTCCCAGATAATCGTTCAAGCATTTGATCAATAAAAGGTAAAAGGAAATGATCCTTTCTTGTGGCATCATTGAGCTTCCTATAATCAATACACACTCTCCAACGTGTGACGGTTCTTGTAGGAATCAGCTCATTATTCTCGTTCTTGACGACTGTCATCCCTCCTTTCTTTGGCACTACTTGCACGGGACTCACCCATGGGCTGTCTGAAATGGGATAAATCAAACCTGCATCTAAAAGTTTAATTACCTCATTTCTTACCACATCTTTCATGTTGGGGTTGAGTCGTCTTTGTGGTTGCACAACCGGCTTGTATTCATCTTCCATGAATATTTTGTGCATACAAAAGGAAGGACTTATGCCTTTGATATCTGAGATCTTCCATGCTAGAGCCTGCTTATGTGCCTTTAAAACATCTAACAATTTCTGCTTTTCATTGTTAGTGAGGTTAGAAGCAATTATCACAGGTAATTGAGATTCACCTTCAAGGAAAGCATACTCTAAGTGTGACGGAAGTTCCTTCAGTTCCAAAGTTGGTGGTTCTTCAATTGATGACTTCGACTTTGGGTTCACACCTTGCTCCATTTCCTCGACCAACTTTTGCTTTTCTGATGGATCGTTAGCTAGCATACATGCGAGCTCATTTACAATCTGCTCACGATACGAATCAATGTATCTCCCATCCACGAACAACTCATCCAAATCATTAGCTTCAATGAATTCCTGTACAAAATCCTCAACAACAAAGTCAATGACATCAACAAAATAAAGGTAATCATCTTGATAATTAGAATGTCTCATGGAACTTTTGATCTCAAACGTTACCTTTTCATCACCTACATTAAGAGTTAGTTTGCCATTTTGTACATCAATGAGGGCACCGGATGTACCTAAGAAAGGTCTCCCTAAAAGTAAGGGCACGGTCTTGTCCTCATCCATGTCAAGAATCACGAAATCCACAGGAAAAACAAATTTATCTACTTTAACCAACATATTCTCAACAGTACCTCTAGGGTATTTAACCGACCTATCGGTTAATTGAATACTCATTCTTGTTGGTTTAGGTTCACCTAGGCCTAGCTTTGCAAAAACAGAATATGACATTAAATTTATGCTAGCACCTAGATCCGCTAATGCATTACTCACAGATAAGTTATTAATCAAACAAGGGATAGTAAAACTCCCTAGATCACTCTTCTTCTCGAGTAACTTGTTTTGCAAAACTGTCGAGCATTCTTCACTTAACAACACCTTTGAAACCCCTTCAAGCTTTCTCTTATTGGTGAGCATGTCCTTCATAAACTTTGCATATTTCGGCATCTGTGAAAGAGCATCAACAAAAGGTAAGTTAATATGAAGTTGCTTGATGAGTTCAAGAAATTTACCATACTGTTCCTCCAACTTTTCTTTCTTCAAGCGTTGTGGATATGGAATTTTTGGCTCGTGTTGTTTAACCGGAATTTTGACTTGTGCGGTACTTCCTTGGCAATCTTTTTGCACCTCGTCATTTTTTTCTTCGGTTACCTGCTCAACATTAGAATTAGAATTATAATTAAGAACAGAGGGGGAGGGATTTGATACCACTTCTTTGCCGCTTCTCAATGTGATGGCCTTGGCTTGTTCTTTTGGATTGCCTTCCATATTAGATGACATCTTTCCTTTCTCTCTTTCGGCCAATAGTTGCGCAATTTGTCCCACTTGTTTCTCCAAATTTTGAATTGAGGCTTGTTGGTTGTGAACTATATCCTCAAGAGTTGGCTTTGCTTCGGGTGGTGGAATATTTGGATTTATTGGGGGTTGAGATGATTGAACGTGTGCCCTTTGTTGATATCGAGCTGCGCTTGGGTGACGGGGTTGATAAGGTGCATTCCTAGGATTGGATGAACTTGCACCTTCAAAACCGGGTGGAATGTGTGGTGGATCATTGAGTTGACGCCATCGGAAGTTTGGATGGTTTCTGTTATCGGCATTGGGATTGTAGTATGCTTGAGGGGGTGGTTGAAATGCAAGCTTCCCTCTTGGATTATCATACCTATCTCCATGTGAATATAACACATCCTCCTCCAATGAGTCTTCGATCTTATCTTCTTCACAATTCCTTGCCGAATGACCTCCTCCACATAACTGACAAACCTCTTGAATAGCATTACTTGTTGATTGTCTAGTCAGGAGTTTCATCCGTGATGGGCAATCGAGGGCAGTGTGAGGACCCTCAAAAATTTGACACACTTGTTGATTGACTCACATCACATAAATATATCATCCAAGATCATACATTCATCATTTGTCTCAAACATTATATAAAAATCTATTTCATGTAAAGATTAACGGTATATATATTCATTCTAACCACGAAAAATAACATCATCCAATGCTTAGGGTTTTTAACCCCAAATGATTACAACAAAACACTACTCCATATTGTGGAGCAAAATCATCAAGAACACAATGAAAATCACACGTTTACACATAATCAAAAGATTAAGAAATGAGTAAACTCCCCAAATGATGAATCTTGATGTAGTAATGTTGTTCCCTCTTGATGAAGCCTTTGAAATTAGCCACAAGCTTCCTTTTCTTCTCAAAAACAAGTAGAGCAAAATGGTGAAAAAGTGGTGAAAAGTTCGTCTCCCCTGCTGAATAGAAAGTGAAAAGTTTATATATATGCGGTCGACTCGGCGAGTCGATTGCGTGTCGAATACCCATTGGACCGCCATAACAACCAACACGTACAATCAACAGCCCACTCGGCGAGTCGGCCCATATGACTCGGCGAGTCAAAACTTTCTGAAATCTGGAATTATTGAAATTAAGGTCGACTCGGCGAGTGGGTAATGTGACTCAACGAGTCGATTTCTGCTGGAGCTCAAATCTTCATCTTTTCAACAATAAAGGCTGAAATCAAAACATTTTCGTAAATGACCAAAAGTGACAATCGGGAACAATAAAAATAGGTAAAATAGAGGGAAAATATCGCCAGAAAGTATATGTAAATTTCGCGATATCAACACGCCTATGAGAATTCTTGTATCTATAAAGAGAAAACCAAACGGTGGCATGATGCGCGTCTTAATCACGCCGACATCAAGATAGGTGACAAAGTCCTAGTTTTTAACTCACGTTTACGGCTTTTTCCTGGAAAGTTAAAATTTCGTTGGACTGGTCCTTATATTGTCAAGAATATATTTCCATATGGCACGTTTGAGCTAGCGAATCCGAGTGATGAAAGTACTTTCAAAGTAAATGGCCATCGTGTAAAAAGGTACCTTGAGTCGGACGTTATTGGTGAAGAAACAAGCTCAATAAATGTGTTTAATAAGGAAGAAGACAATATGAATGTTTTAATATTGATGAACAGTGGCGGCTGGAAGGAATTCAAATGTCAACCGTGTAGCTTCAAAAAGTAAACCCTAGGAGCCTTTATAGGCTCATTTAATTAACTTACAAGACTTGGCAAGTTTGGCCCCTACACTATAACTTAAACATGAAATACATAGAAATAAATACAAGACAAATTACAATGAAAATAAATATTACAAAACAACTCCTAGGATCGAAATAATAAATCTAACAATCTCCCCCTTTTCGATCACTTAGGAGGTCCTGGAACTCGGGCATGGTCGGTTGATTCTCGAAGACCAAGTATGACGTCGAATCGTCTGGTTACTTGTCTTATATGTAGCCTCTCGTTCAGGTATTCAATGCCGCTGAGAATATCCTGAATCTCCTGTGGCGAGCATCTAAGTTCTGGATTAGGTTGAGCGTCAAAGTCTTGAACTTTCTGAGTAAGCACTGCTCGAACCAATCTGATAGTGCCGTCGGAGTAACAAGGAAGATCCTCAAAGCGCATGAATTTCTTGTGACCTTTCTGGTTCAAAAAGATAACCCCTGGCTGTCCTCGAAGCAAAACTTTGTAAGCCGGATAGTGGTCTAGCAAAAATACATCCTGTTCAGGAGCTTTCAGACCCACTTTGACTAATGCACTCTCAATCGCCATCTGGAAATCTCTGAGGCACATAATGATTGATCGGCGATTCATGCATCGAACCAGGGCTGCTAAGGCAGTCATGTGTGTAAAACGACCCTTGACTCGATTGACCAACTTTCTGTGCAGACGCTCTACGTCGTCTATGTTTACGAAGTCAAGGTCACTTTCCTGCAGTTCTTGAATAGTACCGTCTTCTCTGAGTACCTCGAAGGATGGAGTGTAGACTCTGGTTCTCTTGTACATATGAATATTATTGATTCTGACTAATTTGGACTTTGACCAGTATTTGCTCTTATCTCTCGTTTCTCTAAGCATCATCTGATTGTATTCAGCTTGAACGCATCGAGAAGCATCGGTCATTACCATGAGAAGACGTCTACTGTAAGATCCCGGGTTCTTTCTGAAGACCATTTTGAACCTTTCTTCCAAGAGAGGATCTTGAAATTTATCGGCCGGGAACTTCTTCAAGAATTCTTTTAATCCCTGGACAGGAGGTTCTTCTAATTCTTTAGGCGGAGCCTCAAGAAGTTTCAATACACGGTCTCTCCGGTCCTGACATAGTCCTTCTTTCGTTTCCGCATCCAGAGTGTGGACTTCTCCCCAGGAGTACCACTTTATCCATTCTTCATCTGTTCTGTCATATGATGCGGGGACTTCTTTGGTATCAAAACAGTCCACGGTTCTGGCTCCGGAAGATTCAGCGATATGGGAGTGCGGAGCAGATTGAGTTGGAAGGGTTGTTTGGACTGATGGGGTACGTATCACTGGTGGAGGTGTGGGAGTGGGTTGGATTGATGGAGTTTCTGTGGTAGTGACTGAAGGTGGTTGGATGGAGGAAGATGTTTGTGGTTGAGGTTCATGGGGTGGAGATTGGGGTTCAGGTTTTAGTGTGAGAAATGTATAGTCGATTTCATTATCAGAATCTGAGTCAGAAACTAAAATGATTTCGACTTTTTCATATTTGGGCTCATAAATCACCATTGCTGACGTGGGGTCTAACGAAGCTGGGCCCTCAATTTGTAGAGGTTCAAAATCTATCATCATCGCTTCCGTAGCCTCATGTGTCTGATCCCCGGACCCAGACCCTTGAATTTCTGCTGTTTCAGCCTCTGCTCCCCCTAGAATGATCATCGATCCCTCATGATGAACTTTTTGACGTTTCTCCCCCTCATGACGATCAGGGTCGTCTTGGTCGTCATGTTTTCTTTTAGGGGGCTCAGCTTGAGTACGGCACTGAAGATCTATAACCGCCGACTCAAGGCTTCGAGAGCTCCGCCATTTGAAGCTGGACTGAATGGGATCCTGGGAGGGGCCGGCTTCGGAGGCGACACCCTTACCCTTTATAAGAGAAAGAAGGGCGGTGTGTCGTTCCTCGGCTGCCTCCCTTTGGGCGTCCAGGTCAGCCCGGGTGATAACTCCGGCAGCACGTAATGCTGCCGTTAACATCTCCAAATTGACGGGGAGATGGCCGGAAGTGGATGGCGTAGATGGAGCCACTCCCGGTCTTCCTTCCGTCATCTCTGGCTCCACCATGGGATGTTCAGATCCGGAAGTTTGTTGAGCTGCCACGGAGGCAGCTCTTGGGGATGCCACAAAGGCATCGTGCACGGTGTGTATATGTGGGGATGGAATCGTGGGCGAAGGAGGGTCGGTCAGGTGGGGAGGAGTGTGACCTCTTTCAACACCGCCACCCTCCGAATGAGAGGGCGATGGAGTGTGTGGAAGATCCCCGGGAATGAAGTGGTTTCCTCCCAAGTGGATGGTTGGGGTTGTTGCGACCGCTGGACTAACGGTCTTTTGAATGGGAGTCCGGCTAATGGGGCTTGGTTCTCCCTCAGATTGCAAATCCCTCGGTCTTACGACAGAGACGGTTCTTTCAGAATCCGCCGTCTCTGCCGTCTCACCTACAGCACCCTCCCTTACACTCTCAAACTCCCGCTCACCAGAACCCATAGATTGTTGTACATGCATCCTTTCTCCCTCATTCTCACTCACTTGATGCTCACCTTCGGACTGGTTAGTCTCAGTCGATTCTGACTGAGACTCATCCGGATAATACTCTCTCATATATTCCCTTACCCGTTCTGTACCATTGGACCTTGTTATAGTGGATAACGGAATTTTCATCACCTGTACCGTCGGGGCCCCCTTTGGCAAAGTCAATTTTTGGATAGCCACGGTGGGGTAGACATCAGCCTCCGGACGCTCATGTATGTCTTCGTCCTGATCCATTGCACACTGGATGATGAGCTGAAGGAACCTTTGATAAGGAACATACTTGCGACCTTTCTTGGTGCTTCTTTCTACGTGGACTCTTCTTAATTCTTCAAAAATGAAAGCCGCATAGTCCACGTGTCGGTCGAAGGCAAAACCAGTGAACATGGCTAATACCTGGGCCGAAGCTGAGTTGTGACCGGAATGCTTGGCTGTTAGGCACTTATTCAGCACATCGAAGAGAATCCTCCAGTGGGACTGAAGGTTTTTGGTGCGGAAGTCGGAAGGTTTGGTTAGAGGGCCGTCATACCCTAGGGTTTGAATTTCAGAGAGGGCTTCTGATACGGATGGGTTTGGATCGAATGAGTCAATGGAGGGAAGATAGTCTTGTATGGGAAGACGAAGGATGTGACGGATGGCTGCGGTTGTGATTTTGACTGGAACGCAGTTAATGGTGGATGTGAAGTGAGGTTCGGGGTCGGTTATGAATTGGAGCCTGTTACAGAATTGTTGGAGGTAAATCTGGGGAACGGCTATTGCTGTTGAAAGGGCATAATATATGGGATGGCGGGTGAGGATATCAAAGGCAAGGGTTTGGGATTCTTTTGGGAGGATAGAGACGTCGAGTTGCCAGTTATGGGGGATAAACTCGACAAACTCGGCGCTCGGCAGAATGGCTTCCTCGGGTAGCTGAGCGTTATTATTAGGGATAGGAGGATGGGGTATGGTAAGAACGATTGCTGGATCCATTATCCTGCAAAGTGCAACAAAGTTAGAATCATAAAACTTGAAATGATAATGCATTGATGTGAAGTCTAGATGAGTGTGAAATAGAAAATGTCTGATCTGTTTAACATCGGGTCTTTATTAGCAGAATAAAATTCCACTAAAAAAAGCTCAAAGTCAATCGTTAAGAGACCGATGTTAGATAAGACCGTTTCACTCAAACACTGATCCTAACTCTAATCAATGATGCACTTGGATGGAACTATTTTTGTGATTTTTAATTTATATGAAAATGCAAAAATGGAAAACATGAAAAATGAAAATGTTAAAAAAAATCCTAAGTGTTGAATTTCGAATGGTCCGAATTCGGAGGAACAGTGTCACCGAATTCGGATCTATCCGAAAATGGAATAATGCATGAATGATGTAAGTGGGACCGAATTCGGATGAGGTGATAAATGGGGACCGAATTCGGATGATGGTCCGAAGTGTAATTCATGAAATGAGTGAATGTGGTCCGAAGTCGGATGTGGTGTGAACATGGTCCGAATTCGGATGGTAACTTGTGAAAATGCATGCAATGAAGTGGAATGTCCCAATTTCGGATGGTACCTGGAATTCGGATGAGGACCGAATCCGGGTATCATCCGAATTCGGATGCATAGTGGTGAACATAGTTAGACAATTTTTCAAAGTTTTGAAAATTTTGACCCTGATGTGATGGTCCGAATTCGGATCAACAATGAACCGAATTCGGATCAACAGTGGTCCGAACTGTGTTTTGTACTTTGAAAATTTTTTGAAACTATTCTAAGTCGGACATCCGAATTCGGGTGGTGGTCCGAATTCGGACATCCGAAATTGCATGAGTGCAGTTAATGTTCATGCAAAATATAAACGTGAACAGTTGGAATCTTACTGAAAATGCATGAAATTACAGATCCTAAACTAAAACAACCTAAGGAACATTTTATCTAACTACAACTAAGAAAAAATAACACATTAAGCTACCTAAAAAGAGTAAAAACCGAATTGAAAAAGTAGAAAAAATTTAAAAATCAAACAAGTAATATACCAAGTTAAAGACTGAAATAAATGTAAAGAAGTGGTACCTGGTGATGCAGATGATGAATGATGCAAGAAAAACGAAGAGTTTTGATGTTCCAAAAGCTTGAAGAGGTGACAATGGAGGTTAGGGGCGGTGGAGTCGACGGGAGAGAAGAAGAAGAAAGAGAGACTGAAATATCTTGGAGATGAAGAAAGTTGACCGGTTGACCACCCTTATATTAGTCCGCGTGGGTCATGGGTCGGGTCAAGCTAGATCCGCGCTCCAAAAAGGAATGGGCCGCCGGATTTGGACTTAACAAACACACGATTAATTAAAAAAAAACTGTCTTAGGCCTTTAAAGAAATTTTGGCCCAATTAAAAAATATTTTTGGTATTTTCGTTAATTTTGAAATTAAAAATAAAATGAAATGAAGTAACTTAAATTCTTTTTGGTTTTTTTTTTTTTGATAATTTTGAAAGTTAAAATCTTTTTGATATTTTCTGACCTATTAAATTAACACTTAAAATTAAATTAAAATTAAGACTATCCTAAAATAAAAAAAAAATTTAACTATAAAAGAAATAAAAAGAAACACAAAATTATAAAATTTAAAATCCTAACTCTACTCCCCCTCAAATAAATACCGATCCTTTTTTTCTTTTTTCTTTTCAGATTTAAATCACGACAACCCTTATTAAGCCTTACAAATACCTACAAACCTGGATATTGTTTGCATCCCACTCCATGATGAACAATTCACACAGCAATTTATCAGGTTCATTAATTATTAAAAATATGCGCAGATAAGGAAATAATGAGTTTCAATTTTGTGACATGATCCTTAAATTTAAATAACAGTTATTTTCTAAAATAAAGGAATTTCAATCATGATAGATTGAAATAGAATTATTTAAGACAATATCTGATATTTAATTGGAAGGTGGATTCAACATGCCGATATGAGATACTAAAAACCGAAAACGAGGTTCGTCTAAAGCTTTAGTAAATATATCCGCTAGTTGGTATTCCGTGCCAACAAAATACAACTCAATGGTTCCCTTTTCCACGTGATCTTTAATAAAATGATACCTGATATCTATGTGTTTTGTTCGAGAGTGCTGCACGGGATTGCAAGAGATGACAATTGCACTTCGAGAATCACAGTAAATAGGGATATTGGTGAGTGAGAACCCATAATCGCGTAATTGTGTTCTCATCCACAGCACTTGAGAGCAACAGCTTGCAGCTGCTACATACTCAGCCTCAGCTGTGGATGTGGATACACAATTCTGTTTTTGGAAGACCAACTCACCGGTCTATCGCCTAAAAACTGTATTCCTCCCGATGTGCTTTTTCTATCCACTCTACAACCTGCAAAATCAGCATCTGAAAACGCGGTAAGATCAAAATCGGTTCCCTTTGGATACCATAGACCAAGTTCGGGTGTACCCTTAGGATAACGAAAAATGCGTTTTACCGCAGTTAGGTGTGATTCTTTTGGGTCGGCCTGAAATCTAGCACAAAGACATGTTGAAAACACTATATCCGGTCTACTGGCAGTCAAGTATAGTAAGGATCCTATCATCCCTCTGTAAGTTGTATTATCGACACTTTTCCCGGAAGGATCGGTGTCTAACTTGCAGTTGGAGGCCATGGGAGTTGCGATACTCGTGCAAGAGTCTAACTTATACTTCTTGAGAATGTCAAGAGTATATTTCGACTGGTTCACAAAAATCCCATCCTCAAGTTGTTTGACTTGTAGTCCGAGGAAAAAGTTCATTTCCCCCATCATACTCATCTCAAACCGAGACTCCATTAGGGCTGAAAAATCCTTACAAAAATTACTGTCAGTAGATCCAAATATAATATCGTCAACATAAATCTGTACTAGCATTATATGTGGGCCTTCCCTTTTCGTGAACAGAGTTGTGTCCACCACTCCTTTATAGAAACCGGCAGAAATAAGGAAATTCGAAAGACTATCATACCATGCTCGAGGTGCTTGTTTTAAGCCATAGAGGGCCTTATCTAGCACATAAACATGGTCATGTTTATGTGCATCAACAAAGCCTTGTGGTTGTTCAACATACACTTCCTCGTTAAGTTCACCGTTTAGAAAGGCAGTCTTGACGTCCATTTGGTACACTTTGAAGTCTTTGTGTGCCGCGTACGCCAAGAAGATTCTGAGTGCTTCGATCCGTGCAACTGGAGCAAAGGTCTCGTCATAATCTATCCCTTTTTGTTGTCGGTAGCCTTTGGCAACAAGTCTTGCTTTGTTCCTTATCACAATGCCGTTCTCATCTCGTTTGTTCTTAAAGATCCACTTCGTTCCGATGACTGTACGGTCTTTTGGCTTGGGAACTAACCGCCATACTCTTAGCTGTTCAAACTGGTTGAGTTCCTCTTGCATTGCAACTATCCAATCCGGATCTGTCAGGGCTTCATCCACACAAGTGGGCTCTATCATACTCAAGAATGATGCGTAGAGACATTCATTTGCAGATGCCCTACGAGTTTGGACTCCTGTTGTTACGTCACCAATGATTTGCTCTGTTGGGTGACTGCGGGTCCATTTGATCTCGTGTGGAAGGGGTGCTCGGGATGGAACCTCTGTGGTTAATATGGGAATGGATGAGGATTCATGGTCAATGGTTTCAAATGATGGCATCACAAGTTCTGGTTCAATTTCCGAGTGTTCAGGTGAAGGAAGAATCGTTGGTATTATATGTGAGGGTATCACTGGAGTTGATTCAACTGCGGATGTGTCGGTGGATGATGTGGATGGATGAGGATATGTTGATGAAGATGGAGCGGAGAAACTTTGCGGCGCAGTTGAACTGGAAGGATTACCTACATTATTAACAACATTAGACACACTAGCGTTAGGACCGAAAAATTCAACATAAAAAGGATCAAATAAATTAACCAAATCAGAAGTAGAAAAAGAAATGGGATTATTCGAAGAGTCTCCAGGCATTTGAGTAATGCGTGGTCCTGATTGATCAACTTCGGGTGCCAGTTCAGCCAACTCATCAAATGTGACGTGCACACTTTCATTGACTGTTCTGGTTCGGGTATTGAATGCGCGATACGCCTTCGAGTTGGATGAGTATTCAATGAAGACCGCTTCATCCGCCTTTTCGTTAAATTTCCCGAGGTTGTCTCTGTCATTCAGCACATAGCACCTGCAACCAAATACACGTAAGTACTTGATAAATGGTACTTTATTCAAAAAGAGTTGGTAAGGAGTTTTGTTAAAGCGCTTATGGATGATGGAGCGATTCTGTGTATAACATGCTGTTGATACGGCTTCGGCCCACAAGAACGGAGGTAGCTTTGAGTATGTGAGCATTGTGCGAGCGGCTTCTACTAGCGTACGGTTACGCCTTTCCACGATCCCATTTTGTTGAGGTGTTCGAGCAGCAGAGTATTGATGCTGAATCCCTTTGGATCGAAGGAAGCCCTCCAGTACCGAGTTCTTGAACTCCGTGCCGTTATCTGATCTGATTGATTGTACTGACAGCTGCTGTTGGGTCTCGACACTCTTGATAAAATCAATGATTTCTTGAGCTGTTTCGTCCTTGGAACGCAAGAACCTGACCCAGGTATATCGAGAATAATCATCAACGATAACCAACACATATCGTTTTCCATTTATGCTTTGAGTTCTCATTGGTCCGCATAAATCCATATGAAGTAACTCCAAAACTCTTTTTGTTGATGGTTCGGGCTTTGGTTTGTGAGATGATCGTTTCATTTTTCCTTTCTCACATGCTCCGCACAGATGGTCCTTTTCGTAGCGCAACTCAGGATGTCCTTTGACCAATTGCTTCGCAGCCAGCTTGTTGATATTATCAAAATTCAAATGGGATAATCTTCGATGCCACAACCAAGAGTCTTTTGATAGTAGGCAAATGTTATCATTCACTACAAGCTTAGATACGTCAATGGTGTAAAAGTTAGATTTTCGGGAACCAGTTAAGATTTCTTTTCCATCCATGTTCTTAACACTGCAGTTCTTAGCCCTAAACGTTACTTCTAGTCCTTTGTCGCAGAGCTGTCCTATGCTAAAAAGATTATGAGATAACCCCTCAACATAGTCAACGTCCTTGATGACCAGATTATTTAGAACTAAGTCCCCGTATCCTTTTATGTGAGCCTGATGATTGTTCTCGAATTTCACAGTTCCGCAATACTGTTCAACAACGTTGGACAACAATTCTCTTCTTCCTGCCATGTGCTTGGAGCAACCCGAATCCATATACCAAATGGACTTAGCCTGAAAAACACATAAATTCATATAATGAAAAACTATATGCATTCAAACACATCCATTTTTAATTCACAATCAAACCGTGTTCTGAACCGAGATGTTCAGAAGACATGATTAGTTAAGACCGGGTCCTGGGCTGTGTGCACAGAAGCCAAACGTGTCGGTTTAAGCACAACCGACAAGCAAAAGAACGGGTCCTAGTCTAAGGTAACTAGAAGCCTTTTCTTTGAAGCACGGGTCTTGATCAGAAGTAACCAAGAACCATCTGCATTAAGATCACACAACCTTGGGTACCCACCTCAATATGGGTCCCTTTTTGTTAGGATTTCCAGATTTATATGGCACGTGTACAGATTTAGAAACCCAACTAGCATTTGTGTGTGGTCCGGATGCACAACCCTTTGGAATCCATTGAAGATTGGATTTATTGGGTTTTGGAACCTTAGGCGCTGAAATTGCCTTCGGTTTTTGTCTTGTTGAGACTTTTTTGACCGTTGCTTTGGTTTTGGGCCTTGGCAACGGACATACCTCAACTTTGTTTGTGGTCGATGATGCACTATTTTTAGTTTTCTTTTTCCGAATACGTTTAACAGGATAAGGCACAAAAGCATTCATTTAACGGAATATTAGAATTCGGTACATCATTACAAACATTGTCACACACTTTGTTACACAAATTGTCTTTAGAGATTACAGACATCCTATCTCTAGTAACAAATTCACTTGGCATTAAAGCCTTCTTCACAAAAAAACTTGTAAAATCCTGCATGGTGGTTTTTGGGACTCTCTTTATATGATCTGTAGGAACAAAACGATTAGAGTCTGTAAGCATGGAAGATTTAGACTTGACAGACTTTTCTTTTTGGTGGTGAGTAGGTTTCTTAAAAGACTTGGATTTTATCTGAGTCTTTTTAGGAACCTCCTTTTTGAAAACTTTTGAGCTGTAGCCTTACCTTTATCTGATGACATACATGGAATTTTTAGGGAATGAGAAAATGTTTGTTGTTTTGAAAGATCTTTCAATTGTTGTAAAACTATTTCAAAATTTTCTCTGTAGACAGTGACTTCCACAGTGTGTTGAAAAGATTGATTTACCAATTCTTCTTCTCTCTTAAGAAGAGCATCTTGAAGATCAAGTGCTTTCTCTTGAGACGACTTTAATTCCTTTTCTAAAACAATGATTTGTTGTTGAAGAACTTTTGCAGGAATATAAAGTTGAGGAGTTGATTTTTCAGTTTCAGTGTTCAATTCAGTTTCTGAATAAGTTGACGAGAGATCTTCCTCTAAAGTGGGTACTCTAGAAGAATAACTCTCGTTAAGTTCTTCATAATGAAAAGAAATTTCTTTATCTTTACGCGCAACACGTTTCTCATTTTCTTGGTTTAAAACTTCTTTTGATGACTCAAAAAAGAAAGATTTAATACCAGCTCCCATATAATTCATGTCATAAAATACAGGTAAAACATTTTGTGTCTTTTCCAAATATTTAGGATTTTTAAAACCAATTCCTTGTTTAGAATGGTAAAACCTAGTTTCTTAGGGCTGATTTAAATGGATACTTTGTTCTGTCTGACCCCTTTTCAAAAATGCATCGTCAAGGGTCTTTATTCTTGCGTACAAACTTATCATTTCTTCTTCAATCATTTTGTATTTTTCTAAACTGTCTATATTTTCCATATTTACCACATCTAATTGTTTTGTAAGAACAGAAATTTCTTCTTTTAAGGAGAGTTTATCTTTTGAAAGCGTTTCCATGCAAGATTCAAGGTATATATTCCTATCCTGAACATCTACTTTTTCTATCAACATCTGTTTTATAACATTATGATTCGTTAACCATTTTGCATGATATAATTCAGATAAATCTTTCAGAATATGAGCTTGATGTTCAGCCTGTACACACTTTGTAGTTTCAGCTTTTAATCTATCTTGTAGATCAAGTATTTGTGTGTGTACTGTACATTCATTATCTACAAATAATTTATTTACATGTGCAGGAATGTAATAGGAATATACCTCACTGGACTCGGAACCGGATGTGGAGCATTCGGGATCGTCGGTTTTAGCCATCAGACATGCTGGTGGATGTTTCATTGTCTCCCCCTCAGCAGCAATGTCTGAATTTTCAGCAGTGACATCAGTACAAGTCTCCAACCCCTGACGATCAACCATATAGCAATTCTTGCCCTTGTCATCCTCGTCTTCTGAATCTTCAGCATCCCAGTAGTCCTCCTGGGCGACGAGGGCTAACGCATCCGATCTCTTCTTTGCAGCCTCGAGCTTTCTTTCGTAGTAAGCAACGTCTCTCTCGAAGTTATTCTTGCATTCCCTAGCAAAGTGGCCCGGTTTGCCACATTTGTAGCAGAGACGTTCATCAGTGGTCTTTGGCTCGTCTGCTTTTGGCTTCTCCTCTCTTCTTTCCGCCGGCCTCTTGTCTGGGCAGTTAATTGCGCCGCTATAGCGGCGCTATAGCGGTGCTATAGCGGTTAGCGGTCCTTGAAAAAATAGCGGTCCTAAATAGCGGTGCTAAATAGCGGTTCCGCGAATAGCGGCGCTATTTACCGCTATTTGCCGCTATTTAGGACCGCTATTTGCCGCTATTTACCGCTATTTGGAGGAGCAGTCCAGATCGATCATTCTTTAAGCTAAAATATTTTGTTAAATCTTTAATACTTTGTTTAATACTTTATAAAGTAATGCTATATCTTGTTTATCTTTGTTTGTTTAATGTGTTGTTCGATTCTATGACCTCTATGATTTTAGTTCTTTATGACTTTTGTTCTTTATGTTTATGTTCTTTAGGATTTTAGTTCTTCATATTATGTTCTTTATGTCTATGATTATGATTATACATACATATATATATACATACATATATATATACATATATATATATATATATATATATATATATATATATATATATATATAATATACCGCTATATCACCGATATATCACCGCAATAACCGCGATAGCAAATAGCGGTCTTGACCGCTATTGGACCGCGAGACGCTATTAACTGCATAGCCTCTTGTCGGCCCGGCGGTGCTCGCGGCTATCATCACGCCTCCGGTCCCTGCGGTCATCCCGACGATCATCCCTTCGATCGTCCCGCCTGTCATCTCGCCTGTCATCTCGCCTTTCATCTCGCCTTTCATCTCGCCTTTCATAACGGCGATCATCGCGATAGTCGCGTCTGTCATCATACCGACGATCATCCCTGTCATCCCTTCGGTAGTCATCTCTGCGATTGTCATCGCGGCGGTCATCCCTCCTATCATCTGAGTACCTTCGTGGACCAGTGTCATAACGGAGTTGGTTGTTTGTCTTGTTGGAGAACCGTCGCTGTTGGAGACGATTGGTCCACAAGGCTATCTGTTCCTGAATTGAAGCTTCCTCTGCGTCATAGACATCACGCGGAGGAGAAGCATACCTGCACTGAGATGATGAAGAACCTGGAGCAAAAGATGGTGTCGGAATCTGCGTGTTGGGGATCAAGGCTAGCGAATCATTCGGTTTCAACCCTGTGTTGGCTGATAGCAGTAGAGAGGCCAACTGATTTGCCATCAGCTTCTGTTGATCCACATCCCCTTGATATTTCTTAAGCTCCTTAAAGACGACATTTATTGATACCTCAGGAATTTTCAAGACTCTTTTCGTTGCCCGACATGCAAGCTGCCACTCGGGGGCTAAGGCGGCAAAGAATTGGATGTTGATATCATCCCTATCCTTCTTGATGTGCAGTTTATTTAATTCGTTAAGGACTGCACAGAACCTGGTGAATGTGGATTGCAAAGATTCCCCATCTTTGGCGCGGAATTCCGTAAACTTTGCCTTTGCCTCCTCAATTTTGGCACGATCATCAAGATCTGCCTCCAGCATTTGGATTTCCAGCTCGTCCCACATTTCTTTTGCAGACATTTTACTGTCTACACCGACCAAAATATCAGTGGGGAGGGCTTGATAAATCAGATATTCGGCCCTCTTATCAGCGTGCTGGCGATCCCTCTCGGCTTCATTTGCCGGCTCTCTTTCAACTTTTGAGGCTTGGACAGGAGGATCAGCCTCGGGTCTGGCAGCAATCTCTCTATAGTAGATGACGGGTCCTTCGGATATTGATTGAAGCATCAGAGTCCCGAGAGGTTGCATTCCAACGAATTTCAGGAACCGGGCTTTCCATTGTTCGTACTCATCGGGATAGAGAACTGGTGGTCTGTTCTCAGATCCGAGTACTAGAGCTTCGCGAGACATTATGAGTATAGGTGCTGATTAGGAATGTGAAGATCTTAGAGGTGGAAACTGAACGTGGATGGGTTGGACTGAAAACAGAATATTCTGAATTCAGAGGATGAGTTCGGGTGAACAGTGTTTCAGATGGGGTAACCGAATTCGGATGTGTGAATTCGGATGGGTTGATTCGGATGAGTGAATTTCGGATGGGTTGATTCGGATAGATTGACTCGGATGGGGAGAATCCGGATGGGGTGATTTCGGATGGGTGCACAGTAGTTCGGACGGATATGGTTCGGATGAAGGTCAAATTCGGAGTATGTCCTAATTCGGATGAACAGTAGTACTTGGGGGGACCAAATTCGGATGACCTAAGTTCAGATGGACCTATGAACCGAATTCGGATGTACCGAATTCGGATGAACAGTGAAATTGCCGAATTTGATTGGTCTGAAATAGGGACAGTGGAAGGACCGAATTCGGATGTTCCGAAATGGTGATGTCCGAAATCTAAAATTTTTAATGACAAGTCCCAAACAGTGAAAAATGGAAAGCCTTTCCTGAACTTCGGATGGTCCGAAGTTCGGATAGGACCGAATTGTGGTCCGAAATTGGCTTATGGGGTGTCCGAAAGTCACCTAAGTATGGTCCGAATTAGGATGATTGTGAGGTCCGAATTTGGTGCCTATGTGGTCTGAAATGCTACAGTATGTAATCCGAAATACAACAGGTTTTTACGTTTTTCTAAGGCAGAATGGGCAGAATTCGATTTTTATCAGATTTAAAGCCTAAAAACAGTTCTAAATGATTTATAAACTATTTTAAACACTTTTGGTGATTTAAAACAACCTAAAAAACACTTAAAACTAGCATGAACACGTGAAAAACCCACTTAAAAAAAAACCCATATTTTCAAGCTTAAAAATGGTCGATTCTTGATGATTTTAACAAAGATGGAAGTAAATGAGTATAAAATCAGTAGATAATGATAATGTGATGTTTATAGAACCATTATAACACAAGAAACACGAAAAATCATGGAAAATGAAGATCTAACCGGTTGAAAATGGAAGAACTCGAAGAACATGAACAAACCCAGCAGAATCCGAAATAAATCAGTTTAAATCCACCCCTCTGAGCTCTGATACCAATTGTTATGATGAAATCCCGTATATATTCAGCACCTCAATGATTTTCTCATCAAACACATGAAGAAACAAGCTCAATAAATGTGTTTAATAAGGAAGAAGACAATATGAATGTTTTAATATTGATGAACAGTGGCGGCTGGAAGGAATTCAAATGTCAACCGTGTAGCTTCAAAAAGTAAACCCTAGGAGCCTTTATAGGCTCATTCAATTAACTTACAAGACTTGGCAACTTTGGCCCCTACACTATAACTTAAACATGAAATACATAGAAATAAATACAAGACAAATTACAATGAAAATAAATATTACAAAACAACTCCTAGGATCGAAATAATAAATCTAACAAGTCACATATGCAATTCGAAATTAATTTTGGAAACAGAAAGTTTTGACTCGGCGAGTCACTTGTCCCCCTCGTCGAGTCGGTTGATTTTGAAATAATTAAATCCAACAGTCAGTTTTGACTCGGCGAGTCACATGACTCGACTCGTCGAGTCGCTCGCAGTTCAGATAAGAAACCCTAGCAGTTTTTATTACATTCACGAAAAAAAACACAACTCTTTTCTCTCGAGCCCCAGCAGCGATTTCACCCATTTTGGCCCTCAAAATTCGATTTTCAACATAAAAACTCCTAGATCTTCATATTATCTTGTTCCTTAGCAAGATTCTTACATTGTGGGAGCATTATCACACGTTTTTGGGCGATTTTCCCGACGAACCACCACTCGCCGCCGCCACTTTCGCATCAACCTTCTCTTTTCTTCACACATATGGTAAAAACACTTCCAATCTTTGTTAAATCTCTCATTTTATGCCTAGATCTCGAATTTTCATAATTTATTTTTTATTTTTGATTCGTGTTTTTCGTAATTGTTTATGCTAAGATAATATAGATGTTCGTATGTACGTGTTTATCTTGTTAATTTTCGTATTTTTAGGTGCATTTTTAGAAATTCGTTGTTGTTTTGTGCATTTATGTCAAAGTTTGTTGTTATTTCTTGCAATTTACTTAATGTTAGTTTGATGAAGATGTTTTGTAGTTTTTACATTGTCTAATTAATAGGTAATTGTGGAAATTACATTGTTGTGTGCTTATGTGTTGAATGTGTTTAATTTAAGTTAGTTTTTCAGTTTTCGTTTATAGTTTTAGTTAGTCTTTAAAATGTTATTTACTTTGTTGAAGTTGATTTAGTTTCTTGCTAGATTGTTTTATATTTAGTTTGTATGTTTGTCTAATTGTTGAGTAGTGGTTTAAAGTTCTTTTTGTTTGTTTTTCTTGTAAACGTGATTTGTGCATAGTTAGTGTAGAATTTTGTAGAAGGGCATAGGTTTGAGATCAAATGTGAAGAACAAGGTTGATGTATGTGATTGTGGTTGTTCATCGTCTTTGCAAGCTTAATTTTCGTTGTTGTCTGTCAAGATCTTTGCTTGCACATAGTCACATTATGCTTATTTCTCATTGAGCTTAATGAATACTCCAACCATATTTAGGCAATGTTAGGTGATTTTGGAACTCATACACTTAAATAAGTGTAGAAAAATTGGGTTGATTGTATATTGCTAAGTTTTTCTGCTAGTGTAGACATAATTCTTTGAGAATGCTTTCCGTTCATTTATCCATCCATTGTTGAAATTGGCATTTGTTTAATGTAGGCTATGGCAACTGGAGGAAAAAGAGCCCGAGGTGAAGCACCGCCCTCTCGTGCTAGAGATTCTAGCCCAGACGAACAGGGTCAACCTTCAAGATTCTTATATGACCCCAGCCACCCATTCTTGAACTTTTCCCGGGTACCTTCCGGGATACGGGTGGAATACGAACGTAACCTAGAGGGGCTAGTTGCAAGGCACATATATCCGGGAAGGGACATCGACTGGGATTTCATCGAACGTGTACGAACGGGACAAGAGGATCAATCCCTCTTGGATCAATTAACGGAAATCTTCCAAATCCAATTTCGTGATTTCACCTCCCAGACAATGCTAAATCTGATGCAAATCAGGGATCTGGTCTATGCGGAGCTAGTGTTGGAGTTCTTCTCAACATATTCATTCAACGAGAATACTTCCGACATGAAGAAAGCCAACATGGTTCAGTTTCGGTTGGGCGGCCAAGACAGGTCATTATCCGCCCCCCAGCTCTGCACTAGACTGAGGTTGTATTCGCGCGAGGACACTAGCCATAGGCACTTCAAGCAATACTTGGAGGAAGGACTTAAGAAACCTCCCTCCAATTTCTACTATCAAGAGTTCTGGGCTACCAACGGTGTCTACACGAGCCGCACTGGATATGAATTGCGGATACTCCATCCCTTGCACCGCATTATTCATCGTTGCATCACTGTGGATGCAATGCAACGGAACCAGGGGGTAGAACAAGTGACCAAATCGGATTTGTGGATTATGAGAAATCTGATGACCCCGGATGTTCATTTAAGTGTGCGTTATGTCGTTGCCTCCTATTTTCTGCATGCAGGTGGGAGATTCGGAGGTAGTACTATTTGTGGCGAGAAGTATATTATCAGGCTTGCTCGATCGTTCTACATTTTTACATCAGAGAATGTTCGTAGACTGAGGGAGTTAGAGCCGACTGATGTCTGTACAGAGCCTTTCTTCATCAAATCTAATCTGGTGGACAAATTCAGAACATCATGCTATCTTGCTGCACCTCGTCAAGCACAGCAGCAAGAGTCACAGCAGCAGCCAGAGCCACAGCAGCCAGAACCACAGCAGCCCTCGCCACATTACGGCCTGCATCATTATGATTGGGATGCCCAGTTTCAAAGCTTGCACAGTCGCTTTGATTCTTTCGGTTTGGGAAGGGACGACCAGACGCTCAATGCTGGAATTCAACAGATGAATTTTGGTATTGAACAGATGAACTTTGGACTGAATAGGATGCATGACGACTACACGACAAATAATAATCTACTGACGGAACAGAACACATTGCTCCAGCACAACATCGATAATTTTGATCATTACGGGCGTGTGTCGAATCAACAGTGGCAAGCAGCCAGTAGATATTGGTCGGATATGCGGTCCGCGATTGTTATTCAAGAAGAGAAGAACTTAGTGCCTTGTATAGAATTGAGGAGTTATTGTCTTTTTATGCTAGTTTATTTTTCATTTCAATCCATATTTTATGGATTCAACAATATATATATATATATATATATATATATATATATATATATATATATATATATATATATATATATATATATATATATATATATATATATATATATATATATATATATATATATATATATATATTATTCTGGAAATTAGAGGGCCTACAAAAAAGCTTGAATTGGCTAAAAGAATGTGTTTTGCAGAAAGTTTTGAGAGAAGGATATTCCTAAAAAGAAAAATTTTCCGTAAGTAATACAAAATCCAATTATAAAGTATTCCTTTCGAAGTCGGCAGTAGCTATAGGAATTTTTATGTATGTTAGTTTTTCTTGTTCTCCTCAAAAGTTATTTGAAAAGTTCATGTCTAAAGGATGCAGTCTTTTGGCTAGAGTTGCTACTTTTCCAAATTTCCTCACCTTTTTCCCTAGCCACATTGCAACCCTTGTAAAGCCCTCATGATATATATGTGTTTCTGAAATTCAAGTGTTGGAGATTTGATACTTTACCAAGCTTATATTAATAGGTGCTATAACTTGTTGCATTTGAGTGCTTTTTCTCAAAATTACGCCAAGAGCATTGAGTGATTTATTCATCTTTCGTGAGGTGTATAATTCATGCATTTCTTGATCTAAAAAATGTTCAGGCACAGACAAGTTATCTTTGATGCAATATATTGATGTGTAGCTTTGTCTTCAAGTTGTAGTTCATTTTAGTCTTTAATGCCTTGGAATTTTTTATATCCTTTTGAGAGATGCTCTTTCTTTCCCCCTCCTGGTCAAAGTGTAGTAATTTCACGTTTATGCTTGAGGGCAAGCAATGTGCAAGTGTGGGAATGTTTGATATCGCCAAATTTACATATACTTTCTGGCGATATTTTCCCTCTATTTTACCTATTTTTATTGTTCCCGATTGTCATTTTTGGTCATTTACGAAAATGTTTTGATTTCAGCCTTTATTGTTGAAAAGATGAAGATTTGAGTTCCAGCAGAAATCGACTCGCCGAGTCACATTACCCACTCGCCGAGTCGACCTTAATTTCAATATTTCCAGATTTCAGAAAGTTTTGACTCACCGAGTCATATGGGCCGACTCGCCGAGAGGGCTGTTGATTATAGTGGTTGTTATTGGCGGTCCAATGGGCATTCGACACGCAATCGACTCGCCGAGTCGATGATGGTGACTCGCCGAGTCGACCGCAGATATATAAACTTTTCACTTTCTATTCAGCAGGGGAGACGAACTTTTCACCACTTTTTCAACATTTTGCTCTGCTCGTTTTTTGGAAGAAAAGGAAGCTTGTGGCTGATTTCAAAGACTTCTTCAAGAGGGAACAACATTACTACATCAAGAATCATCATTTGGAGAGTTTACTCGTATCTCAATCTTTTGATTATGTGTAAACTTATGATTTTCATTGTGTTCTTGATGGATTTGCTCCAAAATATGGAGTAGTGTTTTGTTGTAATCATTTGGGGTTAAAAATCCTAAACATTGGATGATGTTATTTTTCGTGGTTAGAATGAATATATTTACCGTTGATCTTTTCATGAAATAGATTTTGATATAATGTTTGAGATAAATGATGAATGTATGATCTTGGATGATATATTTATGTGATGTGAGTCAATATTTAGTCATTCATTATTAACAAAGATGATTATTATTACTTTGTTGGTAGTTTTGATATTGTGAGATTCAAAAATGGATTTCATTCATTATTTTGATCAAACATTATATTAAGGTTTGTGATTTGGATGTGAGTCTAATTATAAACCACTTTGAGATCATTATAATTGATTATTTTCATGATTAGATCATATTTGCAAGTGGATTGATAATATTTGAATATTTAACTTTAATATGATTGACTGATCTACATATTTTAGTTAACTAATCTTTTGAGGATTATAACATTATATTTGAGTGATCTTGATAATGTTATGATTATTGCTTGCTAAATGAGTTTTTGATAAATGTGTAGTTGAGTGATCTTTGCACATTTAGAATTAATTCTAGGATTAATATTTATTCATTTTATTGAGTGATCTTTATATGAATAATAGTTAATCCTTGTTATATTCATTTTATCCTAATGCTTATTGTCATTATCCGATGTTTAGGGGGAAAGATTACAAATGATTACACCTTTTGATATAAGTTTTTCTCAGTGATAAATTTCATTGTGTGTTAATTAAGTTGTGGAATTTTCAGTTCAAATCATTTTTAACACCAATTCGATTTTTAACTAATCTTTAGCTATCATCTGTTTTCCTTATTTCATCTCTGTCCATGTGTTCAATATCCGGACTTACCTAAACTATATTAGTAAACGATAGGTGATACTTGCCTATTTGTCCGCTAGTTTAGCTTAGTTATTTCCCATTTTTATTAAAACAAAAAGGTGTGCTAGCGGCACATCAATTACATAACCCAGTATGTGATTTCCTACACCTTTTGCACACTTGTTGTTCTGATTGGATCGAATAAGACTTGGCCTTCTGAGGAGAGCTATATTGATCCGTGTGTTGAGACTGGGTCTTTCCTGTCTTGAAGAATCTGTCAAATCGTTGCTTCTTTGGTGGAGAAGGACATGTTGGATTGATCTGAGTTACGCCTAATTGTTCACCATACTCCAGGTATTCGCTTTCAATTTGTCTGGCTGCTTCCACCATCTCCAAGTACGTCTTGTATTTGTTGCCACTCATCGGCTGACGATACTTTGGGTTTAATCCTCTGCGAAATCGATTAATCTTTCTTTCTTCTGTGGCTACTTGATAAGATGAATAGTCACACAACCGTGAGAACTCGTGCTCGTATTCATCGACCGTCTTGTCGCCTTGAGTCAATTGCATCAATTGAACTTCCATTCTATCTTGCTGATCCGTGGGACAGTACTTAGCGTTGAACATGTCGAGAAATTGCTCTCACTTAAGTGTTTGGATGACATCCTCTCCGTAGATACTCCTCTGTGTCTTCCACCACGCGCTAGCAGCTCTGACAAACAGAGCAGTAGCATACTTGACTCTTTGTGAATCTAAACACGCAGAGATATTGAAAATCTCTTCTGTGTGACAAATCCAGTCCAATGCCTGGATAGAGTCTACAGTACCCTCAAATGTCAAGGCACCGCTAGACTTAAAGTCTTTAAATCGGCAACCTTTTGGCTGTTCAGGTTGGACATAGGTTTGCTTATCATTTCTTTTGTTCTTTTTATCAGCCTTACGCTTTGCTTCAGCCTCAGCACGAGCCTGAAACTGTTCTTGGATTAGCTTGACTTGTTGTTCATTTTGTTGTGCTAGCAGTTGTTGTATCATCTCAAATAGTTGCTGAGGAGTGACATTATCAGGAATACCTCCTTGTCCAGACATCCTTACTGAAAAATAAAATTCAAGTGATTTTCAGTTTAATAGACTTAGTGACTATGTACCCTTTTTCCCATCCTAATAGTCTGTACATCCTATCTCAATTCATGCCACCTAGCATGATTGACACTTTATGTATTGCTTAAGTTTGAGATCAAGTATTACTTTCATAATACTTAATTCACTCAAACTATTGCTCTGATACCATCCTGTCAAGACCTCCCCGTACGGGGCAGTCCTGAATGACTAGGTCCCAAGAAGCAATACATCATCAATCAAAAACTAAGATAGATTAATAAAGTGCGGAATTAAGTCATTACAGAAATTAGGATTATCATACAATAAGTTCAAGACAAAACTACAAAAGGGCACCAGGACACTAATCTAATACATAATCACAACACATAGCACTGATCTACCCAAGCCACCACCATTATTGCCTTCAATCAATACCAATTGCAGATACAGTAGTGGTCTAATGTCTTCAAATTCGGGAGTGCAGATCCTAAGGACTTGGGTCAGCTGGACCTTTTCCTTTGATTAGACCTGTAAAAGGATTCAACAACAGCTGTAAGCGGTGCTTAGTGAGATTATAGATTTAACAGTTAACATGCCATGACAATTTTAAGCGGAAACTTGACTTTTGACTTTGACTTTGAGCTCTGACTTTGACTTGAAGCGTGATTTTGACATGACTGCCGCTATCAGCCAGACATTGTGAGACATAGGACTTAATATCGGATGATGTTTAATCCCACGCACACGCTTTTCATTGTGGGGGCCAACCACATACTGGGCTAGCTACCAGTAAGACAACGTGGGCAAACATCGGAGTTGACTTAATCATAGACTGACATAGACTTACTCAGACTTGAATTATGCGGAAGCATATGAAAGCATTGATATCAAGGCAAATGACTGAAAATATTCAAGTAATGAATCAAGATAGCAACAATAATATATACAAGACCAATTCAGACCGTAAAGACAAGTGTGCATGATGATATATTAAAAGCTATCATGATCCACAGGGCATCACCGTACCAAGGTGTGCACAGGTCACATTCTAGCTGAGCATATAGACTTTCAAATAAAGCTAGAACAACAATATGTCTCACAGGAAGACAAACATGTATACAGTTATATCTATAACTCACCGTTACTGATTTTATTGCATGACTGTTGACTTTGACTTTTGTAAGCAGATTAAATCCACCACCTGAGTTATCTCAGGATTTATCATTTGACTTTACAGACTTTAGCTCGGTTTTACCGGCCTTCACTTTACTGACTTTGGCTCTGACTTGCTTCTCTGACTTTGGTTTGCCTTTATTGACTGAGCTTGACTTTAATTACTTTAACTTGACTTTTCTGGCTTGGCTTTACAGACTTTGACTTTATAACATAGTAGAGATTTAGCTGAACGTGTTAATTGTATGACAAATCAATCTACATAAGCTTTTATGTCATTACACAATATAATTGTGTATTTCTATTAAATTCTCAGACATTCTGTAGCTTATGTATGGACTTATTGCATTATTGACTTCTCGTGTTATTTCAGACTTTGTTAAATTCTCAATTAAACTCATGACTTAGCTTTGACCTGATTTAATGACTTTATGATCTTATATGAATTTTCATGTTTTTCATGGACATGCGTGACCTTATTTTGGTCTTTATTTGGCTTTCATTTATACTTTAAACTCAGATGAATGCATCTAATGACATAAAATGCTTAAATAAACTATATAAGTTACCAATTCATTTAAATGATTCATATAGTCAATTTATATACATTTATGACCTTTAATGCATAATTATGCCCTTATGACTTATAACATGTTTATAAGTGTCATTATTTTATAACACTTACATTTGAAGGTTCATAACTGATAAATGTTCATGGCATCTATATGCATTCCTTGTTATTAAAAATCTCACTTAAAAGATGCATATATGATTAAAGTTTAATTCTATTTGTAGCTGTCCCCAATCACAGAACACACAACTCTGTTACAACACATATGTAGGAATGTACTACTCAATGTTGTACCTTTTATTTTGTTCCTGCTCACACATCATATAAGGCACACATAACTAAAGTGTATATATATGTATGTATAAGAATGAGTTTATGGGCTGTTTTGAATAGAAATACACATGCACACTACACACCATGTAACTGAATTATTTAATATCAGAGTTGTGTCTACTACACCTTTTGAAAACCTCAGATTTAGTAAACAGAGTTGTGTCTACTACACCTTTTGAAAACCCAGATAGGATAAGAAATGAAGATAAGCTATCATACCAGGCACGAAGAGCTTGTTTTAGACCATATAAAGCTTTGTCTAAAACATAAACATGATCAGGTTTATGTTCATCAACAAAACCTTCAGGTTGTGAAACATAGACCTCCTCGTTGAGGACTCCATTCAAGAATGCTGTTTTGACATCCATTTGATATACTTTGAAATCTTTGTATGCAGCAAATGCCAAGAATATTCTGATGGCCTCGAGTCTTGCAACTGGGGCAAAGTTTCGTTGTAGTCAATTCCTTCTTGTTGACGATATCCATTAGCAACCAGTCTTGCTTTATTTCTTACCACTATCCCATTTTCATCTCGCTTATTTTTGAAGATCCATTTTGTTCCAATAATGATCCGATTCTTTGGTTTGGGCACTAATCTCCATACTTGCAGTCGGTCAAATTGATTCAATTCTTCTTGCATAGCAACAATCGTCCCTTAAAGCTTCATCCACACGAGAAGGTTCAGCATTGCTTAGAAACGATGAGAACATACCTTCATTGGCTGATGCACGTCTTGTTTGAATTCCAATGGACGGGTTACCGATGATTTGGTCAGTGTGGTGGCTACGAGTCCATTTGGTTTCATGTGGAAGAGGGGAACTGGATGGTTGAGATTGATGAACATCAGATTGGGTGATTGATTGTTCAACTCTTTCAAGAGATGACATTATGAAATTTGGTTCAAAAAATTCTGGTTCGTCATCGGTTTGATCGGGAATAACAGAATTTGAGGAATCTTGTTGAGCTGATTCTGATGCTTGTTGTGGAGAAGATTCGGTGATTGGAGATATTTCAGTTGGTACTGAATCAGATGATGTTGTTGCATTGATCACCGAGTTATCTAATGTTATCACAGTTTGTTCTGCAGGAACAGTAGATGAAACGTTCGGATTAGCAGACTCAAAGTAATCATTATAAAAATGATCAAATAAAGTATTTAATGTGTTGTCTGTTGTTGCAGAAGCTGAAGGACTTTGAGATTGAGAAATTGACGACCTAGAAGTTGTAGCTTCATTACTGGATTTAGCCAATTCATCAAATGATACATTAACGCTCTCATTTACAGTCCTAGTGCGAGTGTTGTAGACACGATAAGCTTTTGATGATGTGGAGTATCCAATAAAAATTGCTTCATCGGCCTTCTCGCTGAATTTTCTGAGATTCTCCCTGTCGTTCAATACAAAACACCTGCAACCAAAAACACGAAAGCATTTGATATAGGGTAATCGTTTGTTAATTAGCTTAAAGGGAGTTTTGTTGAAGCGCTTGTGGATTATCGAGTGATTCTGCGTGTGGCATGCGGTGGCAACAGCTTCGGCCCACAGAAACGTTGGACACTTTGAATAGGCAAGCATTGTTCGAGCAGCTTCCACCAGAGTTCGGTTTCGTCTTTCGACAATCTCATTTTGTTGTGGAGTCCATGCAGCGGAATATTGATGATGAATGCCTTTCAATCTCAGGAAAGTTTCAAGAACCGAATTCTTGAATTCTGTGCTTTGATCTGTTCTGATGAATTGGACAGCTGACTGCAACTTTGTCTCAACAAGTTTGATTAAATCAATGATATGTTGAGGAGCTTCATCTTTGGTTCGCAAGAATCGAACATATATGTATCGGGAACAGTCATCCACGACAACCAACGCATAGCGTTTTCCATTGATACTTTGGATCCTCATTGGTCCACATAAATCCATGTGGAGGAGCTCTAACGGCCTTTTGGATGTGGGTTCGGGTTTGGGTTTATGTGCTGCTCTTTTCATTTTTTCCTTTTTCACATGCTCCGCAAAGATGATCTTTGTCGTACCGGAGCACTGGCAGACCTCTGACAAGACTTTTTGAGGCCAGTTTATTAATGTTGTCAAATTTGAGGTGATATAAGCGACGATGTCATAACCAAGAGTCCTTTGTTGAAGCCTTGGAGAGCAGGCAAATGCTTTCTTTCAGTTTGAGTTTTGCCAGATCGATGGTATACAAGTTTGAATTACGGAATCCTCACAGCAGTTCATTCCCCGAATCAGTTCTGACACTACATTTTGTAGCATTAAAGTTCACCTCGAGACCCTTATCACAGAGTTGTCCTATGCTAAAAAGATTGTGGCCCAATCCCGGTACATAGTTCACATGTTGGATGATGAGATTTTCTGAAACTAAATCTCCATGACCAACAATCGGTAAATGATTGTCATTCCCAAATCAAACTGAGCCACAATGTTCCTCGACGTAGTTAGACAATAACTCAACTCTACCGATCATGTGACGAGAGCATCCCAAATCCATTACCCATTGTTGGTACATCCTGTGTGACGATAGCAGTCTAAGTGGTCTTACATTGTGATTTAGCATGTGTTTGTTATATATGTTATTTATGGTTGATATTTATCGGTGTTTGTATGTTGGAACTTGATGTAACGTATTACAAGAAGTTCAAACATAAAGTTCAAAGATAAAATCAATCATAAGGTAATAACGTAAGTTTCATCACTTAAGTGTTTAAGTGTATTGGCTAGATTCGAATAGGTAAAGGAAGACATTCGAATCTGTGATAGATTCGAATGTATCCTTAGATTCGAATGGGCTAGATTCGAGAGTGTCATTGTGGACAGACTCGAATGGGCCTTGGGCCAGATTCGAGTTTGGCCCACATCAGACTCGAATCAGGGTCTATAATTAGGGATAGACTCGAATCATTAGAGGACTTTTTTAGCAGAATTCGTGAGGAATTAAGCAAAAGGCGATCTCGAGTTTATCAGCTAGGTGAGTGCCGTTTCAGAGAGAATTAGTTCGTAGGATCGTTCGTGTGTCGTTCGTTCAGCGTCTAATAGTCTCCGTGTTCTGTTGGTTGAGAGTTGTCCGTCTAACCGTCAACGAGGATTCCGCACTCGTTCACGGATCCGCGTCTAGATAGATCTTGCAGTCGTAGACCTTACAAGTGGTATCAGAGCCTACGGAGTGTTCTTGGTGTTCTTCGTGTTCATCAGATACATTCTAGATTTCTTGACGCTAGTTGGATGGTTTTGCTCTCAAAAACGTGTTTTCAAGCTTAGCAAATTCATATTCGGGAAACACTTTGTGGTTTTTCACGTTTTTGATCGAAATCATTATTTTTCGTTCGAAAAATAGTGATTTAATCTGTAAAACGTCAAAAAATCAAAGTGTTAGCCGTTTTTCGAGTTTGCGGCGCTCGAATCTATAGGGGTAATTAGGGTTTCACTTTAGTCTCGAGTCTAACCTAAATACGCTCCTTTCGAGTCAATTTCAGAGATTTTCGAATCTACCTTGTTTCGAATCTGGTGCTTCATTCGAATAGGATCTCGAGTCTACATTAGTTTCGAGTTTATTTCGAGTCTAGTATTGTTTCGAATCTGTGTTTCGAATCTGCTGAAATTCGAGTTTGTTCCCCTTCGAATCTAAGGACCATCGACTCTAAGGATATCTCGAATCTGACATAATTTCGAATCTAATCGAATTTTAACACTTAATCGAATTTAATCCCAAAAGATTTACCCTTATTTAGTTTCGAATCTACCTAGATTCGAAAAAGTTAGTCTAAATCAATTTCGAATTAAATTAATTAAGTTCAAATTCAATTTGTTTAGAAAAGATGTCAAATCTTCAGAAATTCTTTGAGATGGACCACGAAGTTGGGAAGGCAAATGCACCGCCTAAGCTGATGAAAGTTGAAGACTATTACTGGTGGAAGGACCGATTTACAGATTTTGTACGATTCAATGATATGCGCATGTGGGTGTGCATAGATGAAGGGTACATCCCGCCAGTATCTGAAGTTGAAGGCCGTCAAAAGGTCTTGTCATATCAGATGATGAAAGAAGATGACAAGAAATTATTTGAAGCCGAAAACAAAGCTTTCTCCATAATCCTTATGGCTTTACCTCAAGATATTTTGCACACATTTCGGACTCAAAGGACGTCGAAGGAACTTTGGGAGTCTCTCGAGAAAAGGTGTGAGGGTAATCCTCGGGTGCGTAGAAAGCGTACAGAGCTGTTGAAACAACAGTTTGCGATTTTCAAGGCAATTAAGGATGAACAGTTGGATGATATTATCACGAGGTTCTATCATCTGATAACGGAACTTGAAAGTCATGGAATTGAGTATTCGGACACTGACAAGAACAACAAGCTTCTTGATGCCCTACCAGCCAAATGGGCTATGTACGTGGCAATGATTAAGCTGAATGAGGACAAATACTATACTCAATCACTTGATGACATTGTGGGAACGTTGAGGGCATATCACTTCGAGTTGATTAAGGCTGAGACTGATTACGAGCAAGTCCAGAATCCGACAATGTATTTTGGAAAGACATCTAAATCATCAGTGACAGCTGAACCGAAGAGTGCTACAGCGTTTTTCACCGGAGAAACGTCATCGCCAGCAGAGTCTGAAGACTCATTGAATCGCGCGTTCTTAGGATTAGGAAGATCGGAAGAACCGCAACCTCAAGTCCAACAGGCATCGAACAGTCAGAGTTATTCGAAGATGCCCATGAGCGCAAAGTCAGCGGAAGAGCATCTGAATCTACTTGCTTCTTTTGTGGCCGCATACGGAAATTGTGTTCAAGGGAAAATCAATGAACCAGCTCTATGGGATGAAGATTACGATCAGGTTGACCCTGATGACTTAGAGGAAATGGATCTTAAGTGGCAACTGGCCATGGTGACCCAGAGGGTAAAAAGATTCATCAAAAGAACTGGGAGGAATCTGCAAATGAACAACAAAGGGATAAGATTTGATAAGTCCAAGGTAAAATGCTACAACTGTCAAGGACTGGGACACTTCGCCAGGGAGTGTCAGAGACCGAAAGTGGAGTCATACCAATGGCAGAGTCAGCATCAGGGACAGTTCCAAAATCAGTCCCAACAAAGATACCTTCCGAGTTCCTCAACTGGTCAAGCCAATCTAGCGGGTCTACTATCCAATGTCACTTCTGACAGACAGCTAGATGGTACCTATGACTGGAGTTCACATCCTGAGTCCAATGCTAGAGCTTTCATGGCTGAAGTTACGGAGAATGGGTGTGAAGAAGACGAGCAGACCACAAGGGAAAACAGTCCGATGTGGGTTGAAAAGGCGAATGGTCAGACAGTGCTGGAGTTTGCTGCTCAGATGGCCAACGTGGAATCTGAGAACTCAAAGGTTAGTCTGTCTTATTCTTTATTTCATGATTTATGTGCTTTATGTGTTAGTTCTAATGATAGGTTAAATCTAATCTTAGAATCACAGAAGACCATAACTGCTCAAAATGAAAACTTAAAAATTGAAAATGCTAGTCTAAATGATATAAAGCAAGATTTAAAAGAAAAGCTTAAGGCTGATGCTCAGGACGTAGTAGTTCTAAAAGACAAACTCAGTGAGCAGTGTGTTAGGATAGAACTTATGTATGAGCACGTAGAGGCCTTAACAAAAAGTCTTAAGGACAAGGATATAGAGCTAGCTGAGACCAAGGTTAAGGTAGCAGAGGCAAACAGCAAGTTAGAGAAGTTTAGGAATTCAAGCTTAAATCTAGGGAAAGTCTTAGATGCCCAACGACAGTCTAAGAAGCCCGTAGGTCTAGGTTTTCACGAAATTCCTCCACCATTCAATGCGAACTCTGTACCTCAGCCTCAGGAGAAAACTGACAAGTCAGTAGACTTAGAGGACCTACCTGAACCGACACCAGAGCCTACAGTTGAAAATACACCTAAGGTGTCTGACTCAACCGTCAAGGTCAAGAAAGTGAAATTTGTGTCTTCCTCCAGTGAAACACCTGCAGGAAAACAGAAAATTTCTTGGGCTGACCAGGTCGAAGAGGCAGACACTGTAGATGTACCAAAGGAGATAGACACTAGTGAGACACCTAGATCTAAGGGAACACCCAAAAAGTCCATAGATAAGATGTCTTGCTTTAGATGTCACGAGAAAGGGCATGTTGCTTCTCCCTGTCCACTTAGGAAATCAGATGTTACCCCTAAGACAGTGAACCCAACACCTGTTAAGCCCTCACCCAGTGTGGCAAGCAGCAGTAGTTCTCAACCTACCGAGAAAACTGTGCAGGCCGCACCCAAACAAGTTGTGAAAAACACACCGGTTAAGGTTGGACCAAAGGAAGTGAGTAGGACAAATTCACCGAATCGTGTCAATAATCAATCTAGGTCAGCACCTCAGCAAGTCTATAGGAGCACAACACCTAGCAGGTCACATACTCCAGTTAGGTCACATACTCCAGTTAGACAATATGCACCGGTAAGAGCTCAAGGATCACAGTCAGAAATGACATATAATAGAAATTATTCTAGAGCTCCACAACAAATGCCTACACCAAGGCAAAGAGTAAACTTAAATCACTCGGCACCACAACAGAATTCAGTTCAAAGGCCCAAGTCACCTGAAAGGCGAGATGGGTACTTGAAAGAGTTCACGTATGTGGACGAGAATGGTATTACCAAGTCATTCATGGCTTGGGTTCCCCGTGATAACTAACCTCTTTTCTTTCATGTGCAGGAGATAACTACAGGTCCAAACAACAAGTGGTTCGTCGACAGTGGTTGCTCCAGGCACATGACGGGGGAAAGAAGTCTTCTCACAGACTTCAAGGGGGGTAATAGGGGATTCGTATCATTCGCTGGTAACAAGGGTGGAAACATCACGGGTACCGGAGTGGTCACTAATGGGACAATAAAATTGGACCAAGTTTATCACGTTGATAAACTGGTTCATAATCTCATTAGTGTATCTCAAATCTGTGATAAGAAGAACTCGGTGTTATTTACTGACACTGAGGCGTTAGTGCTAAAGCCTGGATTCAAAATTCCTGAAGAATGAGTATTGATGCGGGCGCCAAGGAAGAACGACTTGTACATGCTGGATATGAACAAGCCAGAGACTTCGATGGGGCCAATTTGTCTACTATCCAAAGCTTCGGAGACGGAATCCGTACTGTGGCACAGACGCATGGCTCACCTGCACCTGAGAATGATGAATTACATAACGAAGCATGGACTGGTGCAGGGTGTGCCCATGAAAAGTTTTCAGTTCGAGGATAAGTGTCTACCTTGCATGAAGGGCAAACAGCACAAGAAGACACACAAGTCCAAGAAGCAGAATTCCATAGCCTCAACATTCGATCTGTTGCACATGGACCTTTTCGGCCCAATCAACCAAAGGAGTATCGGAGGTAGTTGGTACTGCTTAGTTATCACTGACGATTACTCACGTTTTTCTTGGGTTTTCTTTTTAGGTATGAAGGACGAGACGGCTGCAAGGCTCATCGGGTTCTTGGACCAAGTGGAGAACTCATACGGAACTAGGGTTAAACATATTCGTAGTGATAATGGAACTGAATTCAAAAACACTGTAATTGGTGTATATTGCTTATCAAAGGGCATAGTGCATCAATTCAGTGCACCATATGAACCTCAACAGAATGGGGTGGCCGAACGTAAAAATAGAACTTTGATTGAGGCTGCAAGGACTATGCTTTCGGATTCAAAGCTTCCTACCATGTTTTGGGGGGAGGCAGTGAATACCGCGTGCCACATTTTAAACCGAGTCTTTACAGTCAAATCATTGAACAAAACATGCTACGAAATTTTGAATAAACGGCCACCTAACTTAACTGGATTCGAACCGTTTGGAGTACCATGCACACTTTTAAGAACAAAACATCAACCGAAGTTTGGTGAAAAGGCTGACGAAGGATACTTCCTAGGTTATGTGCCAAACTCACCAAACAAACGGGTGTTTAACAAAACAACTGGTACTGTGGAGATTGTGTATAACATTGAAGTCACAAGTTATACACATGAACCCCAAACTGGTCCGGAATGGATATTTGACTATGATAAGTTATTTGAGTCATTTAACATTCCTTTGGATGATAATCCAGGTACAATCGAGAAGGACATGGCGACGTTGCATCTGAACGACGATGGCCAAATCTTTCCGAGGACCACGTTCGAATATACATCCGAGCCTACTGCGACTGTAGATGGATCTCCAGAAGTTGCTGATCAGGAAACACCTACAACTGAGAATCAGTCTCAAGCATCGAGTTCCAATTCTGAGGAAAACGTCCGTGAGGAGGAAAATGTAGAAGCTGAGCCTGTTCCCCCATTAGGTGAAATAGGATCCAACTTAGGAGATAATCTAAGGGTTGATGAAATAGAGACCTCTAGGATTAACAAGAACCATCCAATAGAAAGCATCATAGGAAATCCTAACGAGGGTGTGAAGACTCGGAGTAGTGTAAATAACAACACCGTGTTGTTGTCGATGATAAACGACTCCGAGGCATATCACACATGTCTTTATTCATGTTTCATATCGCAAGTAGAGCCTAAGAATGTGCAAATGGCACTTAAGGATAACTCCTGGGTTGAAGCGATGCAGGAAGAACTTTCACAGTTTAGGAAACTAGAAGTGTGGGAGTTAGTTCCGTTACCTCGAGGGGAGATTGCAATAGGAACCAAATGGGTTTTTAAGTGCAAAAGAGACGATCGGGGTATAGTCACGCGCAATAAGGCGAGATTAGTTGTAAAGGGTTTCAACCAAGAGGAGGGAATCGATTACAATGAGGTGTTTGCACCAGTAGCAAGGCTGGAAGCCATTAGGTTGTTTCTAGCTTTTGCCTCCTTCAAGGGCTTTAAGGTATATCAATTAGATGTTAAGAGTGCTTTCTTATATGGGAAAGTGAAGGAGTTGGTGTATGTTGAACAACCGCCCGGATTTACAGATCCAAAATATCTGATAGAGTATATCGCTTAGATAAGGCTCTTTATGGATTACATCAGGCACCTAGGGCGTGGTATGAGACTTTATCCAACCATCTTTTAGAAAACGGTTTTGAAAGGGGTAGGATAGATAGTACTCTATTTGTGAAGAGGAAGGGTGAACACTTTATCTTGGTACAAGTGTACGTCGATGATATCATTTTTGGATCATCAGACGAACAGATGTGCAAAGATTTCGAGAAGGTGATGAAGTCTAAGTTCGAGATGAGTGCTATGGGAGAGTTAAATTTCTTTTTAGGGTTACAAGTTGACCAAAAGAAGGAAGGGATGTTTATCCATCAAACTAAGTATGTCTATGACATATTGGAGCGTTTCGGGATGGAAGGAACAAAGTTGACCGCCCATTTCAGCACACCGATTCAAGTGAATCATAAACTCGGACCGGGTACTGAAAGTGATACCGATGTGGATCCGACTTTATATCGGGCCATGATTGGGTCACTTATGTATTTAACTGCTTCAAGACCTGACATAATGTTTGCTGTGTGTATTTGTGCTAGGTTTCAAGCGAATCCGAAGGAGATGCATATGAAGGCTGTGAAGCGGATTCTACGATACCTCAAGTCGAAACCGAAGTTGGGTCTTTGGTATCACGCGGAGGGAGATCTAGAGTTGGAAGCGTTCACGGATTCTGATTACGGAGGATGCAGCTTGACGAGCAAATCAACGACTGGAGGTTGTCAGTTCCTAGGAGGGAGATTGGTATCCTGACAATGCAAGAAACAAACATCGGTAGCCGTTTCAACGTGCGAGGCCGAGTATGTTGCTGCTGTTAGTTGCTGCTCACAGGTTCTGTGGATACAACAACAATTGCGGGATTACGGTTTGGCTTACACTCAAACTCCTATTAGGATAGACAATCAATCTACAATTGCTATAACTAATAATCCAGTTAAGCACAGTAAAACAAAGCACATAGACATAAGGCATCATTTTATTCGTGATTGTGCTGAAAAGAATCTAATCAAACTGGTAAAAGTGGCAACAGAAGATAACAATGCAGATTTATTTACCAAAGCGTTTGATAAGACACGGTTTGAGTATTTAATTCAACTGAATGGAATGCGCAACCCAGAGTAATTTGATCTTAGTAGTAATAAGTTTATTTTCTTGAAGAGTCGTAGTATTTCTTTCTTTATTGTAGTCTGCTAATTTAGGAAAGTTTCTATTTTTAGTAAGCTTCTATTTTTAGTAAGTTTCTATTTTTAGTAAGTTAGTAGGTTAACTTAGTTTACTGCTTTTTCTTATGAAAAACAAAAGAAAAAAGAGAGAAAATTAGCACCGTCGTTACAGACTCTAAGTATTTAGGCTCACACATAATGCAACTAAATTCTAAGTGTTATACTTTATTTAGTTTGATGTGTTGGTAGGCATCATACATATAGGGAATCTCAAGGCTAATAAAATATTCTAGAAAAAGTCAAGCGTGTCACTGACTTAGATGTATGACCAATCGGTCTTAATTTTTATGTACAAGACATACAAACATTGAGTCTAAATGAGGTATGCAAACTTTCTGGGGATGTATGGCAACATCAAATACATCTGAAAATGGAAAGAATAGAAATATCATGTAAAACTAAGAGTCGAAAACATGCAACTCTGTTGTACGTAAGTACAGACCTGTTGTCTCTGTTTAGATTCGGGTTAGCAGACATGTCGCTTTGTTGTACGTCAGTACAGACCTGTCACCACTATCTGCTAACTTTAAAAGAAAACCTTAAGTCGAACTAAGACACTCTGTTGTATGAAAATACAGACCTGTGTCCGATGTTTGTCTTTTAAAAAAGTTTGCAAATACCAACAAGTTAGAATCTTTGTCTGTGTGCCTTGATCATAAAAGTATGTCTATGTCTGAGTCACGTAAGATAATTTCCTGATAAATAAAAAGGCCAAGGGATATTCCGAAATGTAGAATGTTTAAAGGGGTAAAATACCAACAATCGGATAAATAGGTATGTCACGACAAACAATCAAAGGAATAAAAATTCCTAAGTGTGAAAGTTTAAGTACTGAAAGTAAGTATCAGACATCGCTATCTGATTGAACCTTTCATAGACTATGCTCATCAAAAATATGTTGTTTAAGTAATTAGCTTAGCTTGTAAATTTTTTAGTATAGCTTAAGTCTAGATTAAATTTTTGGTCAACATTTTACCTTAGTTTATTTTATTTTATTTTATTTTAGTTTAGTTTAATTTTTACTTAGGTAAAAGGTCAAAAGTTACTGAGGGTGCATTCAAAGTTGAATAAAATAATCAATGTGTGAATTATCTTGAGCTTAGGGTAAAAGAATTGACATAGTTTATCTGGTTACACAATACCGTAGAAAAAAGTTGGAAAAGTTGTAATTATTTCAAAATTTTCGAAATTTTTCTAAGTGTTGGTGGTTTCGAATCTAAGACAGACTCGAATAAGGAGTAATTCGAATCTGTCAGTAGATTCGAATCTACACTTAGACTCGAAGGTTGGTAGTATATATAGGTCAACAGTGAAGTCATTTAATACTTACTGTTCTCGAATATATACCCTCGAATCTATATTGGCGATTTCGAATCTGTTCTCGAGTCTATCGTAATCCTTCTAAACGACAATTTGTCGAGTTTGAAGACTGTGTGTTCGATTCTACTCTTGCATCTAGGTATAATCAACTTGATTGTACAAGATTTATGTAGTTTTATACACAAGTTTAGGCTAAAGCATCAAATTTTGAAGTTTTATGGGTCAAAATAGGGTTTTCGCTAAATAACTAAGTTTGGGCCTATAAAATATCAAATTAAAAGCATAAATCAAGGATTAGAACCTAGTTGAACTAATGTATGTGATTTACCAAGTTCAAAATGGTTAAAATCTTGGGTTTTGTTGAAACAATGGCCGACGGGGCTTCGAGTCATTCGAATCATTCGAGTCTATCCCTAATTATAGACCCTGATTCGAGTCTGATGTGGGCCAAACTCGAATCTGGCCCAAGGCCCATTCGAGTCTGTCCACAATGACACTCTCGAATCTAGCTCATTCGAATCTAAGGATACATTCGAATCTATCACAGATTCGAATGTCTTCCTTTACCTATTCGAATCTAGCCAATACACTTAAACACTTAAGTGATGAAACTTACGTTATTACCTTATGATTGATTTTATCTTTGAACTTTATGTTTGAACTTCTTGTAATACGTTACATCAAGTTCCAACATACAAACACCGATAAATATCAACCATAAATAACATATATAGCAAACACATGCTAAATCACAATGTAAGACCACTTAGACTGCTATCGTCACACAGGATGTACCAACAGACTCCCCCTTGACGATAGCTTCTAATAATTCACACATTTGATTTAAGAACTTGGTTTATTTATTGATTCAACATACTACCAGCATACAGACCTTTCTCGACACATACCTTGACCACATTTTCATACTTACTAGCCTCACTATCCATATGTGTGTCACTGGAGATCTTACAATTATACAAAATCTGAAGATCTTCTTTGGAGAGGTTTACCAGGTGAAGCGGGTCGTAGACTCTAAGAATGACTTTTTCTTCAAAATCCTCCATAACTGCTTCCCCGGTCTCAGTGTCGGCGTACCACCAATGTAAATTCTGCAAAACATTCTGTGGCATTTGCTTTAGAGGCACTTTCCTCAGACATTTAGCTGGTTTGTAATGAATCCTCATCCACGGTCGTCCAGTTAGAGGATCTATACGTGACTGATCCTCTACTCTTCTCCCGACCCTTGGATTCAAACGCTCGAATTTCCTTGATCTCCCCTCCTTTCTTATGATTCTTTCAATTACGCTCGCATAGGGATCATTTCCAATGTTTATCAAATCTTTCCATGCTAACGCAGTGATTTCGATCTTTGGTAGGGAGTTGAATGCTTTTAATGTTTGCCTTATGTACTGAAGCCCGTCTTTTCTTTTAATTACAAAAAGCTGCAGATCTCTGTCAAAGAACCAACTTAAAATTCGCTCAGACAGCTTCCCAGTACCCGGCACTCTCATTGTCCTCTTAATCGCTAACTCCTTCTCTTCAGCCCTGAACCATAGCTTTCTTTTTTCTTCATTACTTAGCTCTCTTGCAGGTTCTTCTGTCGATGGCTGAGGGTTCAATGCAGCATTTACTATATCTACATTGACAATTCTATTTCCATCAATCATGTAGGTATCGGTAATAGGATTCTGCTGCACAACTATCTCATCAGCTTCATCATCCTCATCAGCGACTACCTCATCATCTGACTGCCAGTCCACTACCTCTTCTGGCACAAACTCGCCTTCCTCCAGCTCTTCATCTTCATTATCAAAACCTACATCCAGAGGATCATCATCGAGATCCATAAGCGCTTCAATCATCTCACTGATTTCAAAGTCTGTAGGCTGTTTTGATGAACCAGCTTCTCCCATTTCTCCTTCACCTTGACTAGGCTCCCCTTGAACTTGTGTAGTTTGAGCTGCAGGAAAATCTACAGACTCATTCTCTTTATTTGCACCGGGATCATTGCCTTCGTTATCATCATCTCTTCGTTGTACTTCCTGCTCCTTACAACTTGTCTCCCCCTGAGTTTGTAGATTTTTCATAAGTTGCTCAAGGAGGGACCTCATTGATCTGATTTCTGAAGACTGATCAGCAATAAACGATTTTAGCTCTGTGTTTTCGTCTCTTACAGTCTCCACAATCTTCCTTAATTCTGCATTCTCCTTGTCAAGATTTGAGTTATGCTCCTGGAGCTCACCGACAGCTTTTGTAAGGGATATGATTTGAACATGCTGAAAGTCAACACGTCCTTTGAGTTGCATGAATCTTTGATTTTCAGTATATGCGGCTGACGTAGATGGAATGGACTGAATGGGAGATGGGATGAATGGTGGTGGAATGTATGGTTCATGATGCTGAGGTGGCGGTGATGGTGGAGCTGTGGCTTGTGGTTGGGTTTGGGTTTGAGGCTGAGGTTGTGCATCGGACTCTGATGATGTCCCCTGCATGAATCTGTGACGTTTGGCCCTTTGCCTCGTCACCAACGGAGCAACCTCCTCTTCTTCAAAATCTGAATCCTCAGATTCCCTGTCCTCTCGCCTCCTCGAACCTCCTTCATTCACAATCAACCTCGATCCATAGGTTCCAATTTGAATTCCGGGATCTGCAGCTGCTGGTTCAGGAACTTCCTCTGATTCTGATTCGGATTCTGAAGATGTTAAGCCTTCATCTGCCCTTTCTGGCTCATATTCCTCTACATCCCGAAATACATCATCTTCATCTTCTGGGGGACTAAGCAGCTCACCCACTAACGCTGCTGCAACATCTTCATTGGCATGGGGACCAGATGCCCATATTTCCTCCAGGGTTTGAGCAATCTGCTCGGATTCGGGAACTGCACTTGAAGTCTCTGCTTCTTGTGCTTGGGGCTGGTCGCTCGTAGAAGGCCTTGACGCCTGGATTTGACTCGCGGCTGGCCTCTGTCGTCGTCTTGGATCACGCGGCTGAGCACGCGGCTGTTGCTGTTGTTGACGTTGCTGTTGTTGTTGCTGTGGTTGAATCTCAACGACCCCTGCCCAGTTGGCATCTCCCGGGGCGTGAAATTCCCTATCCACAATCGCTCCAAACAATGGACGCGCCACCGGAACAGCTAATCTTCCTCGATGTGAGGAACAGTCAGCAAAAATGCGTTTGTCCATAACATTAACGCTCAGAGAGTCATTTGACTGTGGAAAATTTGGCAAGAAGTGCCTTATCAACATCATAACAAATCTTGGATACAGCAGAAATCTTTCCCTTTCTGGAGCTGTAAGCTGATGGACGAACTCCGAGAAAAACATTTGCGAGAAGCTGAACTTCCGATTATACACCAGTGCAATAACCCCCGATTGGATCTTTGACACTATGTAGTCAAATCCAGCCTTCTTCGGCGCAAAACAAGCCATGAAAACGTGCACCAAGAATCTCCACTGTCCTATCAGTCCACTCTTCATATATGATGACTTCGTAACATCCAAACTGTAGCCCATCCTCAGAAACGCGGTCTGCCTAATACTTAACGGGAAGTCAATAGGCCCGTCCTCCTGTTCCTGTGTTCCCAACTGCAGAACCTGTCGCAACGTATCTGCAGAGAAGACTAGCGGCTGTCCAGCAATTCTGGTTCTTAGAACTGTCGGGGTGACAGTACAATCAACCTGTAAATGGTCATAAAACTGCCGTACATACGAAATGACTATTGGAATGTTATGATACAACGCATAGCTAATCCTAGATTCAGCTAGGAAATCCAAAACTTGGCGAAAACCCTGCGCCTCAGGGATATTATTATCAGGATTAAGGACCATATTATGCTTTGGGACAAAAGCTCGAGCCGCCATATCTGCACAATAAACAAAACTGTTAGACTCATTAAAAATCAATAAACTTGTTTAAATTCAAATTTGTTTTATTTTGTACTTGATTAAATACAAAATCTAACACAATTAAATTTCCACAAGTTTAATAAAATTTAAATTAAACAAAGTAAATAAAGTACAGATTCGAAAGTAACAGATTCGAAGTGTCCATATTCGAGTGTAATGGACAGATTCGAAAAGTCCCTATTCGAGTCTAATGGACAGATTCGAATATCATGGTCATCTCGAATCTAATGACAGATTCGAGAAACCCATGAACAGATTCGAATCCAAGAATAGACTCGAAGCCCCGTCGGCCATTGTTTCAACAAAACCCAAGATTTTAACCATTTTGAACTTGGTAAATCACATACATTAGTTCAACTAGGTTCTAATCCTTGATTTATGCTTTTAATTTGATATTTTATAGGCCCAAACTTAGTTATTTAGCAAAAACCCTATTTTGACCCATAAAACTTCAAAATTTGATGTTTTAGCCTAAACTTGTGTATAAAACTACATAAATCTTGTACAATCAAGTTGATTATACCTAGATGCAAGAGTAGAATCGAACACACAGTCTTCAAACTCGACAAATTGTCGTTTAGAAGGATTACGATAGACTCGAGAACAGATTCGAAATCGCCAATATAGATTCGAGGGTATATATTCGAGAACAGTAAGTATTAAATGACTTCACTGTTGACCTATATATACTACCAACCTTCGAGTCTAAGTGTAGATTCGAATCTACTGACAGATTCGAATTACTCCTTATTCGAGTCTGTCTTAGATTCGAAACCACCAACACTTAGAAAAATTTCAAAAATTTTGAAATAATTTCAACTTTTCCAACTTTTTTCTACGGTATTGTGTAACCAGATAAACTATGCCAATTCTTTTACCCTAAGCTCAAGATAATTCACGCATTGATTATTTTATTCAACTTTGAATGCACCCTCAGTAACTTTTGACCTTTTACCTAAGTAAAAATTAAACTAAACTAAAATAAAATAAAATAAAATAAACTAAGGTAAAATGTTGACCAAAAATTTAATCTAGACTTAAGCTATACTAAAAAATTTACAAGCTAAGCTAATTACTTAAACAACATATTTTTGATGAGTATAGTCTATGAAAGGTTCAATCAGATAGCGATGTCTGATACTTACTTTCAGTACTTAAACTTTCACACTTAGGAATTTTTATTCCTTTGATTGTTTGTCGTGACATACCTATTTATCCGATTGTTGGTATTTTACCCCTTTAAACATTCTACATTTCGGAATATCCCTTGGCCTTTTTATTTATCAGGAAATTATCTTACGTGACTCAGACATAGACATACTTTTATGATCAAGGCACACAGACAAAGATTCTAACTTGTTGGTATTTGCAAACTTTCTTTAAAAGACAAACATCGGACACAGGTCTGTATTTTCATACAACAGAGTGTCTTAGTTCGACTTAAGGTTTTCTTTTAAAGTTAGCAGATAGTGGTGACAGGTCTGTACTGACGTACAACAAAGTGACATGTCTGCTAACCCGAATCTAAACAGAGACAACAGGTCTGTACTTACGTACAACAGAGTTGCATGTTTTCGACTCTTAGTTTTACATGATATTTCTATTCTTTCCATTTTCAGATGTATTTGATGTTGCCATACATCCCCAGAAAGTTCGCATACCTCATATAGACTCAATGTTTGTATGTCTTGTACATAAAAATTAAGACCGATTGGTCATACATCTAAGTTAGTGACACGCTTGACTTTTTCTAGAATATTTTATTAGCCTTGAGATTCCCTATATGTATGATGCCTACCAACACATCAAACTAAATAAAGTATAACACTTAGAATTTAGTTGCATTATGTGTGAAAGCCTAAATACTTAGAGTCTGCAACGACGGTGCTAATTTTCGTCACTTTGAACCTATGTATCTAAGACTTAACTCCTTTTTTTTCTGATATTCTCCTTTTTTTTTATTTTTGTAATTTTCTCTCTTTTTTTTCTTTTGTTTTTCATAAGAAAAAGCAGTAAACTAAGTTAACCTACTAACTTACTAAAAATAGAAACTTACTAAAAATAGAAGCTTACTAAAAATAGAAACTTTCCTAAATTAGCAGACTACAGTAAAGAAAGAAATACTACGACTCTTCAAGAAAATAAACTTACTACTACTAAGATCAAATTACTCTGGGTTGCGCATTCCATTCAGTTGAATTAAATACTCAAACCGTGTCTTATCAAACGCTTTGGTAAATAAATCTGCATTGTTATCTTCTGTTGCCACTTTTACCAGTTTGATTAGATTCTTTTCAGCACAATCACGAATAAAATGATGCCTTATGTCTATGTGCTTTGTTTTACTGTGCTTAACTGGATTATTAGTTATAGCAATTGTAGATTGATTGTCAATCCTAATAGGAGTTTGAGTGTAAGCCAAACCGTAATCCCGCAATTGTTGTTGTATCCACAGAACCTGTGAGCAGCAACTACCAGCAGCAACATACTCGGCCTCGCACGTTGAAACGGCTACCGATGTTTGTTTCTTGCATTGCCAGGATACCAATCTCCCTCCTAGGAACTGACACCCTCCAGTCGTTGATTTGCGCGTCAAGCTGCATCCTCCGTAATCAGAATCCGTGAACGCTTCCAACTCTAGATCTCCCTCCGCGTGATACCAAAGACCCAACTTCGGTTTCGACTTGAGTATCGTAGGAAATTCGCTTCACAGCCTCATACTGCATCTCCTTCGGAGTTCGCTTTGAAACTAGCACAAATACACACAGCCAAAACATTTATGTCAGGTCTTGAAGCAGTTAAATACATAAGCTGAGCCCAATCATGGCCCGATATAAAGTCGAATTCCACATCGGTATCACTTTCAGTTACTTTCTCGGCCCGAGATTGTGATTCACTTGAATCGCGTGCTGAAGTGGGCAGTCAACTTAAGTCCCTCCATCCCAAAACGTTCTTAATAGTCATAGAATCTTAGTTTAGGATTAAACATCTTCCTTCTTTTGGTCAACTTTAAACCCCTAAAAAGAAATTCAAACTCCCCCATACACTCATCTCGAACTTAACTTCAGTTCACCTTCTCGAAGCTCTTGCACATTCTGTCGGTCTGATGATCCAAAAAAATGATATCATCGACGTACATTGTACCACAGATTAAAGGTTTCCCCTTCCTCTTTCACCAAATAGAGTTACTATCTATCCTACCCCTTTCAAAACCGTTTTCTAAAAGATGGTTGGATAAAGTCTCATACCACGCCCTAGGTGCCTGATGTAATCCATAAAGAGCCTTATCTAAGCGATATACTCTATCAGGATGTTTTGGATCTGTAAATCCGGGCGGTTGTTCAACATACACCAACTCCTTCACTTTCCCATATAAGAAAGCACTCTTAACATCTAAATGATATACCTTAAAGCCCTTGAAGGAGGCAAAAGCTAGAAACAACTAATGGCTTCCAGCCTTGCTACTGGTGCAAACACCTCATTGTAATCGATTCCCTCCTCTTGGTTGAAACCCTTTACAACTAATCTCGCCTTATTGCGCGTGACTATACCCCGATCGTCTCTTTTGCACTTAAAAACCCATTTGGTTCCTATTGCAATCTCCCCTCGAGGTAACGGAACTAACTCCCACACTTCTAGTTTCCTAAACTGTGAAAGTTCTTCCTGCATCGCTTCAACCCAGGAGTTATCCTTAAGTGCCATTTGCACATTCTTAGGCTCTACTTGCGATATGAAACATGAATAAAGACATGTGTGATATGCCTCGGAGTCGTTTATCATCGACAACAACACAGTGTTGTTATTTACACTACTCCGAGTCTTCACACCCTCGTTAGGATTTCCTATTATGCTTTCTATTGGATGGTTCTTGTTAATCCTAGAGGTCTCTATTTCATCAACCCTTAGATTATCTCCTAAGGTGGATCCTATTTCACCTAATGGGGGAACAGGCTCAGCTTCTACATTTTCCTCCTCACGGACGTTTTCCTCAGAATTGGAACTTGATGCTTGAGACTGATTCTCAGTTGTAGGTGTTTCCTGATCAGCAACTTCTGGAGATCCATCTACAGTCCCAGTAGGCTCGGATGTAGATTCGAACGTGGTCCTCGGAAAGATTTGGCCATCGTCGTTCAGATGCAACGTCGCCATGTCCTTCTCGATTGTACCTGCATTATCATCCAAAGGAATGTTAAATGAC
>JAANYP010003177.1:0-106316 GCA_020465985.1 Centrapalus pauciflorus
AAAAAGAGTTTTGGAGTTACTTCATATGGATTTATGCAAAGCATAAATGGAAAACGATATGTGTTGGTTATCGTTGATGATTATTCTCGATATACCTTGGTCAGGTTCTTGCGTTCCAAGGACGAGACAGCTCAAGAAATCATTGATTTTATCAAAAGTGTCGAGACCCAACAGCAGCTGTCAGTACAATCAATCAGATCAGATAACGGCACGGAGTTCAAGAACTCGGTAGTAGAGGGCTTCCTTCGATCCAAGGGGATTCAGCATCAATACTCTGCTGCTAGAACACCTCAACAAAACGGGATCGTGGAAAGGCGTAACCGTACGCTAGTAGAAGCCGCTCGTACAATGCTCACATACTCAAAGCTACCTCCGTTCTTGTGGGCCGAAGCCGTATCAACAGCATGCTATACACAGAATCGCTCCATCATTCATAAGCGCTTTAACAAAACTCCATACCAGCTCTTTTTGAATAAAGTACCATTTATCAAGTACTTACGTGTATTTGGTTGCAGGTGCTATGTGCTGAATGACAGAGACAACCTCGGGAAATTTAACGAAAAGGCTGATGAAGCGATCTTCATTGGATACTCATCCAACTCGAAGGCGTATCGCGCATTCAATACCCGAACCAGAACAGTCAATGAAAGTGTGCACGTCACATTTGATGAGTTGGCTGAACTGGCACCCGAAGTTGATCAATCAGGACCACGCATTACTCAAATGCCTGGAGACTCTTCGAATAACCCCTTTTCTTTTTCTTCTTCTGATTTGGTTAATTTATTTGATCCTTTTTATGTTGAATTTTTCGGTCCTAACGCTAGTGTGTCTAATGTTGTTAATAATGTAGGTAATCCTTCCAGTTCAACTGCGCCGCAAAGTTTCTCCGCTCCATCTTCATCAACATATCCTCATCCATCCACATCATCCACCGACACATCCGCAGTTGAATCTACTCCTATAATACCCTCACATATAATACCAACGATTCTTCCTACACCTGAACACTCGGAAATTGAACCAGAACTTGTGGTACCATCATTTGAAACCATTGACCATGAATCCTCATCCATTCCCATATTAACCACAGAGGTTCCATCCCGAGCACCCCTTCCACACGAGATTAAATGGACCCGCAGTCACCCGACAGAGCAAATCATTGGTGACGTATCAACAGGAGTCCAAACTCGTAGGGCATCTGCTAATGAATGTCTCTATGCATCATTCTTGAGTATGATAGAGCCCGCTCGTGTGGATGAAGCCCTGACAGATCCGGATTGGATAGTTGCAATGCAAGAGGAACTCAACCAGTTTGAACAGCTAAGAGTATGGCGGTTAGTTCCCAAGCCAAAAGACCGTACAATCATCGGAACAAAGTGGATCTTCAAGAACAAACGAGATGAAAACGGCATTGTGATAAGGAACAAAGCAAGACTTGTTGCCAAAGGCTACCGACAACAAGAAGGGATAGATTATGACGAGACCTTCGCTCCCGTAGCACGGATCGAAGCAATCAGAATCTTCTTGGCGTATGCGGCACACAAAGACTTCAAAGTGTACCAAATGGACGTCAAGACTGCCTTTCTGAACGGTGAACTTAACGAGGAAGTGTATGTTGAACAACCACAAGGCTTTGTTGATGCACATAAACCTGACCATGTTTATGTGCTAGATAAGGCCCTCTATGGTTTAAAACAAGCACCTCGAGCATGGTATGATAGTCTTTCGAATTTCCTTATTTCTGCCGGTTTCTATAAAGGTGTGGTGGACACAACTCTGTTCACAAAAAGGGAAGGCCCACATATAATGTTAGTACAAATTTATGTTGACGATATTATATTTGGATCTACTGACAGTAATTTTTGTAAGGATTTTTCAGCCCTAATGGAGTCTCGGTTTGAGATGAGTATGATGGGGGAAATGAACTTTTTCCTCGGATTACAAGTCAAACAACTTGAGGATGAGATTTTTGTGAACCAGTCGAAATATACTCTTGACATTCTCAAGAAGTATAAGTTAGACTCTTGCACGAGTATCGCAACTCCCATGGCCTCCAACTGTAAGTTGAACACCGATCCTTCCGGGAAAAGTGTCGATAATACAACTTACAGAGGGATGATAGGATCCTTACTGTACTTGACTGCCAGTAGACCGGATATAGTGTTTTCAACATGTCTTTGTGCTAGATTTTAGGCCGACCCAAAAGAATCACACCTAACTGCGGTAAAACGCATTTTTCGTTATCTTAAGGGTACACCCGAACTTGGTCTATGGTATCCAAAGGGAACCGATTTCGATCTTACCGCGTTTTCAGATGCTGATTTTGCAGGTTGTAGAGTGGACAGAAAAAGCACATCGGGAGGAATACAGTTCTTAGGCGATAGACCGGTGAGTTGGTCTTCCAAAAAGCAGAATTGTGTATCCACATCCACAGCTGAGGCTGAGTATGTAGCAGCTGCAAGCTGTTGCTCTCAAGTGTTGTGGATGAGAACACAATTACGTGATTATGGGTTCTCACTCACCAATATCCCTATTTACTGTGATTCTCGAAGTGCAATTGCCATCTCTTGCAATCCCGTGCAGCACTCTCGAACAAAACACATAGATATCAGGTATCATTTTATTAAAGATCACGTGGAAAAGGGAACCATTGAGTTGTATTTTGTTGGCACGGAATACCAACGAGCGGATATATTTACTAAAGCTTTAGACGAACCTCGTTTTCGGTTTTTAGTATCTCATATCGGCATGTTGAATCCACCTTCCAATTAAATATCAGATATTGTCTTAAATAATTCTATTTCAATCTATCATGATTGAAATTCCTTTATTTTAGAAAATAACTGTTATTTAAATTTAAGGTTTATGTCACAAAATTAAAACTCATTATTTCCTTATCTGCGCATATTTTTAATAATTAATGATCCTGATAAATTGCTGTGTGAATTGTTCATCATGGAGTGGGATGCAACCAATATCCAGGTTTGTCGGTATTAGTAATGCTTAAAAGAAGGGTTGTCGTGATTTAAATCTGAAAAGAAAAAAGGATCGGTATTTATTTGAGGGGGAGTAGAGTTAGGATTTTAAATTTTATAATTCTGTGTTTCTCTTTGTTTCTTTTATAGTTAAAGTTTAAATTTTAGGTTGGTCTTAATTTTTAATTTAATCTTAAGTTTAATTTAATATGTCAGAAAATCACAAAAAGATTTTAACTTTCAAATTTATCAAAAAGCCAAAAATATTTTAGTTTACTTTATTTTATTTTATTTTATTTTTATTTCAGAAAAATATCAAAATATTTTACTTCGTTTTTGTTCATTTTTGTTTCAAAGAAAATCACAAAAAGATGGAATATTTTTTGGCCCATTTTTTTAAACCTTGTTTCATTTTTTAAATAGCCCAAAAGTTTTTTTTTGTTGTGTATTGAGCCCAACCCGCCGGCCCATCTCTCATTAGTGGGACGCGGATCCCTCTGACCCGGTACCCGACCGGTGTGAATTTATATAAGACGGTCAAACAGTCAAAATTTTCACTTTCTTCATCCACAAGATATTTCTTTCTTCTTCTCCTTGTTCCCGTCGATACCACCGCCCAAGAACTACCATATCCACCACTTCAAGCTTTTGCACCATCATCTTTCTCTGTTTTTCTTGCTTTTTCCTTCTTCGGCACTACCAGGTAACATATTTCTGTCTTTATTTCAGTCTTTAACTTCCTAGATTGCTTGTTTGATTTTCAAAATTTTTATAGTTTTTATTTTCGGTTTTTATTCATTTTAGGTACTGAAATGTGTTATTTTTCTTTAGTTGTAGTTAGATAAAATGTTCAGTAACTTGTTTTAGACTAGGATCTGTAATTTCATGCATTTTTATTAACATTTCAACTGTTCACGTTTATTTTTGCATGAACATTAACTGCACTCATGCAGTTTCGGATGTCCGAATTCGGACCACCACCCGAATTCGGATGTCCGACTTAGACTAAACTTCAAAATTTTCAACGTACAAAATCCTAGTTCGGACCATTGTTGATCCGAATTCGGACCATCAAAGAAAGGCAAAATTTTTCAAAACTTGAATTTAGTCTAAGTTTGTTCACCACTGTTCATCCGAATTCGGTTCCAATCCGAATTCTGGGTACCATCCGACCTCAGGACCTTTCCATATCATTTCATGCATTTACATAAGTCATCATCCGAATTCGGATCATGTTCCATGACCCATCCGAATTCGGACCACTTTCATTCATTCCATGCCTCACATTTCGGACCATCATCCGAATTCGGTTCCTGTTTTCAACTCATCCGAATTCGAACCCCCCAAACATCATTCATACAACATCCGATTTCGGACTGATCCGAATTCGGTGACACTGTTCATCCGAATTCGGACCATCCGAAATCCACACTTAGGATTTTTTTTTTTTTTTCATTTTTTCCATTTCTGCATTTTCATATAAATTAAAAATCACAAAAAAAAAAATAGTTCCATCCAAGTGCACCATTGATTAGAGTTAGGATCAGTGTTTGAGTGAAACGGTCTTATCTAACATCGGTCTCTTAACGATTGACTTTGGACTTTATTAGTGGAATTTTATTCTGCTAATAAAGACCCGATGTTAAACAGATCAGACAATTTCTATTTCACACTAATCTAGACTTCACATCAATGCATTATCATCTCAAGTCTTAGGATTCTAACTTTGTTGCACTTTGCAGGATAATGGACCCCGAAATCATTCTCACCGTACCCCATCCTCCCATCCCAAATAACAATGCTCAGCTACCAGAGGAATCCATCCTACCTAGCGCCGAGTTTGTCGAGTTTATCCCCCATAACTGGCAACTCGACGTCTCTATCCTTCCAAAAGAATCCCAAACCCTAGCATTTGACATTCTCACCCGCCATCCCATATATTATGCCCTTTCCACAGCCATCGCCGTTCCCCAGATTTACCTACAACAATTCTGGAACAGGCTACAATTCTTAACCGACCCCGAACCTCACTTCACCTCCACCATTGACTGCGTTCCAGTCAAAGTCACAACCACAGCCATTCGTCACATCCTTCGTTTTCCCATCCAAGACTACATTCCCTCCATTGACTCGTTCGATCCAAACCCATCCGTCTCAGAAGCCCTTTCTGAAATTCAAAACCTAGGGTATGACGGATCCCTTACCAAACCATCCGACTTTCGCACCAAGAACCTTCAGTCCCACTGGAGAATTCTCTTCGATGTACTCAACAAGTGCCTGACAGCCAAACATTCTGGTCATGACTCAGCATCGGCCCAGGTTTTAGCCATGTTCGCTGGCTTTGCCTACGACCGACACGTGGACTATGCGGCTTTCATCTTTGAAGAATTAAGAAGAGTCCACGTGGAAAGGAGCACGAAGAAAGGACGCAAGTATGTCCCCTATCAACGATTCCTTCAGCTCATCATACAATACGCCATGGATCAGGACGAAGACATTCATGAGCGTCCAGAAGCTGATGTCTATCCAACCGTCGCTATCCAGAAACTGACTTTGCCAAAAGGGGCACCAACGGTACAGGTAATGAAGATTCCATTATCAACTCTGACAAGGTCGAGGGGTACAGATCGGGTAAGGGACTATATGAGAGAAAATTATCCGGATGAGTCTCAGTCTGAATCGACTGAGACTAACCAGTCCGACGGTGAGCAACATGAGAGTGAGAACGAGGGAGAAAGGATGGAAGTACAACAATCACTGGGTTATGGTGAGAGGGAGGCTGAGAGTGTAAGGGAGGGAGCCGTAGGTGAGACGGCAGAGACGGCGGATTCTGAACGAACCGTCTCTGTCGTAAGGCCGAGGGATACGCAATTGAGGGTGAACCAAGCCCTATCAGCCGGACACCACTTCATAAGACCGTTAGTCCAGCGGTCGCCACAACCCCAACCATCCACTTGGTTTCCCCTCAAAGGGAAACCACTTCATTACACGGGGATCTTCCACATACGCCATCGCCCTCTCATTCGGAGAGTGGCGGTGTTGAAAGAGGTCACACTCCTCCCCACGTGACCGAACTTCCTTCGCCCACGATTCCATCCCCACAAACAGACACCGTGCACGATGCTTTTGTGGCATCCCCAAGAGCTGCCTCCGTGGCAGCTCCCGAAACTTCCAGATCTGAGCATCCCGTAGTGGAGCCAGAGATGACGGAAGGAAGACCGGGAGTGGCTCAATCTACGCCAACCACTTCCGGCCATCTCCCCATCAATTTGGAGATGTTAACGGCAGCCTTACGTGCTGCCGGCGTTATCACCCGGGCTGACCTTGACGCCCAAAGGGAGGCAGCCGAGGAACGACATACCGCCCTTCTTTCTCTTATAAAGGGTAAGGGTGTCGCCTCCGAAGCCGGCCCCTCACAAGGATCCCACTCAGTCCAACTACAAATGGCGGAGCTCTCTGACAAACTGGACGCACTCAATCGCCTAATCCTTCAGGTCCAGGAGCAGCTAAATTCCAGGATGGATCGCCTCGAGTCGGCAGTTATTGATCTCCAATGCCGCGCTCAGGCCGAAACCCTCAAAAGAAAACATGACGACCAGGACGACCCTGATCGTCATGAGGGGGAGAAGCGCAGAAAAGTACAATTTGAGGAGCCCATGCTGGGTACAGGGGGAGCAGAGACCGCCGAGGGGTCTGAATTTCAGGGGTCGGGGGAAAAGTCACAGGAAGCTCAGGAGTACATGCTAATTGAAGACGTGCCGATGGTCGAGGGTCCAGCTCCACTGGATCCAATGACAGCCATGGTAGAATTTGAGGAGCCACACGAGAAGGTTGAAATCATATTAGTTTCTGATTCAGATTCTGATACCGAGGACAACCAACCACTTTTAACTCCTAAGCCTGAACCTGACTCTCCAACCAAAAATTCCTCATCCTCTTCCTTCGATTTCCTGAATTCACCACCCAGAGCCCAACAGGAAGACATACTCTCATCCATCCAAGCTCCCCCATCACTAAAAGAATCCCACATTACAGTCAGCCCACCAAGATCCCCAAGCCCTCCACCAGTCCAACAAACCCAACGCTCAGGTCCCTCCCAAACAAAAAGGGTTGACTGCTTCGATGAAACTCCCGAGGGTCCTGGAGTGTACAGAAAAGACGACCTATTCTGGGTAGACCACTACACGAAAGGAAAAGTTCACACACTGCCGCAGAGCGAAAAAGATCAAATGCGTCAAGAACGGCGGGGGACTATCATAAAGCTTCTTGAAGCTAAAAAGGACGAAATCGAAGAACCCCCCGTTCAAGGCCTGAAAGAATTCCTGCAGAACTTTCCCCCGGAGCGATTTCAGAATCCATATCTAGAAGAAAGATTCAAGATGGTATTCAGAAAGAAACCTGGAGCCTTCAGCAGATGCCTACTCATGGAACTTACGAATGTCTCCAAAGCTGAACAGGCCGAATACTACCAATTGATGCTCCGGGAACAAAGGTCTAAGGTGTCAAAGTCAAAGATTAAAAAACTCAAATCAATTACCATGTGCAAAAGAGCCAAAGTATTCTATCCCTCCTATCAAGTGGAAAGAGAAGATGGTACGGGAGATGACATCTTTGAGTATGACCTTGACTACATAAGAGCGGATGACGTTGAGTTCCTTCACAACAGTCTGAAAAATCGAATCAGAAAACATCTATCCCACATGACAGCTGTAGGTGCCTTAGTTCGAAGCATGAATCGCCGATCGATCATAATGTGCTTAAGAGATTTTCAGATGGCGATCGAGAGTGCTATGGTTAAGGTGGGCCTACGAGCACCAGAACAAGATAGTTTTCTTTTAGCCCACCACCCGGCCTACAGAGTTATACTTAAAGGAGATCCGGGTGTTATTTTTGTGAATCACAAGGGCTACAAAAGGTATATGCGCTTTGAGGATCTACCTTGCTATTCCGATGGTACACTTCGACTGGTTCGAGCTGCTCTCACAAAGAAAGTACAAGATTATGATGCTCAACCAGATCCTGAACAGAGATGCTCACCTACGGAGATACAAAATACACTCAGCGGCATAGACTACCTGAACGAGCGGCTACATACAAGACAAGTAACCAGACGTTTCGATGTCATACTTGGTCTTCGTGAATCAACAGATCATGCGCGAGTTCCAGGACCTCCTAAGTGATCGAAAAGGGGGAGATTGTTAGATTTATTATTTCGATCCTAGGAGTTATTTTGTAATATTTATTTTCATTGTAATTTGTCTTGTATTTATTTCTATGTATTTCATGTTTATGTAAAAGTGTAGGGGCCATTGTTGCCAAGTGTTGTAACTTAATTAAAGGAGCCTATAAAAAGGCTCCTAGGGTTACTTTTTGAAATACACACGGTTGACCATTTGAATATTATACAGCCGCCACTGTTCCATCAATATTCAAACATTCATATTGTCTTCTTTCTTATTAAAAACACATTTATTGAGCTTGTTTCTTCATGTGTTTGATGAGAAAAACGTCAAGGTGCTGAATATATACGGGATTTCATATTAACAATATATATATATATATATATATATATATATATATATATATATATATATATATATATATATATATATATATATATATATATGGGAAACCATTTTAAAAATTCAGTTTTTATCATAACTTTTTTATTTTCTAATAAATTTATAACTTTAATGGTTATTTATAAAAATATCGTCTTTTGTTAACATCTATATTAAGAGATTTTGTTTATGCATAAACTTCGTCTTTATGCACAAAGATGAAGTTTTACACAAATTGTATTTTGTGTTTTATGCATCTACAAAATATATGTTTACAAAAATACTATTAAATGTTTAAATTTATTAAAAATAAATTTTTTTGATTTAAAATAAAATTTAAAATAAGTTCTTCAGTTAAACGACCCTATATAGCAAATGACAATTCAAAATTTAATATGGAACTATGGAAGTATCCAACAATGGTTCAACAATGGTAACACGCATACAACACATTGTTTCCTTAATTATGCGTTTGTGTTGCAATTTGCGTTTTATAATGTAAATTGTGAATTTTAAATGAAGTTAATTGCTAAATAATGCAATTAAGTGATGAAACTAATATGTGTAATGAATTATTTATAAGGCACCAAATTTAAAGAAGAGATAAATGGAAATAGTGTGGTCAAAGACTCAAAATGAGAAGAAGGAAAAGTGAAAAATATAAATGTCCTGAAAAGAAGTTAATTGCCCATTTCTCTCAAACCCGAATTCCCTGCTCTTTTACTCACCATTCACGACCCCCTTTCATCTTCATCTTCAACCTCAAGATCATCATCATTTTTGCAACAAATTGAAGATTTAGTTCAAGAAATTAATCTACAAGCATTAAGATTCTACAAGTTTTTCAAGGTAATTTTGTATTTAAAAACTTAAAACGTTAGCGTGTGTTTTGTATGTTTTTGAGGGTTACGGTTTTGAAGAACAAACCGAACTCGGAATCATTTGGCCTTCGGCCATGAATTGGTGCTAATGTATGATATAGTCAACCTTTTATGCATCCAATCTCCTTTAAATATTTCCAAATCTTGCTGAAAATGAAAGAAATTAATGAATGTACAGTGTGTGTGCGGCGTGAGTTTGCATGAAGGGGGGTGGTACCGAAACCTTTATGGGTTTCGGTAATAACCGAAACCACCAAAAACCAATACCGAGACCTTAAACTCTACCGAAACACATGCAAGCATAGTACCGAAACCATGTAGAAACCGAAACCTACCGAGACCCATTTAATCGTACTGAAACATGAGGTTACCGAGAACACAAACACTACCGAAACATGCAACTTAGTACCGAAACCTTGTAAGGTTTCAGTAGACACTAATTCCTCAATACCGAAACCCTTTAAATTAGTTCTCTTTTTCTGGGTTTGAGCATAAATATGTGTGACTATGTGTGATATATATGAATCCGTGTATGTATATATATGCATGAGAGTGGAGTAAAGTGGGTATTGTGTATGTGTGTTTGGTGTGTGCGGGAGCAAATATAAATATATATATATATATATATATATATATATATATATATATATATATATATATATATATATATATATATATATATATATATATATATATATATATACTACAACAAATATGTCATTTGTTCACATCATTTTTACACGCTTTTTTAAAATGGTGTAAAAATTTAGTAAATTTTTCTACACTTATAAATGTTTTTAAAATTATTGTAGTAATAAGCGTGAAAATATATACTAAATCATCCTAATTACCACATTTAAAATCATGAAGAAAAAAGTTCACATGTACATGTGTGGACAAATTTTAATTTTTTCACACTTGAAAGTGTAGAGATAAATTTATCACACTCAATTTTGCCACGCTTCCTATTATGCGGACAAATTAAATGTGACGAATTAATTTTCGTACTTTTAAGCGTTGACAAATTATTAGTTTGTCCACATTCATATCTGTAAACTTTTTTTAAAACACATATTTGAGTATAAAAACTCCACACTTGTAATTGTAACTAATTTTTACAATCTTATAAGTGCGAATAAACATAAAATTTTTTTACGCACTTGCTAAAAGCGTGTAAAAATAACGTGTACAATTGACATTTTTTTTGTAGTGATATATATATATATATATATATGTATGTATATATATGTATGTATATATATGTATATATATATATGTATATATATATATATATGTATATATATATATATGTATATATATATATATATATATATATATATATATATATATATATATATATATATATATATATATATATATATATATATATATATAGGGTTGGGTTCCGGTAAGAACCCTTGTTACCGTGAGAATGTGAGAACCACTTCAAAATGCACAAATTTGTACATCAAATGCACAAATTTTAAAATTAAAAGTTTTACTTAAAATCATTATTAGTCTTAAATATTAATAAATATCATAATTTAACGCTAAAATTAAATTTAAAACTTACATTCATTAAATTATAAACTAAATGCACAAATTTGAACATCAAATGCACAAATTTTCTTAAATGCACAATTCGTACATAAAATGGATAAATTATAGCATGAGATGCGTAAATTTTTACATGAAATGCATAAATATATCGAAAACATTTAATTTTAGTATCAAATGCACAATTTTATACTGTGGATGCACAATTTTTAGAGTGGTTCTCACGTTCTCACGGTAATGAGGGGTTCTCATGTGAACCCAATCCTATATATATATATATACATTGTAACACCCACAATTCTCACACAAATGCCACGTCAATACAATACACAGGTGGCAATAACGCAATCATCTCATAATGCACATGTCACAGGATTAGCGGAAAACACTGATAATTTAAAACTTTAATACAAAGTTAACACGTCTCAAGTCACATGCTGATTCAGATGCATACACGACTGAATTATCTGATAAACACGGATTACTGAGAGCTAACACAATACAGATCCAGTATAAGATACAGACAACAGCTTTAAAGTCTAACAACATCAATCATCAACACCCTAGACCTCTGAATCACTTCGGCTGATGCGGCTGTGACTGCGGTCCCACAGAATGGCTGCCTGAGACACGGAAGACTCGAAAACATAAGCTGGACAGCTCGTGAGTACGCGAGGGTTAGACACTGCAGGTAAGCACATAAAACATACACAACACACATATCTCGTCACACATATGCAACTCGATGCATAACACAAATCTCTGCTCAAAAGGGGACCACGTTCCCCAGCTAACAGGCCGCACACAGCAGCGGTTAGCTACTCAATAGGCACAGGAGCGACCTGGCAATATCACTGCCGTATATATACAGCCTCATATCTCGTGACTGGTTAGGGACAGTCAGCCTGCGCGATCACATATCGCGGACACCTGCAATTCAAACACATATAGCACGTATAGGGTAGAGAAGCTCATACCTGCGCGCTATCACAGTCTCATACACATATATATCACAACCACATAGACGACTCGAAAGAATGCACGTGCGTTTGAAAAGGACTCGAGTACTCACCGATACCCGAAAGCAATCGAAACCCGAACTCTCAATGTAGCTCGGCACGTGATCGGCTAGCACCTGAACACATCACGGGTCTCACATGTTATCACAAACTCGATAGCCACGCAATTCAATCAAACATAACTCAATCCAACACAATTATCACAATTAAACTAATCCCGAAACATATTCCCGAACGGACAATCGATCCCCGAAACCCTTTTTCGGAACTCCTATCGAGACCCAAAATCCCAAATAATTCAATTCAATAATATCCCGAAGGAATCCGACCAATTAACGACCCACAACTCTTTTATAAAACTAAACCAAGATTCTCTAGCAGACTGATTTACGCGCCGCGCTTTTCCCATTTGCGCGCCGCGCTTTTGCCAGACAGCAGAATCTTGCCCTTCGAACTCCATAGCCGCACCAGGGGTTTTCAACCCCTCCAAACTCGATTTTCAGCAAGGAAAATACACAAGACTCATATGTAAACACCCCATATACTACAGAAACGATTTCCTCAACATAAAACATGAATTCATCAAGAATTTAACCATTATAAACAACCCTTACCTCTTGGAAACTCAACAACACAAGGTGGTGAAGAAGATGATGAAGATGATCAAAGGAAACACCAATTCCAGCACCCTAGCCAAATCAATTTCAGCTTCTTCTAGCTGGAGCTCCACACCCAAAATACACACACACCTTTAGGTTCTTTTTGTCTCAAATGGATAAGGAAGAAGAAGAAAAGGGGGCTCAACACATATATACGTTTTATCCTTTTTCCGGTTCCGAACCCACTAAATCCGAACCCGATATCACTTTTTCACAAATTATATCATTAGAACCCAATTAAATCCACGATCTCAAGGAGATAATTAATCCACTAATTATTAGCTCGGAGACACGTATCACTCAATCTTGACACGTTAAATACACGAAATGGAATTTAATTGGAACACGCAATAATTATTAAAATAATGAGCCAATAAATTAAATCCACGTACCAGGCTCAAATTAGGGATGTTACAAATCCTCTCCTCTTAAAAAGATTCCGCCCCGGAATCTAGCTCGGACTCGGGAATAGCTGCGGATATCGGCTCCTCATCTCGGTCTCGGGCTCCCAGGTGGCACTAGTACCCTTATGATGCCTCCACTGAACAAGTACTAGCGCAATCTCTTTGTTCCGCAATCTCTTCAACTTTCGATCAGTAATCGTCTCAGGCTGCTCAACATACCTCAGATGAGAATCCACGGTGATCTCGGATAATGGCACAAACTGATCATCTTTGGCCAGACACTTTCTCAGGTGGCTCACATGAAATGTATCGTGGACTCCGGCCAGCTCGGGAGGCAGTCTCAATCTATATGCCTGATCTCGGACTCTGGCGATAATTTCAAACGGACCGATGTACCGCGGACTCAATTTACCTCGATGCCTGAATCTGATAACTCCTTTCCACGGCGACACTTTCAACATCACGCGATCTCCAACACTGAACTCGAGCTCATTCAGACGACGATCGGCATAACTCTTTTGCCGGCTCTGCGCCACTCTCATATGCTCTCGGATGACTGCCACTTTATCGCTCGTTTCCTGCAACAACTCGGGCCCACTGATAGGTCGCTCGCCGACCTCGCCCCAACACACCGGGGTTAGACACTTACGCCCATACAGTGCCTCGAATGGAGCCATCTTGATGGATGAATGGTAGCTGTTGTTGTACGCAAACTCGACTAACGGCAAGTGAACGTCCCAACTACCACTGAAATCGATCGCACAAGCTCGGAGCATATCCTCGAGGGTCTGATTCGTCCGCTCTGTCTGCCCGTCTGTCTGAGGTCTGTACGCTGTACTCAACTGAACTCTCGTCCCCAACTCGCGCTGAAAGCTCTGCCAGAACCTCGAAGTAAACCGCGCATCTCTATCGGACGTAATCGACATCGGAACGCCGTGCCTCGACACTATCTCACTGATATATAACCGAGCTAACTGATCCATAGTGATGGTGCCTCTCACTGCCAAGAAATGAGCACTCTTTGTCAACCGATCCACAATCACCCAGATCATATCGTTGCCTCGAACGGTGCGCGGAAGTCTAACGATGAAATCCATCGTGATATGATACCACTTCCACTCAGGGATCTCTAAAGGCTGCAAATGCCCGTGAGGCTTCTGATGCTCGGCCTTGACTCGCAGACAAGTCCTATACTCCTCGACGTATCGGCCCACGTCTCGTTTCATCCCTGGCCACCAATAGAACTCGCGCAAATCTCTGTACATTTTGGTGCTCCCGGGGTGGATAGATAACCTCGATCGGTGCGATTCATCTAAAATCAGCTACCGCAGATTACCGACTCTCGGAACCCAAACACGATCACGAAACGCCCACAAACCTCTGCTATCTCTGCTCAATGCCTCTAGCTGTCCCGCAAGCCGCTCTCTTTTCACATTCTCCGCCCGCAAACCCTCTAACTGAGCATGCCTCAGACTCTCCACAAGAGTCGATGTAACCTCGAGCCTCGCTGCTCGGGAAACCACTGTCTGACTGCACGCCTTGCGGCTCAACGCATCGGCCACCACATTGGCCCTACCAGGATGATACTGAATCTCGCAGTCGTAATCTTTCAGTAACTCGAGGCTGCGCCGCTGTCTCATATTCAACTCTTTCTGACTAAACAGGTACTGAAGACTCTTGTGATCGGTATAAACCACGAACCGCGAACCGTACAGATAATGACGCCATATTTTTAACGCAAACACTATCGCGTCTAACTCAAGGTCGTGCACGGTATGATTCTCCTCGTAGGTCTTCAGCTGTCGCGACGCATACGCTATCACCTTGCCTCGCTGCATCAGAACACAACCCAATCCGGTACCTGATGCATCACAATAGACCACGAAATCCTCTGTACCCTCGGGCAATGCTAACACTGGAGCCTGACATAACCGGGACTTCAATTCTCTGAACGCCGACTCCTGCTCATCGGACCACACGAAAGGAACGGACTGCCGTGTCAATCTCGTCAACGGCCAGGCAATCCTCGAAAAGTCCTGAATGAAGCGGCGGTAATACCCGGCTAACCCCAAAAAGCTACGGATCTCAGGCACGGTCCTCGGCGGCTCCCAACTCATCACGGCCTCTATCTTCGCCGGATCCACTGAAATACCCTCGGCGCTCACAACATGCCCCAAAAACTGGACTTCGCGCAACCAGAACTCACACTTGGAGAACTTCGCATAAAGTCGCTCCTCTCGCAGTACAGATAAAACCTCTCGCAAGTGCTGCTCGTGGTCCTCGGCACTCCTCGAGTAAATCAGGATATCATCGATAAAGACTATCACGAATCGATCCAACATAGATCTACACACCCTGTTCATCAGATCCATGAATGCCGCGGGTGCGTTAGTCAGTCCGAAAGGCATGACTAGGAACTCATAATGGCCGTATCTCGTCCGAAACGCAGTCTTCGGCACATCCTCATCTCTAACTCTCAGCTGATGATAACCCGATCTCAGATCTATCTTCGAAAAGAAGCTCGAACCCTGTAGCTGATCAAACAGATCGTCGATACGTGGAAGCGGATAACGGTTCTTCACCGTCACTTTATTTAACTCTCGATAATCGATACACATCCGCATAGTACCGTCCTTCTTCTTCACAAACAGCACTGGGGCTCCCCACGGGGACGAAATCGGACGGATGAATCCACGATCAAGCAACTCCTGAAGCTGCGACATCATTTCTCTCATCTCAGTAGGTGCCAGCCTATAAGGCGTCTTCGCAATAGGCACCGCTCCAGGGATAAGGTCGATGCGGAACTCGACCTGATGATCTGGCGGTAACCCAGGCAACTCCTCTGGGAATACCTCAGGGAACTCTCGAACTACGGGTATATCCGCTAGGGTCTTCTTCTCTAGTTTGGCGTCAACAACATAAGCCAGAAAGGTCTCGCACCCCTTCGCAACATATCTCTGAGCTCGGGCCATAGACACAATGCCGATCTCACCTCGGCGCCTCTCGCCGTACACTGTCACCGTCTCACTGTCTGAAATGGGTATCCGGATCATCTTCTTCGCACACAGAATATCGGCCTGCCTGGCTGTCATCCAGTCCATACCCACTATCACATCGAAACTGCTAATCTCTATCGGCAGTAGATCGATCGAAAACTGGTGAGCATCTATCTCAAGGACACAATCTCTGTATACCCGACTCACTAAAGCAGTACTACCGTCTGCTCTCTCAACGACTAACGGCACAGATAAAACAGTAGGAGGCACAGAAAAATATGCACAGAACACAACAGACACATACGAGCGATCTGCTCCAGAATCAAACAAAATACGAGCACTAAGCCCGTTCAGAATGTACGTACCAGATACCACATCGGTAGACTCGCGGGCCTCCTCTGCCGTAGCCTGAAATACTCTACCCCTGCCTCTGGGTGCTGACTCACGACGGCTCGAAGATGACGGCTCGGCTCTGGCACCGCTGGTGCTCGCTCCCTGCACTGCTGGCGGCGCATCCGGACAATCCCTCACAATATGACCTGGCTTCCCACAGCGGAAGCACAGGGAATCCCTCGAAGTACAAGTAAAAGATGTATGGCCATACTGACCACAGCGGTAACATCTGGGCTGCTCTGACGTACAAGGACCAGAATGGCGACGGCGACATCTCGGACAGTCTCTCTCCCCAGCTGAACTGTCTGCCCGGCTCCCTGACGGCTGGGACCCCTGCCCCACGCTACTCTGGCTCTGGCTGGGAGTGCTATATCGGGAAGTCTGCCCCTGACTCTGACTGGCTGTCCCCGACCCCTGATACTGCCCAGACCTCCTGGACCTCCGGTCTCTGCCTCTGTCTCTGTCTCGACGAAATCCTGAACCCTGCCCCTGAACCTGCTGCTGCTCAGGCTGTCTCTCTCTCTGAAAATCCTGGGGCTCTCGATAGTAACTCTGGGACTGCTCAGACGTCCCTGTCCTCTGTCTCTGGGATGGAGGCTGATCCCTCTGTCTCTCGATCTCTCTCTCTCTGACACGAGCCAACTCTAAGGCTCTCGCAAACTTAGGAGTGTCGTGAAGCCCAACGAACTCCCGAATATCAGATCTCAACCCATCGATAAAGGCATCAGCCTTACGAATCTCTGTATCCACGTGCTGGGGCGCAAACTGAGCATACTCATTAAATCTATCCACATACTGCTGAACCGACATGCTACCCTGCTGGAGGTGCAAGAAACGACGCTCCATCTCCCGGCGCTCATCCCGGGGAATATACTGAAGCTCGAAGATAGCACGGAACTGATCCCATGTCATAGCATAAGCTGCTGCAGTAGTCATGGATGACTCAATGGACTTCCACCACTGTGAAGCCCCTCCTTTCAGCTGATAAGCCGCATAGCCGACCATATCACGAGGATCGACATGGGCAACGCGGAATGCGGCCTTTATCTCTCTCTCCCAAGCCATAGCCGCACCCGGCTCACCACCGCCTCGAAACTGAGGTGGGGCTCCCGCCATAAAGTCCTTAAAGGACCCACCTCGCACAGAAGAAGAAGATGCCCCAACCACTGTCTCAACACTAGTAACTGGCGGCGGATCAGCTCTCTGTCGCTGCTGCTCTCTCTCTCTATCCCTCTCCCTGTAGAACTCGGTCAATACTGATAACATCTCTGACCGGCGGACATACTCGTCTCCCGCAGGTCTCTCTGGCCCTGAACCCTCGCCATGATCTACCATAACTACCTGCACATATCACAAAGGTAAGATAACAGATCGATCACCCAGCGTTATACAATAAGCTAGGTCAGTTAATTCCGCTAAACTCAGTCTCAGGGAAGGATCCCACAGATCTGAACACGGTAAGAGCACAAGCATCCACTGATACTCAATACTGAAACCTCAAGCTCTGATACCAAGCTGTAACACCCACAATTCTCACACAAATGCCACGTCAATACAATACACAGGTGGCAATAACGCAATCATCTCATAATGCACATGTCACAGGATTAGCGGAAAACACTGATAATTTAAAACTTTAATACAAAGTTAACACGTCTCAAGTCACATGCTGATTCAGATGCATACACGATTGAATTATCTGATAAACACGGATTACTGAGAGCTAACACAATACAGATCCAGTATAAGATACAGACAACAGCTTTAAAGTCTAACAACAGCAATCATCAACACCCTAGACCTCTGAATCACTTCGGCTGCTGCGGCTGTGACTGCGGTCCCACAGAATGGCTGCCTGAGACACGGAAGACTCGAAAACATAAGCTGGACAGCTCGTGAGTACGCGAGGGTTAGACACTGCAGGTAAGCACATAAAACATACACAACACACATATCTCGGCACACATATGCAACTCGATGCATAACACAAATCTCTGCTCAAAAGGGGACCACGTTCCCCAGCTAACAGGCCGCACACAGCAGCGGTTAGCTACTCAATAGGCACAGGAGCGACCTGGCAATATCACTGCCGTATATATACAGCCTCATATCTCGTGACTGGTTAGGGACAGTCAGCCTGCGCGATCACATATCGCGGACACCTGCAATTCAAACACATATAGCACGTATAGGGTAGAGAAGCTCATACCTGCGCGCTATCACAGTCTCATACACATATATATCACAACCACATAGACGACTCGAAAGAATGCACGTGCGTTTGAAAAGAACTCGAGTACTCACCGACACCCGAAAGCAATCGAAACCCGAACTCTCAATGCGGCTCGGCACGTGATCGGCTAGCACCTGAACACATCACGGGTCTCACATGTTATCACAAACTCGATAGCCATGCAATTCAATCAAACATAACTCAATCCAACACAATTATCACAATTAAACTAATCCCGAAACATATTCCCGAACGGACAATCGATCCCCGAAACCCTTTTTCGGAACTCCTATCGAGACCCAAAATCCCAAATAACTCAATTCAATAATATCCCGAAGGAATCCGACCAATTAACGACCCACAACTCTTTTATAAAACTAAACCAAGATTCTCTAGCAGACTGATTTACGCGCCGCGCTTTCCCCATTTGCGCGCCGCGCTTTTGCCAGACAGCAGAATCTTGCCCTTCGAACTCCATAGCCGCACGAGGGGTTTTCAACCCCTCCAAACTCGATTTTCAGCAAGGAAAATACACAAGACTCATATGTAAACACCCCATATACTACAGAAACGATTTCCTCAACATAAAACATGAATTCATCAAGAATTTAACCATTATAAACAACCCTTACCTCTTGGAAACTCAACAACACAAGGTGGTGAAGAAGATGATGAAGATGATCAAAGGAAACACCAATTCCAGCACCCTAGCCAAATCAATTTCAGCTTCTTCTAGCTGGAGCTCCACACCCAAAATACACACACACCTTTAGGTTCTTTTTGTCTCAAATGGATAAGGAAGAAGAAGAAAAGGGGGCTCAACACATATATACGTTTTATCCTTTTTCCGGTTCCGAACCCACTAAATCCGAACCCGATATCACTTTTTCACAAATTATATCATTAGAACCCAATTAAATCCACGATCTCAAGGAGATAATTAATCCACTAATTATTAGCTCGGAGACACGTATCACTCAATCTTGACACGTTAAATCCACGAAATGGAATTTAATTGGAACACGCAATAATTATTAAAATAATGAGCCAATAAATTAAATCCACGTACCAGGCTCAAATTAGGGATGTTACATATATATATATATATATATATATATATATATATATATATATATATATGTATATATAAGTGTATTGTATGCATGCATGTAAATGGTGTGCATGGATATTTCATGCACAAGCAGAAATAGAATTTTTCAATTGTGTTATATTTGGGTGTACGGTGTAAATATATATATATAAAACTATAGCCATAAGTTTGTTAAGAATATATATATGCTTATAGACAATTAAGTGGTCAATGACCAAACTTAATTGTATTTCAAAAGCTACAAAAATATTTAGTAAATAATTATGATTCAGAGTTCTTGAATTGTAAATAATTATGATTCAGAGTCCTTGAATTTTAAACTGTCATTATTAATTTACTACGTACTCTGTAATATTAATTACAAACACTCCGTGCACTTCAGATATAAAATTAAAGTGTTTAGCTCGGTTATGAGTCAAAGTTATATGACAGAGATGTGGTTACCGAGAACACAAATACTACCGAAACATGCAACCTAGTATCGAAACCTTGTAAGGTTTCGGTAGACACTAATTCCTCAATACCAAAACCCTTTAAATTAGTTCTCTTTTTCTAGGTTTGAGCATAAATTTGTGTGACTGTGAGTGATATATATACATATATATATATATATATATATATATATATATATATATATATATATATATATATATATATATATATATATATATATATATATATAACTATAGCCATAAGTTTGTTAAGAATATGTATATGCTTATAGACAATTAAGTGGTCAATGACCAAACTTAATTGTATTTCAAAAGCTACAAAAATATTTAGCAAGTAATTATGATTCCGAGTCCTTGAATTTTAAACTGTCATTATTAATTTATTACGTACTCTGTGATATTAATTATAGACACTCCGTGCACTTCAGATATAAAATTAAAGTGTTTAGCTCGGTTATGAGTCAAAGTTAGATGACAAAGATTATAAAGCTTATTTAAAGTGTTCAAGCCTTCAGAAATAGTACTAAGCCAGAGTTAAAGTCTAGATAAGCTCGAGCAAACATTTCAGAGTAATGCAAAGCATAAGACAGTACTGTGAGTAACAGTTATTCTTGTTCACATGTATTTTATGTAATTGAGACATAATTTGCTTCTATATGCCTTGTTTGGACTTCAATAGACTTTTGTGAGTGAAGGCGAACACTGTGGTACAGGCGGTGCCCAGTTTAGCCGGATCTTACATCTGATCTATTAATGTGCATAGTTTATCGATATATGCTTATTATACAACAATACTCTTGAAGACTTCTATGAAGACAAAGGAATCACTCAAAACTTTTCAGCTGTAAGAACTCCACAACAAAATAGAGTTGCTGAAAGGAGAAACCGAACTCTCATTGAAGCTGCTAGAACCATGTTGTGTGCATCTGGTTTACCTTCATCATTCTGGGCTGAAGCTGTTAACACTGCCTGCTTCACCCAAAACAGATCCTTAGTGGTGAAAAGGTTCAACAAGACTCCCTATGAGCTGCTCAAAGGGAGGAAGCCAAATGTCAGTTACTTCCATGTGTTTGGGTGTCCCTGCTTCATTCTGAATCAAAGGGGCCAACTGACAAAGTTTGAACCAAAAGCTGATGAAGGTGTGTTTGTTGGCTACTCTGTTATCTCCAAATCCTACAGAGTGTACAACAACAAAAGAAAGGTGATAGATGAATCTATCAATGTCACCTTTGAAGAGTCCAAGAATGCTTCCACCAAAGCTGTTCCTGAATCAGTTTCAGGAGAATTAAACTTTGATGATCTCATGCAGTCAAACGGTGAAGAGGACTCAAAAGCTTCCACTACATCCAGTGTGGAACTTGTTAATCATGATGGGCATGATGATGATTATGTCAATACACCCTGTGTGAATAAGTGTACTGACTTAATTACAACTGCATGTCCTGAACCTATCAATGCTGATTTTCCTGGTTCCTCTGCTGATATGTTCAACAGTGGTCAGTCATGTTCAACAAGTGAACAGGCTGAAGACAAAGTGTGTCTGAAAATCTTAAGAGCTGTTCAATAGGACCTGCTGAAGCTGCTGATAACTCAGGAGAATCCTCATTGAAGAATGATCCTAAGTGGATCAGATGTCACCCCAATGATCAAATAATTGGTGACATCAACAAAGGGGTACAAACAAGGTGGGACAGCTTAGGGAAGTTCTGTATGTTCTTCAATTTTGTTTCACTAATGGAGCCAAAGAAGGTGGATAAAGCACTAAAAGATGCCAACTGGATCACTGCCATGCAAGAAGAACTCAATCAGTTTGAGAGAAACAAGGTATGGAAGCTAGTCCCTGCTCCTAAAGGTAAAACTATAATTGGCACTAAATGGGTTTTCAGGAATAAGATGGATGAGCAATGTCATGTCATTAGAAATAAGGCAAGACTGGTTGCTCAGGGTTATAGATAGGAGGAAGGAATTGACTATGATGAGACATTTGCTCCTGTGGCCAGGCTAGAAGCAATTCGTTTGTATCTAGCCTACGCTGCTCATAAGAGCATTAAGGTATTTCAAATGGATGTGAAAAGTGCATTTTTAAATGGGAAGCTGCAAGAAGAAGTTTATATCAAGCAGCCTCCAGGTTTTGAAAATGAACAACATCCAGGTTTTGTCTATAAGTTGGACAAAGCTCTCTATGGTCTCAAACAAGCCCCTAGAGCCTGGTATGACACTCTTACTGAATTCCTTATGAGCAATGGGTATTCCAAAGGTAAAGTGGATACCACACTGTTCATAAAGAAGGTGAAGTCTGATATTATGCTTGTTCAAATTTATGTGGATGACATAATATTCGGTTTTACCAATGAGCAGTTATGCAAGAATTTTTCATTACTCATGAAATCCAAATATGAAATGAGTATGATGGGAGAACTTACTTTCTTTTTAGGATTACAGGTTAAACAAACTTCAACTGGAATTTTTATAAATCAAAGAAAGTATACCTTAGATCTCTTGAAAAAGTTTAAATTTGATCAAAGTTCTTATATTAAAACCCCAATGGCAACCAATGCAAAATTGGATGCTGATGCCAGTGGCAAAGCTGTTTCAGTAACAGCTTACAGAGGTATGATTGGGAGCTTGCTATATTTAACTACTAGTGGACCTGATATTATGTTTGCCACCTGTTTGTGTGCTAGGTTCCAAGCTGATCCAAAGGAATCTCATCTAGCTGCTGTTAAAAGAATCTTCAGATACCTAAAGGGCACATCAGGTTTGGGTCTTTGGTATCCCAAAGACTCAAGCCTTGAACTAACAGGTTATTCAGATTCTGATTTTGTAGGCTGCAGGCTAGATAGGAAAAGCACAACAGGTGGATGTCAACTCCTTGGTGGTAAGTTGATAAGTTGGTGTAGCAAGAAGCAGAACTCAGTGTCTACTTCTACTGCTGAAGCTGAGTACATTGCTGCTGGAAGCTGCTGTGGGCAGATTCTGTGGATGCAGCATCATCTTGAAGACTATGGGCTTGTGTATAGGAAAACTCCTATTCTGTGTGATAACACAAGTGCCATAGCCATTTCCAACAATCCAGTATTTCATTCAAGAACAAAGCATATTGAGGTCAGACATCACTCCATCAGGGATCACATTCAGAAAGGTAATGTGGAGGTAAGTTTTATTTCCACTAATGAACAGCTTGCAGACATTTTCACCAAACCTCTTGATGAAACCAGGTTTAATTACCTTGTCAGCAAGCTGGGCATGTTAAACAAAAGTGACTAAGTGTCCTCAAAGGTCTAAGACTTTGTATGTCTCACACTGCTCAAGTTTCTCAGAACAGCTTAGACAGAACAGGTTATGCATGTTCTGTACTTAGCCATTATTCTGAAATCCTTGAACAGCTTGAACATACGACAGGCTGAACAATAACAATTAATACGTCCAGCCTGCTCTGATGGTCCATTCTCCACCCTGCTCACTCCTTCACACTGATCTACAAGACATTGTCTTGTAACCTGTTCAACTATTGAACACAACCTGATCTTACATTAGAGCACAGGTTGAAAGCACAGTGTGAAGAGTGAACAGCTTGAAAAATGAACATCTTGTGATGACCCTACTCATCACAGGTTTGACCAACAGCTTAGACCAACAGTTTTTTAACTACCTTTCTTCACAATTAAGTTACTTAATTTTTGCTTTTATTCAACTTAATTACTGCGGATAATGTGGGTTACGTGTGCTAGTGATTAAAAAGGGCTCAAGTGATCTGACAAATGGTCTGACATGGACAACCGTTCCGTTATCCGTTAACGACTTTTTCAAATCAACCGCCCAAATGTTTCTCTCTCATACCCACTCACATTCAAATCCTATAAATACCCCCTACTGTTTCATCTTCGTCTTCCTCACTATTTTCAGAAATCCTTAAGAACCCTAAATCGACTAAGTGTCTTCTGCTTCTCAAAATCCCAAACCTTCACAAATGGCTCAAAGAAACACCCCCTTTCTTCCAGTGTTCGTTGGTGAAGATGGAGTTAAATACTCATCAGTTACCACAATGCTGACCATCAAACCCACCAACTACATTGCTAACCTAACCATTCCCAAAAAGTATGTAGGGAAGGGTTATGAACAGATGGTGGAGTTTCTCAAAGTACATCCGTTGAACTACGCTATGACCGCCACTCCTGGTGTTCTTTAGCAGGAGATGGTGTACGAGTTTTGGTACACTTGTGCCTATAACCCGGACACCAAAGTCATTAAGGGCACTATTCTCAATGGGACTCAGACCATTGAAATAACGACTGATCTTCTCAGGGAGGTTCTTCATCTGCCAACTGCTGACCCTTATGACATGCCTCAACCTGAAGATGATCAAATGGGAAATCTGCTACGCTTCTGTGGTGTGGAAGAACCCAAAATCGGAGCAACATTGTTTAGGAAGGATCTGTCTCTGACCTACAGTTTTCTATTTGCCTTGGTGGTGATGTGCTTCGGAAGTAAGGTTGGTTCATTCGACCAACTAAGCCGTGATGAAGTCCCTATTGTTCTACAGCTGGTGGATGGGACAACAATCGACATGGCCAAATGGATTTTTCTGAATTTGAGGGGCCTAGTACAACAAGAAAACCGTCCAACTGCTGTTCAGTATCCAAGGTTTCTGAGCCTCATCTTCAAGCATCATTGTGGTGAGCATCTATATAATTCTCAGCCTTTACTTAAGACTGCTGCATTCCCTGTCATAGGGAATAGAGTTTTCTATACACCTGTTCTACCCAATGAGCCCCCTCTATCTACTCCAATGAGGAGGTTACTGGGGTTAGTGGAAGGACCTTCTGATGTGAGGGTTGCTCCTAAAGCTGCTCCCAAGGCAAAATCCAAAGCCAGGTCCAAGCTTGTTAAAATGACCCTGGCAACCACTGAAGCTGGGCCTGTCCACAAGAAGGCCAAAACAACTCAGTCTGAGTCTGCTTCCTTAGCCTCTGTGGCTGAGGGGGGGCAGATTCCTCACCCTGGTTCATCTGTTGAACCTGAAGCCTTTGTGGCTAGTGCCTTTGTGGCACCTGAGACCATGGAACAGGCCAACCCAACTGTTCCTGACCCAGTCTCACACCCTGTCCAAACAGAACACATCACCTCTCCATAATCACCCACTTCATCAATCCAATACCAACGCAAATCACTCGCCAAAAAGAAAACAGCCCAAACCACCAGCTCCTCTGTTCCCTCTCAACAGGGTTCAGTTGTAAGAGAAGCCACCCCTGCTGCCTCTCCTATTTTGGGAGAAGGGTCAGCACAATTGGAGCCTGCTTCACTCCACCCTGTGTCTACCCATAGTCAGCCTAGACCCTCTGGTTCCTCCCAACAGGAGCCAGTTGTACAAATGGAGACAGCCACCTCAACTATTCCAGCCTCCCAACAGGCTGAGAATATTGAAAGACAGGAGTCCTCTCCACTCCATACTGCGTCCACACTGTCCCCACTTCATACTTCTCTACACTCTGAGTCTGCACGAGGTGTCCACACTGCTGGTATAGACCAATCAGCAGCTCAGCCTCAAACTTCTGTTCCCTATGATACATCTTTTTAACACCAAACAGCTGCTGAGGGACCAACAACTCAAGCTGATGAACCTTAGGATACATACCATCCCTTGGGTGAGGCTGCCCCTTCTGTGCAAATTCCATCAGCAGAATTTACCACTGTTGATGTTGAAATGCATATCCCATCTCCCCATGATGAGGTGCTTTTACACCAAGGCACTGCAGAGGGAACACCCACTGGCCTTAATGAAGGTGTTGCAACACAAGCAGCATCTGAAAGGCCCCAAACATCTACTCCCTCTCCTGATGATGCAGCTACTGCCACTGCTGAGGGACCCTTTGACCCCTCCAAGCTGGGCCACATTACTTTTGCCCAGGCTATGGAGCTTCTTTCAAATGTTCCTCTTCCCTCTCCATCACATCCTCATACACCAGCCTCATCCTCTTCATCTCCCTCAACACAATCTAAACAGTCCAACCATACACCTCCATCTCCTAAAAACCTGCCTTTGAAGGATTAGCTTACACTGCTGACCAACAAAGTTAGTTCTTTAGAATCTTCCATGTCCTCTCTACCTTCTCTCATTTCAGACTCTGTGTCTGAACAGCTTAAGGGATTCTTTGATCTGTTCAAGGATTCCTTCCCAGCCACCTCACAACCTGACAACTCTCCACAGCTGCTTGCACTCACTGCACAGCTGCAAAGTGTCTCTACTTCCCTTTCCTCTATTCTCTCACTCCAACAGGACTTTGTGTCCTTAATGGCAGCTATATCTCAACAGCTGTCATCTCTTCTCACTTCTTGCAATTCTACCCTTCCTGCCACCTTGGCCAGCTTGAACACTGTCATTGGCTCCCTATCCAATTCTGTATCATCAGACCTTGCTGATGTGCAAGATTCCCTTGAACTACATCTTGCACAGCTTCAAAGCCTGTTGTTCACAGCTTCTGATAGGGAAAACATTGTCAAACTGACCTCTCTTGCTGACACCCAGGCCTCTTCTGTTCAAACCTGTCTTTCCCAGCTTGTAGAGGTGAAGGACAACCTGACCTTCTTAGTGAATAGCCTTGTTGGCCCCAAGCCTGCTGCCAAAACTGCTGGCAAGCATGCTGACTTCGTGTCTTCAGGCAGACCAGGTGTTGAAGGTGCTGGTACATCTCCTTCAAAGGGGGAGAAGTCATCTGCATCGAAGACTAAGTCTAAGGGGGAGAATACTTCTTCTCCTAAGGAGAAATCAGTGCCTGCAATACCCACTGGTCAACCAGCAGGAGCATCTGAAACAGGTACAATGGAAGGTGCTTCCCAGGCTGCTCAGCCTACTCAGGCTGAATCTCCAAACCCTGCTCAGTCTAATGGGGAGGAATTCATTCGTGAGGACAGGCCAAGTAGCAGAAGGAGGCATCTGATTCAACAAGAAGAAGAAGAAGAAGAAGAAGAAGAGGAAAGTCCTGAAGCTACTGTCACTACAGCAGCTAAAGGAAAAGAAAAAGCAGCAGTTGATCCCCAACAGCAGAAAGCAGCAGAGATTAAATTTCACAAAGCTAGGGCTAAAGAAATGGGTCTTCCCATGCACAAATACTTTGAGTTCAGAGAAGAACAGCTTCAAGCCCTAGAAGCTCTAAGGAAAGAAGAATAATATGCCAAAGCTGCTAAGTCTTTTGCACTTCAAGAGGCAAGGAATGTTAAAATGTCCTTCCTGGAAGTGCAAAAGTAATTAATGGAAGTTGCTAAGGGGTCAGCAGGAGAGAAGGAAGCTGAAAAAGAAAAGGGTGCTCAGGTCTCTGTGACCAAAACACAAGTACCCTCTACAAGAGCCCAGTTCCACTTTGACAACTTGGCAAGAAGAAAATTTCAGGATGTTGCTGATAGAGGGCTTGCCAAGGAAGCAATTGTCAAAGCTGTTCCCATATAAAGAAAAGGTCGTCAGTGGAAGTTGAAAATAACCAGAATGGGTGCAACAGGCCCAGAACTAGAAACGTATGACTACACTGATGTTGCATAGATGGGGTACAACGAATGGATTGAGTTGGTAGTTGCTCTGAGTGAGTCTAAGTCAGAAACGGCTAAGACTATCAGGGAATATGTTAAGAAGCAAATGGAGAGAGTGAAGAATCTTGGCCTGATCTCAAAAGAAGTCAGTGAGGGTGTCTATGTGACACAACCCAAAATAAAGGCCAGGAGAACAAGGAAGGACACTGAGCTTGAACAACTCCTCATCTTAATAGAACAGGGTGACTATGCTGTTGAGATGAAAGGAATTGATCACAGCTTGCCTAGTGGAGTAGAGTTTGAAGAAGGCAAGATAATTGAAGAGCCTGAGCTTGGGGCATTTTTTGTAGATCCCTTAACTCAGAAGAAATGCTTTCAGAGAGCATCAGATCTATACAAGGTGGATCTGAGACAGCTTGTAGCCTTCAGACTTGCAGCTTCATTTAGGCAGTCGAGCGGGTGGAGAGCAGCCGTCTGGGATCAGCTCAGAGGTTTTTATGAGAGGAGTGAACTTGAAGATCCCAAGTTTATGATCATCAGAAGTGAAATTCAAGAACTTGAGGATAAAGGGAGGAACTGGAAAAGATGTTTGAAGGTCCTCCTCCACTGTAGTAAAGTCCATCTATCATATGGGTAGGTGAAGAATGGAATCTGTCCATCAGTTGGGCAGGCTTACCATTATCTGCTCCCAACACAAACAGTCCAAAACCTGCTGTACATTAGTTGTACTTTAATTACATAAATTGTAATTTTATTTTTACAATCAGTTGTAATATACATCAGTACATAAGTTGTACTTTTGTAAAAACATGTGTTGTTTTATGTAATCAAGAATCAGTGTATGTATAAACGGATCTTTTACTTTACTTTGATGTTGTAACTTTATTTCAGCAAATGTACTGTAAAAATATATAGTGATTTTTGATAAGGCCAGCTTAGACTGGTTATTGCAAATAGGGGGAGATTTTTAGGCACAAAAAGGCCTCATTCAAACCTGTTCTGCATCTTTGGGGGAGATTCTTAATCAAACCTGTTGATGCATTTGAAGGTTGAATTTAAGGCCTGTTATATGCCTTATTGAAACCTGATAATGATTTGCAATATCAGTCCAAAGTTGTTCTATATGTTGCATGTGTTGCAAATAAGACAGTTTGTCCAAGCTGTTCATTCGGCTGAACAGGCTGGACATAAACTGTCTACGCTGCTCTACACTGGTGAGCAGCTTGGGCAGTTTACAAGTGTTAAGTTCTTTGTGAACAGGCTAAAACACTCTATGGAATATGTTTCCAAGTCCTCATGTATTGTTTTTGGCTAAAAGATCAGTTTACAAAGTCGAAGACAAAGTGGAAAACACAACTGCTCAGCCTGCCCATGCTGAAATGTTACATGAAGACAAAGGATATTTGAAAAAGGGTGACAGATCTTTTCTTATATCAAAATAGGCCTTAACAAAGGAAGAAAGACGCGAAGTTGACATTCCTTATTTAGTTAAAACTAATGCAACAGTAGACAAAAAGAAAAGACAAAAGTTCTGCCCACATGAAGACAAGTCTGCTTTTTAGAATGTGCAGAAAAGTTTATGTTGTCTTTTCAACAAGACTTTCCACTTTTCCTTTCGTCCTATAAAGAAGCTTCTCTTAGATCCACTGAGAGAGTATAAAAGGAAACTTCCAAGGATTGAAAGGATAAGCCTCTCTTAGATCCTCCGTGTGCAAAAGCCAAGAGTGAACGTGCATGAAAGTGTGCTTGAATAAAACAGTGCTTTGTGTCTAAGCTGTTCTTATTCAAGCTGTTCCTCTGACTTTTGTAAACACAGTGAGTGATTCTTAGTGAGTGTATTCATTGTAACTAGTTTAAGTCTGTCTTAGATTAGTTAACATACTGTTGTATCTGTCATCTCAGCTTGAACCTTTCCGCATTCAAGCTTGTTTGTAATTAACTTTTGTTGATAATACATACAAACATTGAGAAAAGAGTGTGTAGCATTTTAATTGTTGTATTCACCCCCCCCCCCTCTACAGCTTAAGGCTATATATTTGGGAAACCTCTCGGGACCTACAGTATGAACCAAAATGTAGGAATTCCACCTATTGGCGCATGACACGTGAAACAATAATTACGGGTCCTGCACTTTTACAGTGGACTCACGAGAAGGTTCATCTTGTCAGAAGAGATATCCCAGAGGCCCAAAGCAGACAGAATTGATATTATGACAATCGTCATAAGTCAATTCATTTTGATGTCAACGATTGGGTGGTGTTGAAAATATCCCCAATGAAGAACGTGGTCAGATTCATAAAGCAAAGCAAACTAGATCCCACGTTTATTGGTCCGTTCAAGATTATTGAAAAGATAGGAAACCAATCTTATCATCTTGAACTGTCATCTGAATTGGCTAGGGTATATCTTGTATTTCATGTCAGCCATCTCCAAAAGAGTTTAGCCGATGAGTGCCCACGTTCCTCATATTGATCTATTGACTAGAAGCTTCGAATTGTTGAAGAGTCAGAGTGTATTCTAGACACAAAGACAAAGAAGTTTTGAAACAAAGATATACAGATGGTAGTTGTCCAATATAAACACCATAAAGGTTCACATCAGACATGGAAATCGAAAGCAATGATGAAAACAATTTACCATAGTCTATTTGACCGTAACTGACTTCGAGGACAAAGTTAGGCTTGATAATGCCCATTCTATAACATTCCGTACTTAGCTTAACATAGTTAGACACTTAATGTAACTTTTATTTAGTTTAGCAATGTAATTAAACGTTACATTAATAAAAGTTATTATTAAGGGTTATATTATGCTATTTGTTTTAAGTTAAGGTTAAGGGGTGTAAACCGTCAAATTTCCAAACATTCAATTATTAAAAACATTTCATATATGATGTTTAGTCATTATTTTTCAATCTGGTTTCTTTCATTTAATCGTAAACGAATTGATGTGCTCTTTCTCACTAGAATCATTTGCTTCTCTCTACAATTTCTACACAAATTGTTGTTAAAACTTCAAGAATCAAGTTGGAATTTACTTGTTCTTCATAAATCTTCAAGCTCATTGCAAGAAATCAAGGTACATCATCCTCTAACTCATCATCTAGCATGAGTGTGTGTTCTGTGTTTGAATACAGTTCTAGGAAGGTTCATATGCTTGATTGTGCAATTAAACCTACAACTGACCGATAAAACTTTCTTTATTATAGTTGCATGCCTTCATCTTAAATTCAATTATGGATTTAACGCATAAATGAGGCTGAAATTTGACACCAACTCACACACCAAGAGACTATATGCCATTGGTGTGTTGATGTGGCCAAGATTTATGTTGAAGACCTGAGACATATAGTCTCGAGATGGCCATGAGACTTGGTTCCTTCGGCCTTTGGCTTTGGTTGCTTGACTCCGAGACAAAAATTTGCCAATCCTTCTACTTCTGACCCTTGAACTAAGTCTAGGTGTGTGTGAGTGTGTGACATATAGACCCCGAGACTATAAGTCTCAGGGTTAGGGTGGTTGTGGTGGCCTTGGTCATATGGATGTGAGCCTTGGTTCTCGGTCAACGCTCGGCCTTGGGCCTAGTCCTAGGCCTTGGTTTCCTTTTGACCCTGAGGCTTGTATAGTTAATGTGTTTTAAGCCTTTGACCGCGAGACTTAGTCTCGTGGTGGCCTGCCATATATATTAAAATGCATATGTGAGTCTCGGGGTGGTCTTTCATATGTTAAAATCACATGTGTGAGTCTTATGGTGCATTTAGGTGAATCAACAAGATCAAATAGCATCAAAAGATACATATAAGCTCCATAATTTAACAAATGACTGTTTAAACATACATGTGATTTTAACATATTAAATACCACCCCGAGACTCACATATGCATTTTAATATATATGGAAGGCCACCCCAAGACTAAGTCTCGGGGTCTAAGGCTTAAACACACACATACCAATACACTACAAGAATCATGTCGAATACCCACGAAATATTCCCACGAATGTTTATCCGTGGGTATATACCCACAAATTACTCTCGGATTACCCATGATGAGTGGGTTAAAAATGTGATCAAAGTTAAACACGGTTTTCCTACGGAAGTACCCACAAATTTTCCCACGGAATGTAATTTCATGTGTAATGCGTGGGTAAATTGTTCCCGCTAAAATAGTTCCCATTGATTACCTACGGATTGTATTATCGTGGGTGAATTAATGGGTAATTCCATGGCTACAATTACGTTTACACACAAATTTTACACATTTTTTGTTTCGTGGGTAATCCATGTGTATTGGTTTTATAGCGATTTAAAATATAATTATTTTAAAATTATTTTACCAACGATATCAATGTCGTGGGTAAAAGATTTCCCGCTAAAATATTTCCCATAGATTACCCAACGATTATGTTGTCATGGGTAATTTACTAAGTTTATATTTATGCTTACACACAAATTTTACACAGTGTTTGCTTCGTGACTACTTTTGTTGGGTTATCCGTGTGTATTTAATTGAATTGATTTAAATTATAAATTCCATCAAAAGAATAATGAAATATTTTACCCATAATATCAATGTCATGTGTAATTCATGGTTAAAATATTTTTCGCTAAAATATTTCCACAGACTGTATTGCTATGGATAATATATATATAGGTGTAAATTTATAATTACACTCGATTTTACACATTCTTTATTCCGTGGATAATTTTCATGGGTGATCCCTCTGCATTGTATTGAAACAGTTAATGAAGATTTTAATTGACCTCCAAAAGTGTAATGAAATATTTACCCATGATATTAATGTCATGTGTAATTCATGGTTATAGTATTTTTTGCTAATACTCAGAGACTGTACTGCTATGGGTAATATATATAGTTGTAAATTTATAATTACATACGATTTCACACAATCTTTATTCTGTAGATAATTTTCATGGGTGATCCATGTCCACTGGATTGAAACAATTAATGAAGATTTTAATTTACTTTCAAAAGTGTAATGAAATCTTTAAGTCCCCCTCTCCCCGGCAATACCAATGTTGTCGTATGTGATCTATGAGTAAAGAAATCTCTCTGAAACATTTTTCGCAGATTACTCAGGGAATGTAGTGTCATGTGTAATTTAATGGGTACAAATTTATGTTTGTTTATTTTATAATTACTCAATTTACATGTATAATACCATACAATGACAGGATAATATGTTGCATTTAAAGCGAACACACGAGATATACAATGCATCTGAACCTCAGTCCCAACCGGTAGATGAAACAATGCTTTATTACGAGGCAGCGGGTGGAGAAAAGAAAGGGCGAATGCACGGTATTGGTTCCCTAGCATGAACTTACTATCCGGATTTGCACAACAATATAGGCTCAACTACTCCTAATGTTGATAAAACGACAAATCTATGTAAAAAACTTGATGCACTACAAAAAATTGTTGAGATGCTGTGCAATGATGTTGGATTACCAGTTCCAGATTTTGACTTTGATGGTGACTGATGGTGAAAGAAATATTCAACATCCTACAAATGCAAGTCATTCTGATGCAGCTATGAATGAGGCGGGAGGATCAGGTGAGGATGATGATGATCTTCATAGTCTTTGCTAGATATGTAAGGTCACCACGTCTACGGATCGGATCAAGGCGCGATGTTGTCCTACGAGTGCGAAATCCTCGTTAGACGCTTAACGAATCGATCACGCGCGAAACACGGAGCCGAACACAATGCTAGCCGATAGGATACCTACCCCACACGATGTATTTCTCCTGAAACTCTCTGAAATGATTTCTAGTTTGTTCATGCACTCTTACAAACTCTGAAAATCGTATTTCACCAAAAGTCCATCAAATAACTAAATAAGTTCATAATATAACACATAAGTCGTGCAGGGCCCAAGCCCACGAACTTACAAGTTCAAGCCCATGTAGATACGAACTTAAGTGCGCTAAGTTCGTACGAACTTGTGTGACTTAAGTTCATGGCTATGCACTTAAGAACTTATTTTGACAAGTTCATTACCTCAAGAACTTGTCTTCACAGTCATGAATTTAACATGAAAATGTAAGCATCATACACAATCATGAACAAACAAACATGATTTGTATTAATAAAGCCCTATCTATTACATATCTAGACAGCTATCGTCACACACGGTGTACCAACAGACTCCCCCTTGACGATAGCTTTTAGTTAGATATTCATTAATCTACAAAACTAGGCTTATTCAAACTGCTTCCTGCATGCAGGTGCTGTTCAATGCGAACTTTAACTACTTTCTGGTATTTATTGCCTTCTGAGCTCCAACCTTCATGAAAATAGATTGGCTGCTCATGAAGCTTCAGCAAGTCACCCTGAGAAAGGTTTACATGATGCAGTGGATCATATACCTTCAAAATAACTTTCTCGTCTTCGTCTTCAATTATTGCTTCAGTTGTTTCGTTGTAAACATACCACCACTTCATGTTCTTCAAAACGTCTTGTGGCATGATCTTTAACGAAACCTTCTTCAAGCACTTAACAGGTTTATAATACATCTTCATCCATGGCCTGCATGTCAATGGATCTTTCCTTGTTTCATCCATGACTCGCTTCCCTGTCCTTGGCTTAATTCTCTCAAACCTTCCAGACCGACCCTATTTTCTGATAATTTTTGCTATAACTTCAGCATACTAGTCGTCTCCCAGGTTGATTAATTCTTTCCATTCCAACTCTTTAACTTCACATTTAGGCAATGAATTAAAAACTTTAAGCCTTCTTCGCAAGTACTGAAGTCCGTCTCTTCTTTTTAGAACAAATAGCTGCAGTTCCCTGTCAAAGAACCAGCTTAGAATCCCATCAGATAACTTTCCTGGACTAGGCAACTTCATTTTCTCCTTTATTGCCAGTTCAGCCTTTTTCTCTTCCATCTTGAACCACAAACTCCTCTTCTCCTCCTTCGTCAGCTCCCTGTCAGTTGTATCAGAATCTGATTCATCATAATGTGCTGATCTCAGCATATCAACATCTATCACTTCTGATTTTCATTCTGGTATAGCTCTGTGACATATTGCTTTTCAATGACCACTTCATCCACTTCATCATCATCATCATCATCTATTATCACCTCATCATCAGACTTCCAGTCAACTACATCTTCAGTAATAAATTCTCCTTCTTCAAGGTCTTCCTGATCTATGTAATCTTAAAATTCAAAACGAATCTCATCTTCCTCTAAGTCCAGCAAGGCTCCAACTAATTCCTCTTCATTTACATCTGTATTCGGGAGCCTTGCCTATATCTGTTCTCAACGCCAGACGACAAACCAGACTCCCCCTGAAATGTAGCTTGCTGAGTAGTCTGTTTTGAAAGATCTGCTAGCCCACTTGCTTTTTTGGCACTTGGGTCATCTCCTTCGTCTTCTCTTCTCTTGCCCCTCAGCTCATCACCTTTACAAGTACTCTCCCCCTGAGCAGCACGATCCTTCAAAATCTGCTCTAGTAGGGTCTGTAGTGTAGCTATATGTTGTTGTTGAGCTGCAATAGTCTTATCTAACTCTGCATTGTGTTGATCTAACTGGGCATTATGTTGCTGGAGCTCACTGACCGCTCTGGATAGTTGAAAAATTTGAACTGTTTGGAAATCAACTTTCGCTTTAGTTGATTGATGGTCTGGGCGTTTGTCGATGTTGATGTCGATTTTGATGGAGTGGTGGCAGTGGTTGATGATGGAACGACGGTAGATGTTGACAACCCTTCTTGAGCTAGGCGTTGGCGCTTAGCCCGTTGTTGCCTCGCAACCAACGCCTCTTCTTCTACAACAAAATCTTTGTCTCTTTCGTCCTCATCTTGAAGTCTGAAAGATGGTCGACAAACTTTTTGTCGCCGCACTACGAGCCGAGTTCCATGAGTATCGAACGCAGTGGAGGGATTTGCAGCTTCCCTTAAATCTCTCTTGATTTCTGAGTCTGTATCAGATGCAGACTCAGCAACCTCCTCTGATGATTCTAGATTGTAATTCTCTATATCTTCAAAGATATTTTCTTGGGGTTGTAGGATATCTTGGATCAATTCCTCAGTAATGGACTCTTGTGCCGCTGCCCTTTGAGCGAAAATTTCTTCCAATGTTTCCTGAATCGGGTCAGCCTGAGCTACCGATGTGGTAGCCACAGCTGCCGCTGCCGTTTGAGGGGTAGGTTGAAGTGGAGCAACTGGTGCTTATGCTGGTGCTTGATATTGGGGCTCAATAACTATCCAATCTTCAGCATTTGGAGCCACGAACTTTGGATCTATTATTGCTCCGAACAAAGGAGTCATCAGGGACCTAACTTGCTCTGTCCTTCTTGAATTATGGGTCTGGCAGTAAGCAAAAATTCGCTTATCGATCGCTGCCACAACAACTACTTCTGGCAAAGGCGACAGATTCGGTAAAAAATGTCTGATAATCATCATCACAAACCTAGGATATAACAAAAATCGATCCTGGTTCGGCGCCGTTATTTGATGTACGAATTCTCCAAAAAAGAAGCCCGAGAAACTAAAGGGCTTGTTATACACCAATGATATCATCCCTGACTGCAACTTGGATGTCATTGTGTCAAAACCTGCCTTTTTCGACGCAAAATATACTAGCATAACATGCATCAGATCTCGCCATTGTCCTATCAAACCACTCTTCACGTACAGGCTTTTGTCAAGTCTTGAGCGTATCCAATTCGCTGGAAGGCCGATTGCCTTATTGCCGCTGGAAAATCTATCGAGCCATTTTCTTGCTCTGCTGACCCCAACTAAAGAATCTCCCTCAGATTTTATGCTGAAAATGAAATCCCTTGTCGATTGACAGTAGCCTCAAAACTGGAGGCACTATAGAACTGTCGACGTGCAAAGTTGCCCAAAACTGTCGGATGTATTGAGTTATAAGTGTTGGGTTGTGAGTCAACGCATACGCAATCCTTGAGCGGGTCAAAAACTCCAAAATTTCTCTATATTGCTGCACCTCAGCCGCTTGGAGGTCTATGCTAATGATCATATTATGCTTATTGAAGAAAGCACAATCTGCCATTCCTGCACACAACAATTTGTTAAATTCTGAAAAATTAAATTTTGGAAAACAGTTGAATTCATTCAAACTTATTTAGGTTCGTTCGAACTTAATATCCTACGAACTTATGTGTAAGTTTGTGATATTCATAAAACCAATGAACTTAGTAGCAAATTCGAGAAAGGCCTTCGAACTTGTCAGTCTACGAACTTGTATGTATTTTGATCTAAGTTCGTAGACCCGTCAAGTTCGTGACCTGTAAAACAAGTTCGAAGTCGGCATATTTAAGTTCAATCTCATGATTTAAACCTTTTTAGACTTAAATTAATAATGAATCTAGTCCTAATAGGTTCTAATCGAGGTTATTTATGTTTTTTTAAGTTTTATAACCCTAAACATTGTATTGTCGAATTCCTTGCTTTTGGTTACATGAAACTTAAAATACACGAGATTCACACCATTAAAGGTCCCAAAAACCACTTACTTAGTAGATTGTGAGTTAACACAATAAATGTTAAGTGTATGTTCGAGGGGACACTGTGTGGATCTTCGTGAAACAGGAAAGAAGATCGAGAAGACTACAAGTTCGTGATCGCTGAATTAAGTTCGAGATCTCCCCTTTAAGTTCGTGTGGATAAGTTCGAGAGTAGGTGAAATAGAATTGAATGTTAATGCCCTATTTATACACTCACCGTGTCTCGAACTTATGTTAGACAAGTTCGTGTGACCTTAAGTTCGTTCGAACTTAGGTTTACACGAAGTTAAGTGCAAATTTTAAAAACTTTGAAAAATTTTCAACTTTTTCAACTTTTGCCACTTTTCCAATTTTACGAAACACTTCACACTAAGCAAACAGATTTTCTCCAACTAAAATGCATCCTAGTAAATGACCTCGATCCTATTTATTTATAAATAAAATGAACCAAATTAAAGTAAACTAAAATTAAATAAAATAAAGTAAAATTAAATTGCAGAAATTTAAAGATAAAAACACACTAACTAAATCTTTTTGCGAGTGTCATAGAATGTTCAATCAGATAGCTTTGTTAACGCACTTTCATTGTTGCACTTTCACACTTTGGAATTTTTTTTATTCCTTTGGTTGTTTGTCGTAACATATACACCAAGTCGATTGTCGGTATGTTTGTCCACTTAAACACTCAACACTTAGGATTTTCCTTTGGCACTTTTTATTTATCAAGAAACTACCTTATGTGTCCCACACTTAGACATGCTTCTACGATTAAGGCAGATATACAATGATGATGACTTTTTGGTATTTGCAAATTATCTTTAAAAGGCAAACATCGGACACAGTTCTATATTTACATACAACAAAGTGTCTTAGTTTGTCTTAGAGTTCCTCTTATTTTAGCAAGACAGCGGTGACAGGTCTGTACTCACGTACAACAAAGCGACATATCTTGCTACTTTAAGTCAAAACAGCAGTGACAGGTCTGTACTCACGTACAACAAAACGACATGTTTTGACTTTCTTTACTTTACAAAACTTGCTCTTTATGTAAGATGTATTTTGATGAAGCCATACATCCCCCAGATTAATTTGCATACCTCATTCATAAGTATTGTCTGTGAGCCGGTAACATAGAAATTAAGACCTTTTGGTCATACATCTAAGTTAGTTACACATATGACATTTTCTTAATTGTTTTATTAGCTTTTAAGAAAACATTCATGTTTTATGCCTACCAACATATCAGAACAAGAACATGTACACCACTTATAATTTTTAGTGCATTACATGTGAAAGTTTAACATTTAGAGTTTGTTAGACTGTGCTAAATTTCGTCACTTTGAACCTTAGACTCTAAGGCTTCTCTCAGTTTTCAATATCCTCTTTTTTTGAAATTTTTTTAATGGTTTTCTTTTTTTTTTTTGTTTTTCCCTTTTAAGTACAGTAACTAATAGATAAACTAATAACTTAAAAAAATATTTAAAAAGAAAGAAAATCTACTAAGGTCAGGTTACTCTGGATTACACATTCCGTTTAGTTGGAGTAATAACTCAAACTGTGATCTATCAAATGCTTTTGTGAAGAGATACGCATTGTTGTCTTCTGTTGGAACTTTTACCAATTTAATCACGTTTTTCTCGGCACAGTCACGAATAAAGTGATGTCTTATATCTATGTGCTTAGTCTTACTGTGCTTTACCGGATTATTGGTTATAGAAATTGTGGATTGATTGTCTATCCTAATGGGAGTACGAGTATAAGTCAAACCGTAATCCCGCAATTGTTGTTGAATCCACGATACCTGTGAACAGCAACTACCAGCAACTACATACTCGGCCTCTCACGTTGATACGGCTACCGAAGTCTATTTCTTGCATTGTCAGGACACCAGTCTCCCTCTAAGGAACTAACAACCACCCGTTGTTGATTTTCTGTTCAAGCTACACCCTCCATAGTCTGAATCCGTGTAAGCTTCTAATTCCAAATCTTCATCAGCATGATACCAAAGTCTCAGCTTCGGTTTCGACTTCAGGTATCTCAGAATCCGCTTCACAGCTTTCATGTGCATCTCCTTGGGGTTAGCTTGAAACCTGGCACAAATACAAACAACAAACAATATATCAGGTCAAGAAGCTAGTTAAATACATGAGTGACCCGATCATGGCCGGGTATAAAGTCGGATCCACATCAGTATCACTATCTGTACCCGGTCCGAGATTATGATTGACTTGTATAGGAGTACTGAAGTGTGTTGTAAGCTTTGTTCCTTCCATCCCGAGGCGCTCTAAAATATCATAGACATACTTCGTTTGTGAATGAACATACCCTCCTTTCGTTGTTCAACTTGTAAATCGAGAAAGTAGTTTAGCTCTCCCATCGCACTCATCTAAAACTTTGACTTCATAACCTTCTCAAAATCTTTGCACATTTGTTCGTTTGACGACCTGAAGATGATGTCGTCCACATACACTTGAACCAGTATGAAATCGTCACCTTTCCTCTTAATAAACAATACTATCTATCCCCCCTCTCTCAAACCCGTTGTCTAAGAGGTGAGTAGATAGTGTCTCATACCATGCCCTAGGTGCCTGATGTAACCCATACAGAGCCTTATCGAATCTATATACTCTGTCTGGATACTTGGGATCAGTAAACACTGGAGGTTGGTCGACATACACCAACTCCTTCACTTTTCCGTACAAGAAGGCACTCTTGATGTCTAACAGATATACTTTAAAGCCTTTGAAAGACGCAAATGCTAGAAACAATCGAATAGCCTCAAACCTCGCTACTGGTGCAAACACCTCATTATAATCAATCCCTTCTTCTTGGTTGAACCCTTTGACCACGAGTCTTGCCTTGTTACGTGTAACTATGCCCCGATCATCCCTTTTGCACTTAAAGACCCATTTGGTCCCTATAGTAACTTCTCCTTGAGGCAAATGCACTATCTCCCAGACTTCTAGCTTTCTGAACTGGGACAGTTCCTCTTGCAAAGCTTCAACCCAAGAATTGTCCTCCAGAGCCATTTGTACGTTCTTTGGCTCAACTTGTGAAATGAAACACGAGTATAAACAAGTGTGAAATGCCTCAGAGTCGTTAATCATCGACAACAGCACTGCGTTACTATTCACACTACTCCTAGTTCTCACGCCGGCATTTGGATTCCCTATGATGTCTTCAATTGGATGATCCTTATTTACTCTCGATGTTTCAACTGCATCAACCTGAAGATTATCTCCCAAATTTGATCCTATTTTGCCTAATGGGGGTGTGACTTCAGACGGAACATTCTCCTCGTGATCACTGTCTTCTGAGGCTGAATTGTTTGTCTGATTCTCATCCGTAGGCAACAAAGGTTCATCTTGTGTTGGGGACCCATCTTCTGTCGGTCTATTTTCAGATGTTGTGGGAATGCTCGAATTTGGAAAGAATCTTCCCTCGTCGTTAAGGTTTAAAGATGAGAAGTCGTTTTCCACAGTTCCTGCATCACCATTAAAAGGAATATTAAATGATTCAAACATAGAGTCATAATCAAATAACCATTCTGGACCAAGTTGGGGTTCATGTGAATAACTTGTTACATCAATGTTAAACACAATTTCAACTGTGCCAGTAGTTTTATCAAAAACCCTCTTGTTTGGTGAATTTGGGACATAACCTAGGAAGTATCATTCGTCAGCCTTTTCACCAAACTTAGGTTGATGTTTTGTTTTTAATAAAGTACATGGCACCCCAAATGGTTCAAAGCCAGTTAAATTCAGTGGTCTTTTATTTAGAATTTCATAACAAGTTTTGTTCAATGATTTAACAGTAAGGACTCTGTTTAATACATGACAAGTGGTATTCAGTGCCTCCCGCCAAAACATAGTGGGAAGCTTTGAATACGAGAGCATAGTCCTTGCTGCTTCAATCAAAGTCTTGTTTTTACGTTCTGCCACCGCATTTTGTTGTGGCTCATATGGTGCACTAAATTGATGCACTATGCCTTTAGTTAGGCAATATACACCAATTACTGCATTTTTAAATTCTGTTCTGTTATCACTTCTGATACGTTTTACCATTTTCCCGTATGTGTTCTCAACTTGGTCTAAGAAACCAATCAGCGTGCCTGCTGTCTCGTCCTTTGTACCTAGAAAGAAAACCCAAGAAAATCGTGAGTAATCATCAGTAATAACTAAACAGTACCAACTCCCACCTATACTCATTTTGTTGATTGGATCGAAGAGATCCATATGCAGCAAATCGAAAATGGAAGCTATTGAGTTCTGAGTCTTCGATTTATGTGACTTCTTATGTTGTTTTCCCTTTTTACATGGTACACACGTATCTTCAAACTGAAAACTCTTCAGTGGAACACCTTGCATAAGGCCATTTTTTGTGATGAAATTCATCTTCCTTAAGTGCAAGCATGCCATACGTCTGTGCCACAACAAAGATTTGGACTCTGAAGCTTTTGATAGAAGACAAATAGAACCCATCAATGATTCTGGTACTGACATGTCCATCATGTACAGATCATTCACCCTTGGAGCTTTCATCATAATCCATTCTTTAGGTAACTTGAATCCCGGCTTTAGCACTAACGCTTCCTTTTCAGTAAAGAGGACTGAATGTTGTTTATCACAGATCTGAGAGACACTAATGAGATTGTAATCAAGCTTATCTACTTAGTAGAGTTGATCAAGAGTGATCGTCCCATTGGTGACCACTCTTGTTCTAGTGATATTGCCTCCTTTGTTCACAGCAAATGAGACAAACCCCTTGTTCCCATTCTTGAAGTCCGTCAGTAGACTTATTTCCCCAGTCATTTGACGAGAGCAACCACTATCTATGAACCATTTATTGTTAAGACCTGTAGTTAACTCCTGCACATGAAATAAAACAAATTGGTTATCACGGGGAACCCAAGCCATGACTGACTTGGTAATACCATTCTCGTCTACATACTTGAACTCTTTCAAATACACATCTCTCCTTTCAGGTGACTTGGGTTATTGATTAAGAACCTGTTGTGGAGCTGAGTGATTAATATTCAGTCTTGGACTTTGGGTTGTCATTTGCTGTGGAGCCCTAGAGTAATTTCGGTTATAGTGCATTTCATTCTGATAGCCCTAGGCTCAACCTAGTGTCTGTTAGGAGTATGTGACCTAACTTGAGTATAACTCCTCTTAGGGGTAATATTCCTAATGACGGGTTGTGGTCCAGAGCTTGAATGACTAGGGACTTTATTCGGTGAATTTGTCCTAATACCTTCATTCTGTCTGATTGACACCAGTATTTGCTTAGCACCTACTCGTGTTGTTGCATTCGAGTTCTTCTCAGAAGTTTGAGAACTACTTGAGCTTGCAATACTAGGCACTAATTTTAAGGCTTATTGTTCTTGCTTCCCTACTGTAGGTGTAGACTCAGGTTTCTTATAGGGACAACTAGAAGCAACGTGACCTTTTTCATGACATCTAAAGCAAGAAATTTTGTCAATAGGCTTCTTATGTGCACTCTTTGATTTAGGAGTCTCGCTAAAGTCCTTTTCTTTTGTTTCAACTATTCTGTTCAACACCTCTTGGTTATTGATGCAGCGTAGCAAATAGAAAACCAAAGATAATCTGTTGATTCCATGAATACCTGGAAGATCTTAACCAAACTCACGTTGATTCACATGAATACCGCGAATTTGGCCTTCAAAATTGGTTCACACAAAGAACACAAATTTGGGAGAGAAAACTGAAGTTTCATAAAAATTGGAAGTGACCATCCAAGTTCACACATTACAATACTAAAAAGAAGCAGAAAAACATAAACGGGCCAAAAAACTAAAGTCCAAACTGAAAGAAAAATAGAAAAATGCAAATTAAGTAGTCTTCGGGACCTTTTTGGGCGAAAAGCAGAGCCCAAACTGCCTATGGCTATTTGCTAGCACGTCGGGCCTGTCCATACGATCGTCTTGATATATTATAAGCCCAAATCGGATACCCGAGGCCCAAGTTATGGCCATTTTAGTGAGCCAATGTGGTCATGGACCTCCAAGTATTCTAAGGCCCGGTCTTCTGCATCATTCCCCCCTGGGTAGACAAAATTCGTCCTCGAATCTGCAACAGCTTCATCTTCAGAAGAGTCTCCATGAAAAGGCACCAAATGCTTAACATTGAACACGTCTGAACAGCGAATGTGACTTGGCAGCTTCAAACGATAAGCATTAGGGTTGATCTTCTCCGAAATCTCCACTGGTCCAATCTTCTTTGCTGATAGTTTGTTGTATTCACCCACCGGGAAACGGTCCTTAGTCAAAACTTCCCAAACAAAGTCACCGACCTCAAAATCGACATGCCTACGCCTTTGATCCGCATCTTGTTTGTACTTGGCGTTAGCCCGAACCAAGTTATCATGCACAGCTTTATGAACCTCATGTAACCTAACAACGAAATCCTGCACTTTCTTTGGAACAGAACCTGAAACAGGGAGAGTCAGTGAATCCAATGGGCCTCGAGGCTGGGCCGAATACACCGCTGCAAATGGGCTAAAACCAGTACTTCTGTTAACAGCATGATTATGAGCAAATTCAGCCTGACAAAGCTTTTGATCCCATGCCTTCACATGATCACCCACCAAACATCTCAAAAGGTTTCTAAGGGACCGATTCACCACTTCAGTTTTCCCATCTGTTTGAGGATGATAGGCACTGCTGAAGTTGAGCTGCGTGTTGACCATTTTCCACAAACTGCGCCAAAAGAGACTCAAAAACCGAGTGTCCCGATCTGAAACAATAGAGGATGGCAATCCATGCAGACGATATACCTCCCGAAAGAACAACAAAGGCACACTAACTGCATCTGTTGTCTTCTTGCATGGTATAAAGTGAACCATCTTCGAAAAATGATCGACAACAACAAAGATAGAATCATTACCACGCTGAGTACGAGGCAACCCCAGCACAAAGTCCATGCTGATGTCCACCCAAGGTTGTGAAGGGACAGGCAATGGCATATAGAGTCCAACATTGGTGGCTGTTCCCTTGGAAGTCTGACAGATCCTACACCTTTTAACAAACCGGTCGACCTCTTTCCGAATAGAAGGCCAGAAATAAGAAGACTGCACCAACTGCAAAGTAGGATCTCGGCCCACATGCCCTTCACCATGTAACTCCCTGATAATGTGTAAACGAAGACTGGAATCAGGAATACACAATTGGTTCCCCTTGAAAAGAAAACCATCATGCACAACAAAATCTGATATTTTTCCAGAGCTGATATCCTGCAAAATAACAGAGAAGTATGGATCAACTGTTAGCTGCTCCATGACGGAGTCAAGCCCTGGTACACCAACCCGCATAGACACTAGCAGATTGCTCCTCCTACTCAATGCATCTGCCATCCGATTCGACACCCCAGATTTATGCTTCACCACAAAAGTAAACTTCTCCAAAAATGCCATCCACCTAGCATGCTTGTGTGAAACCTTATCTTGGCTACGAATATGCTTTAAAGAGTCATGATCTGTGAACAACACAAACTCCTTCTGAAACAGGTAGTGTCGCCAATGTTTAACAGCTTGAACCACAACATAGAATTCTACATCATAAGTACTATAACGCAGCTTTGCTCCTGTCAACTTCTCACTGAAATAAGCTATGGGTCTCCCCCCTTGGTTCAAAACACCCCCAATGCCCACATGGGAAGCATCTGTGTGTAACTCAAACACCCGTGAGAAGTCAGGTAACACTAGCAATGGGGCTGATGTAAGTCGCTCCTTGATCAACTGAAAAGCAGAGTCGGCCCCCTCAGTCCAAGTAAAGGACTTCCCTTTCATACAATCTGTCACTGGTGCCATGATGGAACAACCACAAATCTACCAATATAAGGATATCATCAAAATAAAAAACCACAAATCTACCAATATAAGGTCTAAACAACTGGTTCATCACTCTCATAAATGTACTAGGAGCATTCGACAAACCAAAAGGCATAACCAACCATTCATACAACCCTTCACGAGTCTTAAATGTTGTTTTCCACTCATCACCAGGCCTAAGCCTTATCTGATAGTACCCACTCTTTAAATCCAGTTTAGTGAACACAGAAGCACCACTAAGTTGATCAAATAAATCATCAAGTCTAGGAATAGGAAAACGATACCTCACTGTGATCTTGTTGATGGCACGACTATCAACACACATACGCCATGTCCCATCTTTCTTGGGAGTTAACAAAGCAGGGACAACACAAGGACTCATACTCTCCCTGACATGTCATTTTGAAACCAACTCCTCAACCTGTCGGCGCAACTCCTCATGTTCGGTAGGACTCATCCTGTAGTGAGGTCTATTGGGCAACTGGGCACCTGGTTCCAAATCAATGTGATGATGGATGTCACGTAGAGGTAGCAAACCATCTGGGAGCTCTGCTGGAAACACATCATGAAACTCATCAAGTAAAGGGACCATAGCATCGGGAACTGCAACCTGCCCAACTATCTCTTTCCCTATCAACACAAACACATTATCTGTCTCACTCAATTCATCCTCAAATTGAGCAAGGGTCAAAAGGGTTCCCGAGGGCTTCGTGACCAACTCCTTCGGCTTATTAGGAACCAAAGTTATCTTCACCCCACCAAACAGGAAACTATAAGTATTGGTCTGCCCCTTATGTTCAATCTCACGGTCATACTCCCATGGCCTACCCAACAGTAAGTGGCAAGCATCCATAATAACAACATCACACCATACATTGTCCTTATAAGTTTTACCAACAGAAAATGAAACAAGAGCTCGTTTAGACACTGTTACCTCACCACCTTTGTTCAACCACTGAAGCTTGTAGGGCTTGGGGTGACTTTCTGTTTTCAAGGACAACTTTTGAACTACTTCCTCAGACACCAGATTATCACAACTCCCGGAATCAATGACAAAAGTGCAAACCCTACCCAAGATGGTACACGTGGACTGGAAAATGTTGTGCTTCAGCCAATCCTCATCAGTAGCTTTTGGAGTGAAGCAAGAACGCCTCACCACCAGATTCACACCCACATCTCCAGACACATATTCTTCCTCCTGCTCAACTTCCTCATCATACATTGGACCTCCATCATAACCATCATTCTCTTCCTGCCCCCAATCCTCCTCAGCGAACATGGTTCTTTTGCCAGCCCTTTTACACTCTGACTGTCGATGGCCAAGTTCACCACATGTAAAACACTTAAGTCCCTCGCTACCGATACCCCGTGAAGTCGAACCAGCACTAACACCCCCTGGTCTCGGTTGATTAGGCACCAAGCGTGGTGTTACAACTCCCGATCCAGAATTTCCCCCACCAAAACTAGTGGAAGTCGAACCAACTCCCCGACGGTTCTGCTTCTCCAAAGCCAGCGCCCTTTGGTATGCATCAGAAACGGATACCAGATCAAACAGATTCACCGAGTCCATAATCTGAACCCTTAATCCGCCAGTGTAGCGGGCAACAAGTTGTTCTTTCGTCTCTTGAATATCATTCCGAGAGATCAACTGGTACAACTCAGTCATGTAATCATCCACCGATCGTGCTCCTTGTCGCAAATTTCGGATCCTTTGGTACATCAACCTCTGAAAATTATGGGGTAGAAAGTTGGACCGTAGTGACTTTTTCATCTTCCTCCATGTCTCGATCCTCGGTTTCCCAAGCCTGGTTCAAGTTAACTTCAATTGTTGCCACCACGCAGAAGCCCTACCACGAAGTCTTGTGGCGATCAAAGAAACCCTTTTGTTTTCCGGCACCTCTTTAAATTCAAAAACCTCTTCCACGGTAGCCAACAAGTCAATAAAACCCTCTGGATTCAGACTAACCGCATCAAACTATGGGATATCAATCTTCATTCCAGCCTCCCAACGCCTGTTATCATCCCTACGATGATTGTTCCTCGGTCGCCCCTCCGATTCATCATCGGAAGACGAACGGTCACCTGCAAACGGATTATCTCCTCCATCATCGTGACCACGATTCATCATTTCCGCCATCCGATCGGTCAGTTGATCGACCATCTGATCCAATCGCTAGTCCATCCGTGCCATAAGTCGCTCCTCCATCTCCACTTCGTTCACTGGTCTCTGTCTTCGTGGAGGCATTTCGAACAGGATGTTCGACGCTCTGATACCAACTGATGCAGCGTAGCAAATAGAAAACCAAAGATACTCCGTTGATTCCAAGAATACCCGGAAGATCTTAACCAAACTCACGTTGATTCACAGGAATACCGCGAATTCGGCCTTCAAAATTGGTTAACACAAAGAACAAAAATTTGGGAGAGAAAACTGGAGTTTCATAAAAATTGGAAGTGACCATCCAAGTTCACACATTACAATACTAAAAAGAAGCAGAAAAACATAAACGGGACAAAATGATAACGGGCCAAACAAACGGGCCAAAAAACTAAAGTCCAAACTGAAAGAAAAATAGAAAAATGCAAATTAAGTAGTCTTCGGGGCCTTTTTGGGCGAAAATTAGGGACCAAACCGCCTATGGCTGTTTGCATGCACGTCGGGCCTGTCCATACGGTCGTTTTGATATATTATAAGCCCAAATCGGATACCCGAGGCCCAAGTTATGGCCATTTTAGTGAGCCAATGTGGTCATGGGCCTCCAAGTATTCTAAGGCCTGGTCTTCTGCATCAGTTATTATCACTTACAAATTTTGCCTCTTCTAGTTTTGCTCCACTAGTAGACTGCACAAACTTAACAGTTTTCTTAACCTTAGGGGTTGTTGTTGACACCTTAGTTGTTGATGCCTTATTAGTCTCGGTTACTATTACTTCCTCTGATTCAACCTCTTCTTTGGTCTTATCCCGAGGGAGAGGTACATAGTTACTATTGAACGGTGGAGGGACATCCTAATATCCTAGGCCCACTGGTTTCTTAGACTGTCTCTGGAAATCTAAGATTTTGCCTAGGTTTAGGGATGAGTTCCTAAACTTTTCAATTTTACTATTAGCCTCTGCAACCTTAACCCTAGCCTCAGCTAATTCTTTATCTTTTAGTGAGATCTCTTTGGTCAATGACTCTATATGCTCATAAATTAGCTCATTCCGAACACACTGCTCACTCCGTTTGTCTTTCAGAGCTACTACATCCTGAGCATCAGCTTTCATTCTTGCCCTAAGATCTTCCTTAATATCTAGCAGACTAGCATTATTAGATTTTAAGGATTGGATTTGAGCTGTCGTGGATGCATGTGATTCTAGCACTTGGTTCAATTTATCATTTAACGTAGCACATTAAACACATAAATCATGAAACGTAGAAAAGTTAAGAGATACCTTTTTCCGATCAGATTCAACGTTGGCCATTTGAGCTGCAAACTTCAGAGTGGTGTACTCTTCAGATTTATCCAATACCAAGGAATTTGTATCGGACTGCTGGGTGTCCTCTTTTTTTGCTTCAGCTCTGCTATCAGTCACAGTTACCTCGGCCATAAAAGCTCTGGCATTTGATTCCGGATGCGAACTCAAGTCATACGTACCGTCTAACTGCTTGTTAGAAGATACATTTGTAAGTAACCCAACTATTGAAGCTTGATTCCCTGAACTACCGAAAGTCTATCGCCCCTGATTCTGATAGTTCTCAACCTTTGGCCTTTGACATTCTCTAGAAAAATGTCCCAACCCCTGACAGTTGTAACACTTCAACTTTGACTTATCAAACCCAACATTATTACTCACACTCAGGTTCCTTTCAGTTCTCTTCATAAACCGTTTAACCCTCTGCGTGACCATGCCGAGTTGCCATTGCAGTTCCATCTGCTCTATATCGTCTGGATCTACCTAATCATAATCCTCCTCCCACAGAGCTGGATCATTGATTTTACCTTGAATGCAGTTGTCGTATGCTGCTACAAATGAAACTAGAAGGTTTAGATGCTCCTCAGCTGATTTATCCCTCAAAGCATTTTCGTATAACTTTGAGAGGTTGATCCTAAATGATGTGATTTATCTTCCGGTATTGAGAACCCTAAGAATGCCCTACCACTAGATTCTTCTGGTTCAGCTGGTATACCTTCCTCTTCTCCAGAAAAGAACGTTGTAGCCCCTTGACTTCTGTTCACTAGAAGTTGATGATTTAGATTTTCCGAAGTACATTTCAGGATCCTGTACTTGATCAAACTCCCTCTCCTTCTTTTGTAACTTAAAGTTATAGGCCCTTAGAGTTCCAATTACTTCTTCTAGAGTAAGCGTTTCCAATTTTTCTTCATCATGCTTTATCAACGTAGTGTACATCTCCCACTTTGCTGGTAATGCACAAGAAGCATTTCAATCTTTTCTGACTTTGGATACTCAATCCTGTGGTTATCAAGCTCTGTCAGAAGGTGGTAGAACCTTGTGATCATGTCATCCAAGGTCTCATTCTTCAGTCATTTGAAGATAGCAAACTGTTGCTTCAACAATTCAGTTCTCCCCTTCCTAACCCTAGGATTTCCCTCATACCGTTTCCCCAAAGCCTCCCACAGTTCTTTAGAGGTTTGGTGATGTTTAAAGGTGTGCAGAATATCCAAAGGTAATGCCATTCTAATCGACGATAGAACTCGATTCTCAGCCTCATAAATCTTCTTGTCCTCATCTTTCATATGTTGATAGGACAGAACCTTCAATCTGCCCTTGAGCTCTTGTGTTGGGGGAACGTAGCCTTCGTCTATGCATATCCACATACGCATATCGTTGAAATGGGAAAAGTCAGCAAATCTATCTTTCCACCAGTAATAGTCTTCTATCTTCATTAGCTTTGGTGGTGAATTGGATTTGCCCACCTCATGATCCATTTCTAAAAACTTATGCAAACTTGACATTCTTGCAAAACTTTTTGTTCACGAAACTTAACATATTTATTTTTTAATTAAATTTGAAACAAATCTTACAGACTTAATTAAGTTAGTATAATTTTAAGTTTAAAATTTGTTTTCTAAATTAAGTTCGTTTTAAGGTTAAGTTCGAGATCAACTAAGTTCGAAGTACTCAAATTCGTGAAACCCTAAATTGAAATTGTCAAGTTCAAGGATGGCAAGTTCGAGATCAGTCAAGATAGAAATCAGTCAAGTTCATACCACTCAAGTCCGTGAAACCCTACTCAAGTTCGTAGAACTCCATACTGACAAAGTCGAGAATTTATGACAAGTTCGAGACTGCTTAAGTTCGTGGACGAGCGTCTGACAAGTTCGAGGAACCCTAAAAACGCCCCTAAGTTTGAGCGCCGCAAGTTCGTGAAACGGCTAAAAGTTTGACTTTTTCAGAATTTCAGATTAAATCAATGTTTTTAAGGTTAAAAACAATGATTTCTACTGAAAAATTGAACTAAGATGAATATTTGCCAAGAATATTGCTCGAAAACACTGAAAACTTCGAAAAACACGTGATTTATCCGTAAGAATGCCAAGAAACCCAATGAATGTTCAACAAAACATGATGAACACAAAGAACATTCAAGATTCGCTCTGATACCACTTGTAACGTCACCACGTCTACGGATCAGATCAAGGCGCGACATCGTCCAACGATTGCGGAATCCTCATTAGACGCTTAACAAATCGATCACGCGCGAAACACGGAGCCGAACACAATGCTAGCCGATAGGATACCTACCCCAGACGATGTATTACTCCTGAAACTCTCTGAAATGATTTCTAGTTCGTACGTGCACTATTACAAACTCTGAAAATCGGATTTCACCAAAAGTCCATCAAAATAACTAAATAAGTTCATAATATAACACATAAGTTCGTGCATGGCCCAAGCCCATGTAGATACGAACTTAGGTGAGCTAAGTTCGTACGAACTTGTGTGACTTAAGTTCGTGGCCTATGCCCTTAAGAACTTATTCTCACAAGTTCATTACCTCAAGAACTTGTCTTCACAGTCATAAACTTAACATTCAAATGTAAGCATCATACACAATCATGAACAAACAAACATTATTTGTATTAATAAAGCCCTATCTATTACATATGACTATCTATTACATATCTAGACTGCTATCGTCACACAGGGTGTACCAACAAGATAGTAGATACTATGAAACATTCTTTGATAAGTTTTATTTAACGTTTTTTTATGTCTAAAACATTATTTAGATTGACGATTTGTTATAGTTTTATGATTTAAGATTGGTATTTGGATGATTTTCCTATGGTTTTACTCTAGGAAGTTATCATTGTATGCTCTCTATCCTTGTACATCTGATGTCAATTTAAAGAAGTTTAAGGATATCTAAAAATAATGTAAAATATTAATTTAGTCATGAAATTATTCATCGAAAATGGTCATGGGTAATACAAAACAATTTCATGGGTAAATAATAATAACAATATAAAAATAGAAATTATGTACCCATAATTTTTTTTATACCCATTAATAAATAATATGTGGGTACTTTTACCCACGAATTACATGCGAGTAATATATGTGTATTCTTCTAGTAATTTGTAAATATGGCTATATAATTACCCATGGATTTAACAAAATTCCCCATGAATAATGTTGTGTGTAATTTACCCATAGATTAACCACAGTTGAATTTGGGGATATTTTCGTGGTTATGAATAAATCCAAGAAATGAGTCACCCACGAACAATATAATATTACCACAAAAACTTTTGTGGGTGAATTACCCATAGATTGAAAAATGTCGTGGGTACATTTCTACCCACGGAAGGTGACCCATCTACCTTACTTTGTGGGTAATTGGTGGGTAATCATAAAATACCCACGAATTTAGTCCTTTTCCACACGGATTTCATTTGTGGGTAATCAAGGGGATTTTTGTAGTGATATGACAATATGTTTAGGGTTTACTACAAAACACACATAATCACACTCACACTGTAACATCCCCAAATTTATGAAACTATATGTATTGAAACAATTAAGATTCAATCTATATGTTTTGATGATTTGCGGTCCACATTAAAATAAAATCTCACATAATGAATTAAGATGATAAAATAATGATAAGAGATCATCATTGTTGTTAGAAAGAAAATTCAAGGAAAGGAATATTTATAAGATGAACACCGAATGATGTTAGACCGATGACGAAGGATCATCATTGTTGTTACAGCGAAAATTCAAGGTAAGGGATATTTAAAAGATGAACGCCAAAGGATGTTAAAATAATAAATTAATGATGAGGGATCATCATTGTTGTTACAACGAAAATTCAAGGTAAGAGATATTTAAAAGACGGACGCTGAGTGGTGTTAAAATAGTGGAAATATTTAAGGAGTGAAATACTATAATGGAAAAATATAAGTTGAAGGGGGTATTTGCAAATATGGCAAACGTGTATTAATAAAAGTGGAGTGTGTGAGTGTATGACCGTTCACTCTTTATCTTAATAAAAATTCACGGTTGCTCTCTCTCTCTCTCTCCCTCTCTCTCTCTCTCTCTCTAAAACTCACGGCTCACTCTCACTCTACAAATCAAGAACACCAAATTGTTGAAATTGAAGGCTGGAAATACGTTGCTAAGAAGAAGCTACAACTACTGCAAACATCAATTTGAGGTAAGAATTTCTTAAATCTATGAATTTATGGGTTTTTAGGTTTGATTTTTATGAAACTAAGAGGTAGATTTTCGTTGAAGTTGTTAATGCATGTTGTAATTATAAGTTGGAATGATTAAATCGAGTTATAGGTAAGTTATGTACCAAGTTTCAGATTTTGATTCAACTCCTAAGTATGATTGTGATTACTAACTAGGTGTTTTTAGTGTGTGTGTTCATCGAATTGTTGAAAACACGGTTTTAATGGTCTGATTTTGGTACTATACATGTTAAGTAGATGTTAATAATATGTTATAGGAGTATTTTGGATCTTGTATCGATAGATTTCGATCACAAGTTTGGTACAAAAATGAAATATGGAAATTTAAGAAACTGTTAAGTATGAACTTCAGTTGGAAGTTCGGGTGAAATGAATTTCGGGTCTGATGAACAAGCCATACGAACTTCGGTTTATACCCAAAGTTCGGGTCTATTGAACTTCGGGTGATAATTTGAAGTGAAACTTTCTAAGTCAGGAAACTGAACTTCGGGTCCAAATGGACATCAGAACTTCGGGTGATCTGTTAGAAAATTTATGAAGTTGAAAAACTACTAAGGATGGAACTTTGGGCCATCTAAAGTTCGGGTCAATGCGGACGTCAGATGTGCTCCGAGCTTTGAGTCACATAAAATGAACTTTAAAGTTAAGTTTAATGAAAACTTATGAAAAGTACAAATACTGATATTGATTTATATAAACATTGATATAACAGGACCTTAGTGGTGTATTTGTGCACACATTGATATAAAAATAAAGCGGTGAAAGTCTGGGTTGGAAAAGAAAGATAATATGAGACATAATTTATTGTGTAAGACCCTGTGGTAATCTTCCAGAACTTCCTTGTAAAAGTAAAACCACTGTGAGTGATAGATTACTGTTATAGTAATTATTGTCATTGCATTCACATACATAATGGCATGTTCCTGTTTATATCATTAGAAATTCTGATATGATTTATTGTTATTGATGCACTCTTGTACTTGACATGTTATAAGCATGAAGTATGCATTCATTTGAAAGTGCATCATTTAGTACATGCTTGGGCATGATGATAGACTTATAATCTGGTGTGACCTGGGCTGAGGTTGACAGCATGCCATTGTCGGGGACTGATCATCCCATATACTCATTCCAGTCAGGTTGTACATCCTCGATCAATATTTGAACAACCATGGAGATGTAGGTCTTGGAATCAATGCTTCCTAGCATGATGAAAACTTGTCATTCGTGCCTTCCGCACAAAGGAGCAAACATTGCTCGCATACACATTTGGTTTGCATGACATAAATTGTAGAATATGTTATTTGTTAACTCACTGAGCGTAAAGCTTACCCTTTGTTGTTAAATGTTTTCAGGAAAAGGTAAAAGCATAGATGGGCCTTCTACTTAGGCTATACATCCAGTCTACCGTGGAACCTAGAAGTTATTGGTAAATATGAGGATTTTGTAGCCTTGGGGTTTGGGTACTGGATATGTTGTTGTAATGAATAATCATGTTGTAATAGACAGATCTTGTCCTTGTAGACTTTATATATATTATGCCTTACTGATGATGTAAATACAACATGTTTTATGCTTGGAATATTAATTATAATTATAATATTGGATTTTTATATTGATCCTAAAGTTTACACTATGTTTTTGTGGGAGGATGTTTCAGTTTGGTATCAGAGCATTAGTTTGGGGTCACAAGTGTCTGCGTGGACTTGGACTTAAACTTAGGTTTTGATATTAGAACGGACTCATAGGATATGATCTGAACTAAGATAGGATTGACATGACTAATGGGAAATTAAAGGGGTACCTATAAATAAGTATGACTAGGCACATATGTTCTAAATATTACTTGCTATATTTTAGAACATTTCTAGAGAAGATTTGCTCCTCAACAAATGCTCCAAATGATCAACGCATGATGGAATAGAATAACGAGCGTAACGCCAAAATGATGGTTGACTAAGCTCAATCATTCACTTGTCAGTTTAGGGCTCGGGATGAGGACGAGGCTAAGTGTGGGGCTAACAAAAGGAAGGATAAAGAACACCAATATGGTGATCAGGGTGACAGGGAAGAAGACTCTGGTTCTTCCAGCAAAGCTAAGGGTTGTAGGTTTAAGGACTTCAAGAGGAATGGGGCCGTTATATTAGATGCTATTGGGGATGCCATTACGATATTGGAGTGGATTACTGCTACTGAATGAACCTTCCGAATCAGTGATTGTGCTGAGAAGGATTATGTTCGATATGCCGCTGCCATCTTTAAAAAGGATGTCGTAATGTGGTGGGATGCTATGGTGAATGTGCTAATCATGGAGGCCTTTCAAGCATGTCCTGGACAGAATTCTAGGAAGTATTTACTCAACAACACCAAACTGCTGAAGGGAAACACCGTTTGGAGGCGAAATTCTTGGGGTTGACTCAGGGCATAAAGACAGTTTCCCAATACGCTGTCGAGTTCACTCGACTGAGTCTGTTTGCACCCCATCAAATTCACACGGAGGTGAGGAATATACATCTGTTTGAGGCTGATCTAGAGCTAGAGATTCGCCAAACAATGAGCAGTGTTATGTATACTACTTATGTCGGAATGTTGGAGGCTGCTTGCATTGTAGAGAAAATTTTGGTTCTCTTAGGGTATGTCATGGGATCAGCTGCCGCAGGTCCAACTCAACCATCACCACTAAAGAGACAACGAGATTCTGGTCATTCTGGATCATCCGGATCATCACAACATTCATCTCAACTACCGTCAGCTTCACCAAGAAGGGGAAGGGCCTTCTCAGCCAATACAGAACAATGGGACTGTCGTCGGTGCCGAAAGACTCACTCGGGAGATTGAAGGATTTAAGATATTTACTACTACTGATGTGGGCAGAAGGGGCATCACGGGGATAAATGTCCCCAAAAAGCTGAAGCTTGCTACGATTGTAGCAAAATTGGACATATTGCACGGGATTGTCATAAACCACCACGATCCCAATCCACCCAACAATCAACGGCAAGGTCTTCTAGAGCTTCTACCGCTCGAAGAGAACAAACCTCGAGGGCACCAACTAAGGCTTTCCAAATTCCTGCCGAGGAAGCATAAGATGATCTTGAGGTGGTCACGGGTCGTTCCTAGTTAACTTCATCCCCACACGCATTTGATTTGATTCTGGAGCGAATCACTCATTTTTCTCCATTGCATTTGCACGAAAACTTAACATGCCTACATCCAATCTATAATTTGTGCTCGATATTGAAACTGCTAGCAATATGTTAGTAAAAGCTGATAAGGTATATAGAAATTGCACATTACTCATAGAGGACGTAGTATTTAATTTGGATTTGATTCCAATGGAATTCGGAGAATTTGATGTCATTGTCGGAATGGACTAGCTTGTCCATAATGAAGCTCAAATAGTCTGCAAGAAGAGGATGATTAAGATCACTACTCCAGAGGGTCGTGATATTTGTATTTATGGGGAGAGTCAAAAAGGCGATTTATGCCTCATTTCTATTGCTAAAGCCCGAAAGCAAGTCGCTAAGGGTTATTCTGCTTATCTGACCTATGCTATTGATGCAAAGGCCGAAGATAAATCTCTCTCTATCATTCCTATCGGATCTGAATTCCCGAACGTCTTTTCGGAGGATATCTTGGGATTGCCACCAGACCGTCAGGTGGAGTTCCGTATCGATCTTGTTCTTGGAGCCGCTCCTGTAACAAAAGCTCCATACTATTTAGCTCCTACTGAAATGAAGGTAATGATGAAAGAATTACAGGATATTCTCGATAAGGGCTTCATACTTCCAAGTTTATCTCTATAGGGCGCTCATGTACTCTTTGTTAAAAAGAAGGATCGTACCTTACGCATGTGCATTAATTATCACGAACTCAACAAGGTGACCATCAAGAATAAATATCCTTTGCTCTGAATTGACGATCGATCTCTTCGACCAGTTACAAGGCGCAAGCTATTTCTCGAAGATTGATCTCCGATCGGGGTATCATCAGCTTAAATTCCACGAGGACGATATTCGTAAAACGGCTTTCAGAACTCGGTATGGGCATTACGAGTTTCTGGTGATTTCGTTTGGTCTTACTAACGCGCCAGCTGCTTTTATGGATCTCATGAATAGAGTTCGCCGGCCAATGCTTGACAAATCTGTCATCGTCTTCATTGACCATATTCTTATTTATTCAAAGACCGAGGAAGAACATTCTGTGCATCTAAGAGAATTGTTAGAGTTGCAGCAAAAAAAGCGACTTTATGTCAAATTCTCAAAATGTGAATTCTGGTTGAGATAGGTACGTCTCAACATTTGATACGAACTCACTTCTAAACTCCGAAAACTCAGTTATAAGCTCTTGTTGACAATAAATCTTATCATTTCATTTAGACCTAATTGTTGGGGCACGTGATATTTGTTTCTGGTATTTCTTTGATCCTGCAAAGATTGAAGCTATTTAGAACTGAGAATCTCCACGTAAAGCCCTTGAAATTCGCAGTTTCTTGGGATTGGGTGGTTACTACCATAGATTCATCAAAGATTTCTCTAAGATCACGGTTCCACTCACAAAACTTACACGAAAGAACGTGACATTCATTTGTGAAGAAGAACAAACATGACATTTGAAACTCTGAAGAAATTGTTAAGTGAAGCGCCAGTGTTAGCCTTGAACGAGGGAAATGAAGGCTTTGTGGTGTATACTGATGCATCAAGCATGATATTAGGAGTAGTGATAATGCAAGTAGGAAACATCATAGCATATGCTTCAATGCAACCTAAACCTCATGAGAAAGATTACTCTACACATGACTTGGAGCTAACAACTGTAACATTCGCTATAAAAATTTGGAGGCATAATCTATATGGGACCAAATATCAGCTATACACCGACCACAAAAGCTTGAAGTATATATTCATTTAGAAGGACTTGAATATGAGGCAATGCCGATCCATGGAGTTGATAAAAGATTATGACTGTGAAATTCTATATCATCCTGGAAAGGTGAACGTGGTCGCTGATGCATTAAGTAGAAAAGCCTACTCTAAGGCTTATTGTAATACCTTAACCTCGACTATGTTGACTTCAACCATCATCCGTGATGTTAAAGCTGCTCAACTGGAAGCTCTAAAGGAGGAAAATGTTAAGGATGAGAATATTAGGATTCAGCTGCCACTTATTCAAGATGATATTGGATTGAAAGGTGTGTACATCAGAATATGGGTACCTAAAATTTAGGGGTATGCGTGAAGTTATTTTAGAAGAAGCCTATCAATCAAAATTCTCAATTCACCGTGGAAGTACAAAAATGTACAATGATTTGAGAGTTGACTTCTGGTGGCCGGGGATGAAAACAAATGTTGGGTTATCTGTGGAGAAATGTAGAACATGTAGATTGGTCGAAGCCGAGCATCAACAACCATATGGTAGTATGCAACCGCTTCATGTCCCAGAATGGAAGTTGGATCATATCACTATGGCAAACTTAAATTAATCAAAATTCTCAATTCACCGTAGAACATGTAGGTTGGTCGAAGCCGAGCATCAACATATCGCTACGTCAGAATAATGACGAATGATCATCATTGTTGTTAGAGCGAAAATTGAAGGTAAAGGATAAACAAAAGATAAACTCCAAACGACGTTAAAATAATAAATTAATGATGAGGGATCATCATTGTTGTTATAGCGAAAATTCAAGGTAATGGATATTTAAAATATGGACGCCAAGTGTTGTTAAAATAATAGAAATAATTAATGAGTGAAATACTATAATGGAAAAATATAAGTTGAAGGGGGTATTTTGCAAATATGGCAAACTTGAATGAATGAAAGTGGAGTGTGTGACTGTTCACACTTTATCTTAATAAAAATTCATGGTTTCTCTCTCTCTCTCTCTCTCTCTCTCTCTCTCTCTCTCTCAAACTCATGGCTTACTCTCACCCTACAAATCAAGAACACCAAATTGTTGAAATTAAAGGCTGGTAATCTGGAAGTACATTGCTAAGAAGAAGCTACAACTACTACAAACATCAATTTGAGGTAAGAATTTCTAAAATCTACGAATTTATAGGTTTTTAGGTTCGGTTTTTATGAAACTGAGATGTAGATCTTCGTTGAAGTTTTTAATGCATGTTTTAATTATCAGTTGGAATGATTAAATCCAGTTATAGGTAAGTTATGTACCAAATTCAGGTTCTGATACAACTACTAAGTATGATTGCAATTACTAACTAGGTACTTTAGTGTGTGTGTTCATCGAACTGTTGAAAACACGGTTTAAATAGTCTGATTTTGGTACTATACATGTTAAGTTGATGTTAATAATGTGTTATAAAAATATCACAGGATTGTTACAAATATGAAATCTGGAAATTTTAAGAAACTGCTAAGTATGAACTTCGATTGGAAGTTCGGGTGAATGAACTTCGGGTATGATGAATAAGCCTTACAAACTTTGGTTCATACCATAAGTTCGGGTCTGTTGAACTTCAAGTGATAATTTGAAGTGAAACTTTCTAAGTTAGGAAACTGAATTTCGGTTCATAGGACAACCGAACTTCGGGTCCTAATGGACATCCGAACTTCGGGCGATCTGTCAGAAAATTATGAAGTTAAAAACTACTAAGGATGGAACTTTGGGCCATCCGAAGTTCGAGTCAATGCAAACTTCGGATGTGGTCCGAACTTCGGGTTACAAAAAATGAAATTTAATGTTATGTTTTATGAAAAGTACAAATACTGATATTGATACATGTATACATTGATATAATAGGACCTTAGTGGTGTATTTGGGCACACATTGATATAAAAACTAAGCGGTGAAAGTCCGGTTTGGAAAAGAAAGATAACACGAGACATAATTGATTGTGTAAGACCCTGTGGTAATTCTTCCGGGACATCCTTGTTAAAGTAAAACCACTGTGAGTGATAGATTACTGTTCGAACATTTATTGTCATTGCATTCACATACATAATGGCGTGTTCCTGTTGCTCATGAATATATCATTTGGCATTCTGATGTGGTTTGTTGTTATTGATGCACTTTTGTACTTGACATGTTATAAACATGAAGTATGCGTTCGTTTAAGTGCATCATCGAGTACATGCTTTGGTATTATGATAGACTCATAATCTGGTGTGACCTGGGCTGAGGTTCACAGCAGGCCACTTTCGGGGACTGATCATCTCATACACTCATCCCAGCCATCCGCGATCGATATTTGAACAACCATGGAGTCGTAGGTCTCGGAATCCATGCTTCCCAGCATGATGAAATCTTGTCATTCGTGCCCTCCGCACGAAGGAGCAAACATTGCTCGCATTCACATTTGTTTTGCATGACATAAACTGTAGAATATGTAACATGTTAACTCACTAAGCGTAAGCTTACCCGTTGTTGTTATATGTTTTCAGGAAAAGGTAAAAGCATAGCTGGGCCTCCTACTTATGATATACATCCAGTCTAGCGGGGAATCCTAGAAGCTATTGGTCAATATGAGGATTTTGTAGCTTTGGGGTTTGGTGTTGGATATGTTTTGTAGCTTTGGGGTTTGGTGCCAGGTTATAACTAATGTAACAGTGTAAAAGGCTGTCTTTGCAAATAACTTATCAGGTTTGAATGAGGCGTTAAAAAGCCTTAAAATCTTCCCCTATGTGTATCAACCAGGTTTGATTAGAAATCTCCCCCTATGATATGGAACAGGTTTGATTGAGGCCTTTTTGTGCCTAACAATCTCCCCATATTTGCAATATACAGTCTAAGGCTGACTATATTAGCTTTCACTATATACTTTTACATTACAATTGCTGAAATGAGGTTACAACATATAAGTAAGGTAAATGATTAGTTTATACATGATGAAAACTGTTTGAACAACAAATGTTTACAAAGAAAAATGTACAACTAATGTACAACAAAAACTTCAACTGTTGGACTGTTGATGTTGGGAGCAGATAACAGTATGCCTACTAACTGATGATCAACTTTCATTCTTCATCTACACATCATTTTGTAGATGTTCCTTTTAACCTCTTGTTTAAGGTAGAAAATTGCAAGCTGCTAATTGATTCAGAATTGCTACTCTCTACCTGAAGTGCTTGATGTAAGCTGTCATGCATCCGAAGGGAAGAAGCTGTTTGATAACAGCTTTGGGAAGATCTGAAGCTCTTTGAAAACACATCTTCTTAGGAAGAGGATCCACAGAGAATACTCCAACTTCAGGATCTTCAATGAACTTCCCTTTAGCAGGTTCTACACTCTTGGGCAGACAGTGATCCATGCCCTTTATCTCGGTGGCATAGAACCCTTGTTCAATCAGCATGACAATCTCCTCAAGCCCTGTGTCCCTTTTCTGTCTTCTTTTTTTTGGATTTGGGTTTCATTTTGGAGGTTCCCTTAATCATTTCTTCAGGAATGAGACCCAACCCTTTTACCTCTCCATCAGCTTTCTCACAAATGCTCTAATAGTTTAGCCAGTCTCAGATTTTGATTTGCTTAGAGCAACTTCAAGTTCTACCCATTCTCTGTATCCCATTTTAGTTATATCAGATGCTTCATATGACTCTAGTTTAGGGCCATCAACACCAAATCTTGTGATCTGTAGCTTCCAAGGCTGATTCTTCATTGAAGTGGGAACAACTTTGACAATCGTTTCCTTGGCCAGTCTTCTTTCAGCAACATCATAGAACTTCTTTTTAGCGAAGTTGTCAAAATGAAATTGGGTTCTGACAGATTAAGGGTTGGTGGACACAGATTTCTCCTTGGTCACAAAGATCCTTGATCCTTTCTCTTTCTATGCTCTATTTTCACCGTCAGCTTCTTTGACAACTTCCTTCAGCTTCTTTTGCACTACCAAAAATGACATTTTTACTTTCTTTACCTCTTTGGGAGCCAAAAGTTGAGCAACTTTCACAGAGGCTGCTTCCTCTTTTGTTCTTTCCAACAACTCAGCTTGCTTTTGTTTCCACTCATAATAAGTTTCAAGTGGAATTTTCATTTCTTTTACTTCAACTTTCTCATGATTCAGCTGGAGCTTTCTTTCAACCTCTATATCCACAACAACCTTGCCTTTTCCTTTGGCTTCAGTGAATAGTGCAATATCAGCCTTTTCCTCCTCTGATAATTGCAAGAATAGTTGTCTTCATTCGTTGGGCATATCCTCAGATATAAGTTCCTCCCCCTTAAATGGTGCAGGGCTTGGAGACTTAGTCTGAGTAGGCTTAGCTATACTGGAGTCATGGGATGTACCTGCAATAGCACCAGTGGTTAGTTGGCCTGCTGCTTACCCAACAGAGGCTGATTTTGTAACAACCTAGCTTTCAACTGAACTTAATTTCTATGTTTGATCCAATAATGTAATTTAATTACATTAATTGTCTTGTAATTTAACTAAGTATGAGATTATTTAATTAAATTATATTTATGTTATAAATTATTAAAGATGATTAAATTAAAAAGAGATGTAAAATGCAAAAGTGTATGAGATTAAATGGTTAATTATCAAAATGAAGTATATAAACTAAATAAATGATCATTTAACACCATTAAGCAAAATCAACTCTCTCTCTCTCACTCTCTCTCTCTCTCTCTTCTTTCTCTCACTACCATAACCTTCAAATTTTCACCAAAATTTTCATTAATTGTTACATTAATTGAAGAATTAACTCAAGAGGAGGTTACAATATCATCAAGCATCATCAATCTACAAAGAATTCAAGGTAATAACCCTATAAAATTCGAATTTATATAATTTTGGTTCGGTTTTATGTAAAACCGAAAATTTAAGGATTTGAAGATTTAAATGTTGTTGCATGTTGAATATTTTAATAGATAATCATGTAAGAAGGTTGATAAATGTTATATAAACAAAAATCAGTGGTGAATTCATCCAAATAAGCCCAAAGTCTGAAATTTTGTGTAAAATGGTGTTCTTGATAAAAAGTGTTGAAATTGGACAATTTTGGACGGTTTAATGTGTTAATGATAGGGAAAATGATATAAAAACAACCTAATAATGATTATATAACAATATATTAAGATGCATGTTACTAAAATGAGTTTTTGTGAAGTTTTATGAAAAAACCCGTATGAATATTTGATAGAACATGAAGAACAAACCTAGGAAAATTTGCAAGTCATGGATCCGAATTCGGTTAGGACCGAGTTCGGATGAGGTGCTAATTCGGATCTTATGTTTTGGATAATCCCAATTCGGATTTCGGATGGTCCATTCTCGGTCCCAAATTCGGATGAAACACATTTCAAAACCTATCTCGGATATAAGCTGATCCGAATTAGGATAGGTGCCAAATTCAGATGGTCTATTTGGTCGGTCCTAATTCGGGTGCCTGATCCGGATCCGGATGGTCCGAATTCGGTTAATCCGAATCCGGATGGCCATTTTTACATAATTTAAATAAAATAAATAAATGATTTTAATGATTAAAGATTAATAAAGCATATATATATATATATATATATATATATATATATATATATATATATATATATATATATATCTTTTAAAGATTCAAAGAAACAAAGAAAATGAACGAAATGATCGATGAGTTATCAGTTATCGGAATCAGATTAAATAAAGATTTAAAAGCATGATACGATATGATAAATTCTAGACAGGTTCAGATAAATCTGAACAAAAGATTGAAAGATATTGAAAGTGGGTCATTGATTTGAAAAGAAAAGCAAGAGTTCAGATAGATCAAGATTAAAGATAAATCCTGGGATAACTCAGGTGGTGGATTTTAAATCTGCTTGACAAAGACCCCAGACCTGTGAGTTATAGATATTCAGTTTTGCATGCTAGACTTCTGGTTGAGACATATTGTTGATGATAGATTATTTGACATTCATACTTGTTCAGCTGGATTGTGACCTGTGCACACCATGGTTCGGTGATGCCCTGTGGATCATGATAGCTATTTGACTTATCATTTCGCATGACATTGTATTTACAGTTCAATTCATATATTGCTATGAAATTACTGCTATTATGACTTTGAATACTATGCTTTCCTTTTTGATCGCATCTTTGACATATCGATTCAGTTTAGCATGATTAGCTTTTCGGTCTATTGTTCTAGACCATGCTACTTCACCAGTTCTATTGAACTTGGTATAGACACTCCGATGTTCCCCCATGAAGACCGCTTGTAGCTAGCCCAGCATGAGTGGATAGCTTCCACTAAAAGCGTGAGCGTGGGCTGAACATCATCCAATTCTATGAATTCTATGTCTCAATCATGAGTGGCTGTAGCGGTAGTCCAGATATATCACGCTTTGACCCACGATCCGCTTGATTTATGCATGTAATCTGCAAATCTATATTCTCACTATGCTTTCCTTACAGTTGCTATTTGACCTTTTTACAGGAAAAGATAAAGGAAAGTCACCTGCCGGACCTAGTTATTAGGTCTTTCAAGATCATGATTGAAGTTTTCTATAGACCACTACTCAACAAACCCTTCGGTACTGATTGGCAGATGATAATTGTGGTGGTCTGGGTAGATTTGATTTGAATGTGTGATGACATGAACTAGATTAGTCTTGTGCCCTTTATAAGTTTAATTTGAAAACTGTAATCTGTACTAAAATTGTATTAAACTTATCCTAATGTTTGTACTTGTAATCTGAAATTCCGCAACTTAAATTACTCTATCTTAGTTATTATTGATATCGTGTTGCATGATGTGGGACCTAGACTCTGAGGACTGCCCCGTAAGGGGAGGTCTTCACAGGATGGTATCAGAGCCCATAGTTTGAGTGAATCAAGTATTAGTGAGTAATACTTGGTCTCAAACTGAAGCAATACATATGTATCAATCATCTAGGTGGTTTGAACTGAGATAGGATGTACAGACTGTTAGGATGGGAAAAAGGGTACATAGATCTAAGTCTATAAACTGATAGCCAAACGATTTTAATTTTCAGTAAAGATGTCAGGATCAGGTGATATTCCCAACAACATGACCCTACAGCAAATGTTTGAAATGATGCAACAACTATTAGCTCAACATACTGAACAACAAAATAAGAATATGCAAGAACAGTTTCAGGCTAGAGATGAGGCCGATGAGGCCGAAGCAAAAAAGACGTGGTGACAAAAAGAATAAAAGAAAAGATAAACAAATCCAGAATAATGAATCTGATTTTGATAACTCTACCCCGAATGTCCAAATTGAGTAGCTGAAAGGCTGTAAGTTCAAGGATTTTAAAGCCAGCGGTGCCCTTAACTTCGAGGGTACAGTAAACCCAATTTAGGCGATGGATTGGATAAGCCATACTGAAGAAATCTTCAGAATCTCCGATTGCTTGGAGTCAAAGAAAGTGAGTTATACATCTGCTCTGTTCGTGGGTGCTGCCCGTGCCTGGTGGAAGACCCAGAGAAGTATTTATGGCGAGGAGGTCATCCAGACTCTAGAATGGGACCAGTTTATTGAAATGTTCAACTCGAAGTATTGTCCTGCTGACCAACAGGACAAGATGGAGGTTCAACTGATGCAGTTAATCCAAGGAACTAAGACTGTAGATGAGTATGAGCACGAATTCTCACGACTCTGTTAATATTCTTCGTATCAGGTAGCTACTGAAGAAAGAAAGATGAACCGATTTCGTGGAGGACTTAACCCGAGATATCGACACCCAATGAGCGCAATAAAGTATAATTCTTATCTCGAAATGGTTGAAGCGGCAAGGCAGATTGATAGGGGATATTTAGAGTACGGCGATCAACTCTACGCTCCATCAACGAACCCGACATGTCCATCTCCCCCAAAGAAGCAAAGATTTGACATATTCTTTAAGCCAAAAAAGTCCCAGTCTCAGCAATCCCAGCAATCTTAGCAGTACAGCTCGCCTAAAAAAGTACAAGCTTACTCTCTCACGATTGAACCCCGATTCTGTAAGAGATGCAAAAAATCGCATATTGGATTGTGTAATCCGGACGATGTAGCAGGATCGGTCATAGTAGAGAAGAGTGCCCTCAGCGAGGTCTTGGTTGTGCTAAATGCGGAAAGCGTGGACACTTCATGTATCAGTGCCATAGTGCACATCGAGGTCAATCACACTCATCAGCTGGAGGTTCTACAATGAAATGTTCAGCTGCAACTCCAACTGCAAGGACCCGCGCATTCCAGTTAACAGCGGAGGAAGCGAAAGAAACCCCGGACGTGGTTACCGGTACGTTTTTACTAAATTCAATACCTGCGCGTGTGTTATTCGATTCCGGTGCAAGCCGTTCATACATCTCGACTACTTTTGCGCAAAGATTATCTAAATTTTCTTCAAAGCTTCCTGTTATACTCGATATTGAGACGGCCAGTAACAATTATGTTATGGCTGATTCTGTAACCGTAACTGCACTCTACTAATTGAGAACATCGTGTTTAATCTCGACCTTATCCCAATTCCGTTAAAAGAGTTCGACGTCATCATCGGCATGCACTGGCTAATGAATAATGAAGCTACGATCGTCTACAACCGCCGAATCATGCGAATCAAGACTTCTGAAGGTCGAGTGTTAGAAATCAAAGGCGACAAACGTAAAGGTGCTCATTGTTTCATATCTGTTGAGAAAGCACGTAAATATCTTTCTAAGGGTCACGAATCCTACTTGTGTTATGTCTCATCTGAAACTGTCTCTAAAGATAGCAAAAAATCTGTGTCTGATATTCCAATCGTCTGTGAGTTCCCAGACGTATTCCCTGATGACATTTCTGGAGTGCCACTGGAACGTCAAGTTGAATTCGGCATTGACTTAGTTCCTGGTGCGGCTCCCATCGTTAAAGCTCCCTACAGACTAGCGCCTGCAGAAATACAGGAAATGTCAAAGCAACTGCAGATCTGTTAGAGAAAGGATTTATCCGACCGAGTTCATCTCCGTGGGGTGCACCTGTCTTATTCGTTAAAAAGAAAGACGGAACTCTACGTATGTGCATCGACTATCGTGAGTTGAACAAAGTTACTATCAAGAATAAATATCCTCTGCCCAGGATTGATGATCTATTTGATCAGCTACAAGGAGCAAGCTACTTCTCTAAAATTGATCTTCGTTCTGGGTATCATCAATTGAAAGTAAGAGATGAGGATATTCCAAAGACAGCCTTCCGAGCAAGATACGGTCATTACGAATTTCTCGTAATGCCTTTCGGACTGACAAATGCACCAGCGGCGTTCAACGATCTCATGAATCGTGTGTGCAGACCAATGTTGGATAAGTCAGTTATCGTATTCATAGACGATATTCTGATTTACTCCAAAACGGAGGCTAATCATGTTGTTCATTTACGTCAATTGCTAAAGTTATTGAGAAAGGAAAGACTATATGCAAAATTCTCAAAATGGAGTTTTGGCTCAGATAGGTAAAAATCTTACATTGTCTTGAGCTATTTCTTAAAGCGTTCTTTGTTTCAAACAAAACTTGAAATTCTACTTTGATTTCTTTATAGATTCAATTCCTTGGCCATGTTATATCTGGCGAAGGTATTTCAGTCGATCCTTCCAAAGTCGAGGCCGTTCAAAAATGGCAAACGCCTCGCAATGCCTCCGAAATCAGAAGTTTCCTTGGATTGGCTGGTTACTACCGGCGATTCATTAAGGACTTCTCAAAGATTGCTGTACCACTTACGATGCTAACGCGAAAGAATACACCTTTTCGTATGGGCTGATAAACAGCAAGAGGAATTTGAAACTCTGAAGCAGAAACTTATTCAAGCGCCGATCCTAGCCTTACCAGAGGGCAATGATGACTTCGTTGTTTATAGCGATGCATCTGGTACAGGTTTAGGTTGTGTCCTCATGCAAAGGGGAAAAGTCATTGCCTACGCTTCAAGGCAATTGAAGGATTACGAGAAAAGTGCACCAACTCATGATCTTGAGTTGGCTGTTGTTACCTTTGCATTGAAAATTTGGCGGCATTATCTCTATGGGACTCGATGTCAGCTTTACACCGACCATAAAAGCCTCAAACATCTCATTACTCAAAAGGATCTGAACATGAAACACCGTCGGTCGTTGGAGCTTATCAAGGACTATGATTGTGAGATCCTATATCATCCCGGCAAAGCCAATGTGGTCGCGGATGCATTGAGTAGAAAAGTATATCCGGAAAAGTGTTGCTATGCCCTGACTCCGACTGTATTCTCTTCTGATCTCATCGAAGACATTAAATCTGCTCAAGCTGAAGCATTGAAAGAAGAGAATCTGTATCCTGAAAATCTCAAAGGGCAACTTCAATTTCTGTCTATGAATCATTTGGGACTTCAATGTCTCAAGGGAAACCGAATCTGGATTCCTAAATATGGTTCTATTCGCAACACTCTTTTATCTAAAGCCCATCAGTCCAAGTTATCTATTCATCCTGGCAGCTCAAAGATGTACTTTGATCTGAAAGCTGATTATTGGTGGCCAGGAATGAAGAAAGACATCGGTCAGTTCGTCGAAAGCTGCATAGTCTGTCAAATGGTTAAGGCAGAACATTAGAAACCCTTCGGGGATATGCAACCACTACCAGTTCTTGAATGGAAGTGGGAGCATATAACCATGGATTTTGTCACCAAGTTGCCTAAAACCAAGAGACAGCACGACTCCATCTGGGTAGTCGTGGACCGATTAACGAAGTCAGCTCACTTCATACCGATGAAAGAAACATACTCTCTCGATAGATTAGAACAGATGTACATCACTGAAGTTATCTCTCGTCATGGTGTGCCAAAATCTATCGTCTCTGATCGTGATAGTCGTTTCACCTCGAGATTTTGGAAAGCGCTGCAAGACGGGATGGGTACTCGAATCTCTATGAGTACAGCTTATCACCCAAGTGCAGATGGCCAAAGTGAACGTACTATCTTGACTCTTGAAGATATGCTTCGTGCATGCGTTCTTGATCTGGGTGGTAACTGGGATGACCATTTACCTTTGGTCGAATTCTCATACAACAACAGTTATCATTCCACGATAAAGATGGCTCCTTTTGAAGCTTTATATGGACGAAAGTGCAGAACTCCCACCTGTTGGCGCGAAATAGGTGAATCGCCTTTAGCAGGTCCTGCCCTTCTACAGTTGACTCATGAGAAGATTCAACTAGTCAGAAGGAATATATTTGAAGCTCAAAGCAGGCAGAAGTCATATTACGATAATCGTCACAGATCGATCAGTTTTGCAGTAAACGATTGGGTGATGCTGAAAGTATCTCCAATGAAGAATGTGGGACGGTTTATAAAGAGGAACAAGCTAGCTCCCAGATTTATCGGTCCGTTCAAGATCGTTGAAAAGATAGGGAATCAATCCTATCGTCTTGAATTGCCAACAGACCTAGCGGGGATACATCCTGTATTCCATGTTAGTCATCTACGAAAGAGCCTAGCAAATGAAAGGGAAGTACAGATACCGCATGTTAATCTGCAAATTGATGAAAAGCTTCGAGTGGTTGAAGAGCCAGAACGTATTCTGGTCTCGAAGACTAAAAAGCTTCGAAATAAAGAATTACAAATGGTGCTTGTCCAGTGGAAACACCACAAGGGTTCGCATCAGTCTTGGGAATCAAAAGATGTCATGAAAACTACCTACCCAAGTCTGTTCGAACATAGCTAACTTCGAGGACGAAGTTTATGCGTGGTGGAGCCCATTCTGTAACAACCTAGCTTTCAACTGAACTTAATTTCTATATTTGATCCAATAATGTAATTTAATTACATTAATCGTCTTGTAATCTAATTAAGCATGAGATTATTTAATTAAATTATATTTATGTTATAAATTATTAAACATGATTAAATTAAAAAGAGATGTAAAATGCAAAAGTGTAGGAGGTTAAATGGGTAATTATCAAAATGAAGTATATAAACTAAATAAATGATCATTTAACACCATTAAGCAAAATCAACTCTCTCTCTCTCTTTCTCTCTTCTTTCTCTCACTACCATACGACTACCTTCATATTTTCACCAAAATTTTCATTAATTGTTCCATTAATTGAAGAATTAACTCAAGAGGAGGTTACAATATCATCAAGCATCATCAATCTACAAAGCATTCAAGGTAATAACCCTTTAAAATTTCAATTTATATAATTTTGGTTCGGTTTTAAGTAAAACCGAAAATTTAAGGATTTGAAGATTTCAATGTTGTTGCATGTTGAAGATTTTAATAGATAATCATGTAAGGAGGTTACTAAATGTTATAGAAACAAAAATCAGTGGTTAATTCATCCAAATAAGCCCAAAATCTGAAATTTTGTGTAAAATGGTGTTCTTGATAAAAAGTGTTGAAATTGGACAATTTTGGACGGTTTAATGTGTAATGACAGGAAAAATGATATAAAAACAACCCAATAATGATTATATAACAATATATTAAGATGCATGTTACTAAAATCAGTTTTTGTGAAGTTTTATGAAAAAACCCGTATCAATATATGATAGAACATGAAGAACAAACCTGGGAAAATTTGCAAGTCATGGATCCGAATTCGGTTAGGACCGAATTCGGATGAGGTGCTAATTCGGATCTTATGTTTCGGATAATCCCAATTCGGATTTCGGATGGTCCATTCTCGGTCCCAAATTCAGATGAAACACATTTCAAAACCCATCTCGGATATAAGCTGATCCGAATTAGGATAGGTGCCAAATTCGGATGGTCTTTCGGTCAGTCCTAATCCGGGTGCCTGATCCAGATCCGGATGGTCCAAATTCGGTTAATCCGAATCCGGATGGCCATTTTTCCATAATTTAAATAAAATAAATAAATGATTTTAATGACTAAAGATTAATAAAGCATATATATATATATATATATATATATATATATATATATATATATATATATATATCTTTTAAAGATTCAAAGAAACAAAGAAAATGAATGAAATGATTAATGAGTTATCAGTTATCGGAATCAGATTAAATAAAGATTTAAAAGCTTAAAGCTAATGATACGATATGATAAATTCTGGACAGGTTCAGATAAATCTGAACAAAAGATTGAAAGATATTGAAAGTGGGTCATTGATTTGAAAAGAAAAGCCAGAGTTCAGATAGATCAAGATTAAAGATAAATCCTGGGATAACTCAGGTGGTGGATTTTAAATCTGCTTGATAAAGACCCCGGACCTGTGAGTTATAGATATTCAGTTTTGCATGCTAGACTTCCGGTTGAGACATATTGTTGATGATAGATTATTTGACATTCATACTTGATCAGCTGGATTGTGACCCCTTGTGCACACCATGGTTCGGTGATTCTTTGTGGATCATGATAGCTATTTGACTTATCATTTCGCATCACATTGTATTTACAGTTCAATTCATATATTGCTATGAAAGTACTGCTATTATGACTTTGAATACTATGCTTTCCTTTTTGATCGCATCTTTGACATATCGATTCAGTTTAGCATGATTAGCTTGTCGGTCTATTGTTCTAAACCATGCTACTTCACCAGTTCTATTGAACTTGGTATAGACACTCCGATGTTCCCCCATGAAGACCGCTGGTAGCTAGGCCAGCATGAGTGGATAGCTTCCACTAAAAGCGTGAGCGTGGGCTGAACATCATCCAATTCTATGAATTCTATGTCTCAATCATGAGCGGCTGTAGCGGCAGTCCAGACATATCACGCTTTGACCCACGATCCGCTTGATTTATGCATGTAATCTGAAAATCTATATTCTCACTAAGCTTTGCTTACAGTAGCTATTTGACCTTTTTACAGGAAAAGATTAAGGAAAGTCATCTGCCGGACCTAGTTCTTAGGTCTTTCAAGATCAAGATTGAAGTTTTCTGTAGACCACTATTCAACAAACCATTCGGTACTGATTGACAGATGGTAATTGTGGTGGTCTGGGTAGATTTGATTTGAATGTATGATGACATGAACTAGATTAGTCTTGTGCCCTTTATAAGTTTAATTTGAAAACTGTAATCTGTACTAAAATTGTATTAAACTTATCCTAATGTTTGTACTTGTAATATGAAATTCCGCAACTTAAATTACTCTATCTTAGTTATGATTGATATCGTGTTGCATGATGTGGGACCTAGACTTTGAGGACTGCCCCGTAAGGGGAGGTCTTCACAGATTTCTCCCTAGACGGGGATGACGATTTCTCCCCATTAGACTTAGTCTTTAAGACAGACTTCTTCTCCTCCTTCTAAGGAGATGACACAGAGCCTTCAATAGCAGTACTGCCCAAAGGAACAAATCCAATGGTCTTGGCAGCAGCAAGCTTGGTAACAGGCTTAAGACAACTAGGCTATGCACTAAGAAAGCCATGTTGTCCTTCACCTTATCTAACTAGGTAATGCATTTGTAAAGAGAGGATGATTAAGAGTTAGAGGTGGCTAAAAGAATGGAAATGGCAGCCCTATCAGCATCACTAAACATGAGGCTTTAAGCTGTGCAAGAGTAATATTGATAGACTCTTGCACATCTTCAAAACCTGATGCCACTGTATTTGATAGAGCTACCACCAAAGTATTCAAAGAGGCTAAAGTGGAGGGCAGAGAGAAAGAACAAGTTTCAGCAATACTTGACAGTTTTTGGGGAACAGCTGTCAAGCTGGACACAGAGTCCTGCTAATGGGAAAGGAGAGATGAGAGCAAACTGGAGAGTTATTGCGGATGCAGTGAGTGCAAGCAGCTGAGAAGAGTAGTCAGGTTGTGGAAAGGATGACTTGAACAAATCAAGAAGTTCTGCGAGATGTGCAGACACGGAGTCTGCAATAGTAGATGATAGGGTGGACATGGATTTATCTAAAGTATCAACCTTGTTGGACAACACATGAACTTGTTCCTTCAAGGACAAATCTTTTAGAGATGGAGGTGTGTGAGTGGATTGTTTTGATTGAGTAGATAGATATGAGGGTGAGGATGGTGGTGAAGTAGGTTCACTTGGTGATGGTAGGGGCACAATGAAAAGAAATTCTATAGCTTGTGCAAAGGACAAGTGACCCAGCTTAGAGGGGTCAAGGATACTTAAGTAGTGGTCAAACCTGCTTCATGAGGTGAGGTGATTGGAGTGGTTGACTTCTCAAGAACCATTGGAATTGTAATTCCTTCATCAAAGACATAGGTAGCACCGTCAGTGGTGCCTTGGTCTTAAGGCACCTCTTCATGGGGAAAGGTTCTGTGAATTTCAACATCATCAGTGATGAAAACTGGTGATGGAATTTACACATGAACAAATCAAGAAGTCCTGCGAGCTGTGCAGACACAGAGTCTGCAATAGTAGATGATAGGGTGGACATGGATTTATCTAAAGTATCAACCTTGTTGGACGACACATGAAGTTGTTCCTTCAAGGACAAATCTTTTAGAGATGGAGGTGTGTGAGTGGATTGTTTTGATTGAGTAGATAGATATGAGGGTGAGGATGGTGGTGAAGTAGGTTCACTTTGTGATGGTAGGGGCACAATGAAAAGAAATTCTATAGCTTGTGCAAAGGACAAGTGACCCAGCTTAGAGGGGTCAATGATACTTAAGTAGTGGTCAAACCTGCTTCATGAGGTGAGGTGATTGGGGTGGTTGACTTCTCAAGAACCATTGGAATTGTAATTCCTTCATCAAAGACATAGGTAGCACCGTCAGTGGTGCCTTGGTCTTAAGGCACCTCTTCATGGGGAAAGGTTGTGTGAATTTCAACATCATCAGTGATGAAAACTGGTGATGGAATTTACACATGGGAAAGGCCTTCACCAAAGGGCTGGTCTGTAGCCTATGGTTCATCGAGCTATAGAGTTGGTCCTTTGGCAACTGATGGGGACGAACCAGTTGCATCATGAGGAGCAGAGGATGAAGTCTGATCAGTTGGTTGGCTAAAATCAATTGTTTTGACACCTTGTGCAGACTCAGAAGGTGTTGGAGAAATATGAGAGGATGACAGTGTGGACAAAGTATGGAGTGAAGAGAACTCATGTCTTTCAATGTCCTCACCCTGTTGAGAGGGAGGGACAGTTGATGTGGTAGACTCCATATGTATAACCAGTTCCTGTTGGGAGGAACCAGAGGGCTCATGCTGACTCTGGGTAGACTATTGTTGGAGTGAGGTAGGCTCCATGGATGGTGCAACACTGTCCAAAAAAGGTGGAGAGGATGATGAAACACCCATTTCAACATAATATAACAATTAATTAATTACATTAGATTAACCATGATTAACATGGTTCAAAGGAAAATCGGACATGGCCCGTTCGCACGGAGTCCAATTCCTCGATAAATTTGTGTATATGTAACGGAAGCAGTTTTTATATAATTTGAGGCTACTTAAAAAATCATTACTACAGCTATCACCAAAAAAAGACAATATGTACATATGCGTCTGATAATTCGGTAGGCAATCTACCCCAAAATCACGTGGCTTAAACCTTCCTGCTTTACTCAAAAGTTACTACAAATCTGCCCAACTAAATCTTGGGACCAGAACCGACAATCTCTTTGCCTTTACTAACACCATCTGAGCTAAATAAAATGTGAGGGGTTAGCAAATAAAATTTACTGAGTTACCAGATCGATACGGCGTGCATAACATAAAACATGCAACAATATTAAAAATGATTGTAAAAATGACACATGAAACATCTTTAATAAAAGTATTGTGGGAATAGAACCTACTGTTGCATAGGTCACGAGGAGTACTCATTAACCTGTCGTTGTCAGCCGGATTAGAACCGAGTCTGTACAACTCTAACCGGCACCCGGAGTCCAGCCGCCTACTCCGTAAGCTTCCGAAAGTAGGAATTTATATGCACAAACACGTAGTAAGGCGTTTAAATATATATATAATGATCTGGGCGTCCAGTGAGGCCAAATAGATGAGCATAGTTCAACAATGGGTTAATCAAGTGTAAGTATGGTAAGTATAGAATCATCAAAACATAGTATGAAAGTCAATGTGTATAATAGGGGGTATCAAATAAGGTTGTCGGGCCATATGCCATGATCATGTAATAATCTTCCACCAAGTGCAATGCATCATATGAAAGGATGATGCCCAATAGATATGCACGATGTCATAGTTAAAATGAACATGTAATTATGTATGCAACACACATATCAATACTAGAACTCACAACAATTAGGCTAAAAGTAGCCTTTAAGTAGTAATAGTCTTCAAAGCTTCATAAGGCTCTAACTTCACCTTTAGCCTTCAACTTTGGCAACTGACACTCCTTTACGGGCCAAACCTACCAAACTTTGATAATTAAAGCATTCATAAGTTTATTGTAACACATCATAAGGTTTGAGAATCAATTAAGGTGTTTAAGTGCCTTCGATTTGAATTTCCGATTTATACCGACACCATTGTATTTATCATTGAGTTTTATAGACTTTTAGATAACATTTGACATTACTTTATGTGCTTAATAAGTATAGGACGATTACATAATGTAATAGTGTCATTATAAGGCTTAAAACAAGTGTTTTGGTTGCCTAGGTGCTCGACTCAACGAGTCAAGAAGGCGACTCGACGAGTCAAAACTTTTTGGAATCGAATTTACACTTCATCAGACAAGGACTCGACGAATCAGTGGGGGTGACTCGCCGAGTCACTCAGGTCTGCACCCCTGTTCGACGTTTTTTACAGCCCTTGCTCGTAATTCTTTTAACCGAAACTCATTTACATCATGCTAAAACACCTCAAGGCTTATTTTTATGCATTACTTGACTACTATAAACATATACAAACACTTTTAACACAATAATTTAACCATTTCGTCATTCAATCTCTTGGATTTTGCATAAATTAATACCACTTCAACTTTCATTGGTTTCATTTTTTTCTGGAGTTTATTATGTTTGTAATATCAGAAACGACTCAATTTACTTAGCTATTCGCACTTAACTTGTGTGAAATATCAAATTAGAGTTCACCTTAATTCCCCCATAAGTGTTGATATACATACATACATACATACATACATACATACATACATACATACGTATATATATATATATATATATATATATATATATATATATATATATATATATATATATATATATATATACACACACACACACAAAAATGAAGATATATATATATATATATATATATATATATATATATATATATATATATATATAGGTCCCGAAAGGTTCCCAAAGTATATAGCTTTATGCTGTAGAGGGGGGGGGGGTGAATACAGCTATTTAAAAACTACACACTATTTTCTCAATGTTTGTATGTATTATCAACAAATTGTTAATTACAAACAAGCTTGAATGCGGAAATGTTCAAGCTGAGATGACAGATACAACAGTATATTCACTAGTCTAAGACAGACTCAAACTAGTTAACAATGAATACTCTCACTAAGAAGCACTCACCGTGTTTACAAGACTCAGAGGAACAGCTTATGTAGCACAACTTAGACACAAAGAAACTGTATTACACAATCAGACTTGCATGCATGAAAAACACACTTGCACGTTCACTCTTGGCTTCAGCACTTAGCTTTTTGGCATACTTGTTTTTCTGACCTTAGAAGCTTCCTTTTATACTCACTCAGAGGATCTAAGAGAAATTCATTCATTGGACGAAATGAAAAAGGAGAAGTCTAGTTTGAGAAGACAATATAACTTTTCTGCACTTTTCTGAAAAGCAGAGTTGTCTTCACATGTGCAGAACTTTTGTCTTTTCACTTTGTCTACTGTTGCATTGCCTTTAACTAATTAAGGAATGTCAACTTTGCGTCTTTCTTCCTTGTAAAGGCCTATTTTGATATAAGAAAAAGGTCTGTCACCCTTTTTCAAATATCCTTTTGTCTTCATGTTGCAGAACAGCGTGGGCAGGCTGAGCAGTTCTGTTTTCCACTTTGTCTTCGACTTTGTAAACTGATCTTGTAGCCAAAAACAATACATGATGACTTGGAAACGTATTCCATAAAGTGTTTAGCCTGTTCACAAAGAACAGGTTCTGTTCACAAAGAACAGAACACTTGAAAAGTGCCTAAGCTGCTCACCAGTGAAGAGCAGCGTAGACAGTTTATGTCCAGCCTGTTCAGCAGACAGAGCAGCTTGGACAAACTGTCTTAGTTGCAACACATGCAACATATAGAACAGCTTTAGACTGATATTGCAAATCATTTTCAGGTTTCAATAAGGCATATAACATGCCTTAATTTCAACTTTCAAATGCATCAACAGGTTTGATTATTAATCTCCCCCTCAGATGTAGAACAGGTTTGACTGAGGCCTTTTTGTGCCTAACAATCTCCCCCTATTTGCAATAACCAGACTAAGCTGATTTTGTCAAAAATCATTATATATTATTACAATACATTTGTTGAAGTAGAATTGCAACATCAACATAAAGTAAAAGATCAGTTTATATATACACTGATTTTTGATTACATTAGAACAACACATGTTCTTACAAAAGTACAACTAATGTACTGATCTATATTACAACTAATGTAAACTGAAATTACAACAAATGTAAATAAAGTACAACTGATGTACATTGGACTGTTTTAGTTGGGAGCAAATAATGGTAAGCCTGTCCAACTGATGGACAGCTTCCATTCTTCACCTACCCATATGGTAGATGGACTTCACTGGACTGCAGATGGCATTCCATGTTTGAATCTTCTTTCTAGTTCTTTCCTCGTTTCTTCCATTTCTTCAATTTCAACTCTGAGAAACATGAAGTTAGAATCTTGAAGCTCACCTCTGTTGTAAAATCCTTTCAGCTCATCCCAGTTGGCTGCTCTCCATAAGCTGCACTGTCTGAAGGAGGAGGCAATTCTGAAGGCTGCTAGCTGCTTAAGACCAACTTTATGTAGGTGTGAAGCTCTTTGAAAACATTTCTTTTGAGACAGGGGATCTACAAAAATGCCCCTAACTCAGGCTCTTCAATTACTTTGCCATCTTCAAATTCTGCTCCTTCAGGCAGACTGTGATCAACTCCTTTAATTTCCACAGCATAATCTCCTTGTTCAATCATTATAAGGAGTTCTTCCAGCTCTGTGTCCTTCTTAGTTCTCCTGGCCTTTATTTTAGGATGTGTCACAAAGACACCTTCACTTACTTCTTTAGATATCAGGCCAAGGTCCTTTACTCTTTCCATCAATCTCTTGACATATGCCCTGATTTCCTTAGCCGTTTCTGACCTTGATTCACTCAGGGCAACTGCCAGCTCAATCCATTCCATGTACCCCATCTGGGCTACATCAGTGTGGTCATAAGTTTCCAATTCTGGGCCTGTTGCACCCATCCTTGTTATTTTTAGCTTCCACTGACTGCCTTTCCTTGATACAGGAACAGCTTTGACAATTGCTTCCTTGGCTAGCCTTCTTTCAGCAACATCATGAAACTTTTTCTTTGCCAAATTGTCAAAGTGGTATTGAGCTCTTGCATGAGGCACTGTAGATTTAGTCACAGAGACCTGAGTAACTTTTTCTACTTCCTTTTCCTTCTCCCCTGCAGATTTCCTAGCAGCTTCCATTATTTTCTTTTGCACCTCCAGGGTAGACATTTTAATTTTCTTTGCTTCTTGCAGGGCAAAAAATTTGGCAGTTTTAGCAGATTCTTCTTCTTTTCTCATTTCCTCCAGGGCTTGAAGCTGTTCTGCTCTAAACTCAAAGTACTTGTGCATAGGAAGACCCATCTCTTTAGCCCTGGCCTTGTGAAATTGAATTTCTGCTTGTTTCTGGTGCATGGGATCAACATCTGCTTTTTCTTTTCCTTTGGCTGCTGCTGTAGTGATAGCAGCCTCAGGAATTTCCTCTTCTTCTTCTTCTTCTTCTGTTAAAATAAGATGCCTTCTTTTACTGCTGGGCCTATCCTCAGAGATGAATTCCTCCCCCTTAGACTGAGCAGGGTTTGGAGAGACAGCCTGAGTAGGCAGAGCAGCTTGAGAGGAACCTTCAGCTGTACCTGTTTCAAAAATTGCTGGCTGACCAGTTTGGGTTGCAGACACTGGTATCTCCTTAGGAGAAGAAGTTTTCTCCCCCTTAGACTTAGTCTTCGAGGCAGATGACTTCTCCCCCTTTGAAGGAGATGAAGCAGCGACTTCAACACCTGGTCTGCCTGAAGACACAAAGTTAGCAGGCTTGCCAGTAGGTTTAGCAGAAGGTTTAGGACCAACAAGGCTAGTCACTAAGAAATCCAAGTTATCCTTCACTTCTGTAAGCTGGGAAAGACAGGTTTTAAGAGAAGAGGAGTGAGAATCAGCAAGGGAGGTTAGCTTTACAATATTGTCCCTATCAGATGCTGTGAACAACAGAGTTTGCAGCTGTGCAAGATGAAGTTCTAGAGAATCTTGCACATCTGCAAGGTCTGATGACACAGAATTTGAAAGGGAGCCAATGAGATTTTGTAAGCTAGCCAGAGTGGCAGGAAGAGTAGAATTGCAAGAAGTAATAAGAGATGACAGCTGTTGAGAAATGGCTGTCATTGAGGACACAGAGTCCTGTTGCATGGAAAGAATAGAGGAGAGGGATGTGGACACTTGTTGCAGCTGAGCAGTGAGTGCTAACAGCTGTGGAGAATGATCAGGTTGTGAAGTGGTAGGGAAAGAGGCCTTGAACGAATCAAAGAATCCCTGAAGCTGTGCAGACACAGAGTCTGATATGATAGAGGGGAGAGAAGACATAGAGGATTCTAAAGAACTAACTTTGTTGGTCAGCAATGAAAGCTGATCCTTCAAAGGCAGGTCTTTAGGAGATGGAGGGGTATGGGTAGATTATTTTGAGTGGGTAGATGGAGAAGATGATGATGAGGCTGGTGTTTGAGGATGAGATGGAGAGGGAAGAGAAACTTTCGAAAGAAGCTCCATAGCCTGGGCAAAAGTTAGATGGCCCAGGGTGGAGGGGTCAAATTGCCCTTCAGCAGCGGCTGTAGCTGCATCACCAGGAGAGGGGGTGGAGGTTGAGGGCCTTTTAGACGCTGCTTGTGCTGCAACATCCTCATGAAGACCAGTGGAGGTTCCCTCTGCAGTGCCTTGGTTTAAAGGCACCTCATCATTGGGAGATGGGATATGCATTTCAACATCAGCAGTGGTGAAACCTGCTGATGGAATTTGCATGGAGGGAGCAGCCTCACCAGAGGGATGGTGTGATCCCTGAGGTTCATCAGCTGTGGATGTTGGTCCCTCAGCAGCTGTTTGGTGTAGAACAGCTGAATCATGGGGAGCAGAAGATTGAGGCTGAGCTGCTGATGGTCTATACCAGCAGCGTGGGCACCTCGTGCAGACTCAGGGTGTGAGAAGATATGAGTGGGGGACAGTGTGGACACAGTATGGAGTGGAGAGGACTCCTGTCTTTCAATATCCTCAGCCTGTTGGGAGGCTTGGATAGTTGATGTGGGTATCTCCGTTTGTACAACTGGTTCCTGTTGGGAGGAACCAGAGGGTCTAGGCTGACTCTGGGTAGACTCAGATTGGAGTGAAGCAGGCTCCAAATGAGCTGAACCTTCTCCCAAAATAGGAGAGGCAGCAGGGATTGCTTCTTTTTCAACTGAACCCTGTTGAGAGGGAACAGAGGATGTGGTTGGGTTAGCTGATTTCTTTTTGGAGATGGATTTTCTGTGATAGAGGATGGATGGAGTGGGTGATTGTGGAGAGGAGAGAGGATCTGTTTGGACAGGGTGTGAGACTGGGTCAGGAACAGTGGGGCTGGCCTGTTCCATGCTCTCTTGTGCCACAGAGGCACCAGCCACTAAGGCTTCAGGCTCAACAAATGAACCAGGGTGAGGAGTCTGCTCCTCCTCAGCCACGGAGGCTAAAGGAGCAGACTTAGTCTGAGCTGATTTGGCCTTCTTTTTCACAGGCCCAGCTTCAGCAGTTGCCAGGGTCCGCTTGACAAGTTTGGACCTGGCTTTGGATTTTCTGGCGGAAGCAGCAGTTCTGGATCCACCCTCACAGCAGAGGGTCCTTCCACCAAACCTAACAACCTCCTCATTGGTGTGGATAGAGGAGGCTCATTTTGAAGTACAGGAGTATGGAAAATTCTATTCCCTATGACAGGGAATGCAGCAGACTTAAGTAAGGGCTGAGAGTTGTATAGTTGCTCACCACAAACATGGCTGAAAATTAGACTTAGAAACCTGAGATAACGGACAGCAGCTGGTCTTGGCTCTTGTTGCACCAGGTTCCTCAAGTTCACAAAGATCCACTTAGCCATATCAAGGGTAGTCCCATCCACTAGCTGTAGGACTATTGGAACTTCATCTCTACTCAGTTGATCAAATGATCCAACTTTGCTGCTGAAGCTCATCATCACCGAAGCAAACAGAAAGCTGTAGGTAGGAGACAAATCCTTCCTGTACAATGTTGCTCCAATTTTGGGTTCTGCTACACCACAGAAGCGTAGCAGATTTCCCATTTGCTCGTTCTCAGGCTGGGGTAGATCATATGACTCAGCAACAGGCAGATGAAGAACCTCCCTCAGAAGATCAGCAGTTATCTCAATGGTTTGAGTCCCATTAAGAATAGTCCCCTTGATGACTGTGGTATTGGGGTTGTAAGAACAGTTGTACCAGAACTCATACACCATCTCCTTGTACAGGACACCAGGAGTTGCAGTCATAGCATAGTTCAACGGATGAACTTGTAGAAACTCCACCATTTGATCGTAACCTTTCCCCACATAGTTTTTGGGGATCAGTAAGGTTTGCAACGTAGTTTGTGGGTTTGATGGTCAGCATTGTGGTGACTGATGAGTGTTTGACAACATCATCACCAACGAATACTGGAAGAAAGGGATTAGGTCTGTGAGCCATTTGGAGAGTTTTGAGGTTTTGAAGAAGCAAAAGACACTTAGTCGATTTTTAGGGTTCTTGAGGATTTATGGAAATGATGAAGAAAATGAAACAGTGGTTTGGTATTTATAGGATTTGAAAGTGAGTGTGTATGAGAGAGAAGATTTTGGGCGGTTTGATTTGAAAAAGTCGTTAACGGAAAACGGAACGGTTGTCCATGTCAGACCGTTTGTCAGACCACTTGATTTCTTTTTAATCACTTACACACGTAATCCACATTATCCGCAGTAATTAAGTTAAATAAAACATTAATTAAGTAACTTAATCTTGAAGAAAGGTAATTAGAATTTTTGGTCTAAGCTGTTGGTCAACCCTGTGATGACCAAAGTCATCACAAGCTGTTCAATCTTCAAGCTGTTCATTTTTCAAGCTGTTCCTCCAGCCTGCTCTCCTTTGTAAGAGCAGGTTATGTTCAATAGGTGAACAGGTTACAAGAGAAAAACTTGTAAGACAGTGTGAAGAAATGAACAGGTTGAGGATTGAACCATCAGAGCAGGCTGGATGAATAAACTGATTTTGTTCAGCCTGTTGTATGTTCAAGCTGTTCAAGTTTTTCAGACAAATGACTATGTACAGAACATGTATAACCTGTTCTGAGAAACTTGAGCAGTGTGAAACATACAGCTTTTTAGACCTTTGAGAAACACTTAGTCACTCTTGTTTAACATGCCCAGCTTACTGACAAGGTAATTAAACCTTGTTTCATCCAGAGGTTTGGTGAAAATGTCTGCAAGCTGTTCATTTGTGGAAATAAAACTTACCTCCACATTACCTTTCTGAATGTGATCCCTGATGAAGTGATGTCTGACTTCAATATGCTTTGTTCTTGAATGAAATACTGGATTGTTGGAGATGGCTATGGCACTTGTATTATCACACAAAATAGGAGTTTTCCTATACACAAGGCCATAATCTTCAAGCTGATGCTGCATCCACAGAATCTGCCCACAGCAGCTTCCAGCAGCAATGTACTCAGCTTCAGCAGTAGAAGTGGATACTGAGTTCTGCTTCTTGCTACTCCAACTGATCAACTTTCCACCAAGGAGTTGACATCCTCCTGTTGTGCTTTTCCAGTCTAGCCTGCAGCCTGCAAAATCAGAATCTGAATAACCTGTTAGTTCAAGGCTTGAGTCTTTGGGATACCAAAGACCCAAACCTAGTGTACCCTTTAGGTATCTGAAGATTCTTTTAACAGCAGCTAGATGAGATTCCTTTGGATCAGCTTGGAACCTAGCACACAAACAGGTTGCAAATATAATATCAGGTCTACTAGCAGTTAAATATAGCAAGCTCCCAATCATGCCTCTGTAAGCTGTTACTGAAACAGCTTTACCACTGGCATCAGCATCTAATTTTACATTAGTTGCCATTGGGGTTTTTATTGGAGAACTTTGATCAAATTTGAACTTTTTCAATAGATCTAAAGTGTACTTTCTTTGATTTATAAAAATTCCAGTTGAGGTTTGTTTAACCTGTAATCCTAAAAAGAAAGTAAGTTCCCCCATCATACTCATTTCATACTTGGATTTCATGAGTAATGAAAAATTCTTGCATAGCTGCTCATTAGTAGAACTAAATATTATATCATCCACATAAATTTGAACAAGCATAATGTCAGATTTCACTTTCTTTATGAACAGTGTAGTATCCACTTTACCTCTGGAATACCCATTGCTCATAAGGAACTCAGTAAGAGTGTCATACCAGGCTCTAGGGGCTTGTTTGAGACCATAGAGAGCTTTGTCCAACTTATAGACAAAACCTGGGTGTTGTTCATTTTCAAAACCTGGAGGCTGCTTGACGTATACTTCTTCTTGCAGCTTCCCATTCAAAAATGCACTCTTCACATCCATTTGAAATACCTTTATGCTCTTATGAGCAGCGTAGGCTAGATACAAACGAATTGCTTCTAGCCTGGCCACAGGAGCAAATGTTTCATCATAGTCAATGCCTTCCTCCTGTCTGTAGCCCTGAGCAACCAGTCTTGCCTTATTTCTAATGACATGACCTTGCGCGTCCATCTTGTTCCTGAAAACCCCTTTTGTGCCAATTATAGTTTTACCTTTAGGAGCAGGGACCAACTTCCATACTTTGTTTCTCTCAAACTGATTGAGTTCTTCTTGCATGGCAGTGATCCAATTGGCATCTTTTAATGCTTCATCAACCCTCTTTGGCTCCATCAGTGAAACAAAACTAGAGAACATACAGAAGTTCCCTAAGCTGTCCCACCGTGTTTGTATCCCTTTGTTGATGTCACCAATTATTTGATCATTGGGGTGACACCTGATCCACTTAGGATCATTTTTCAATGATGATTTACCTGAGTTGTTAACATCTTCAGCAGGTCCTGTTGAACAGCTCTCAAGATTTTCAGACACACTGTTGTCTTGAGCCTGTTCACTTGTTGAACATGTCTGACCACTGTTGAACATATCAGCAGACGAACTGGGAAAATCAGCATTGATAGGTTCTGGACATGCAGTTGTAATTAAGTCAGTACATTTATTCACACAGGATGTATTGACATAATCATCATCATGTCCATCGTGATTAACAGGTTCCACACTGGGTGTAGTGGAAGCTTTTGAGTCCTCTTCATTGATGGAATGCATCAGATCATCAAAGTTAAGTTAACCTGAAACTGATTCAGGAACAGCTTTGGTGGAGGCATTCTTGGACTCTTCAAAGGTGACATTGATAGATTCATCTATCACCTTTCTTTTGTTGTTGTATACTCTGTAGGCTTTGGAGATAGCAGAGTAGCCAACAAACACACCTTCATCAGCTTTAGGTTCAAACTTTGACAGCTGGTCCCTTTGATTCAGAATGAAACAGGGACATCCAAACACATGGAAATAACTGACATTTGGCTTTCTCCCTTTGAGCAGCTCATAGGGAGTCTTGTTGAACCTTTTCACCACTAAGGATCTGTTTTGGGTGAAGCAGGCAGTGTTAACAGCTTCAGCCCAAAATGATGAAGGTAAACCTGATGCACACAGCATGGTTCTGGCAGCTTCAATGAGAGTTCGGTTTCTTCTTTCAGCAACTCCATTTTGTTGAGGAGTTCTTACTGCTGAAAAGTTTTGAGATATACCTTTCTCTTCACAGAAGTCTTCAAGAGTACTGTTTCTGAATTCAGTACCATGATCACTTCTAAGCTGCTTTACTTGGGCAGAGTTCAGCATTTCCATCTTTTTGACAAATCCAATAATCTCTCTAGCAGCCTCTCCTTTGCTCTTCAGAAAGATCACCCATGTGTACCTGGAGAACTCATCAACCATTACAAGAGTGTATCTTCTTCCTCCTAGACTTGGGACATTAACAGGTCCAAACAAGTCCATATGGATCAAGAAGAGTGGAGTATCAATAGAGAAATTGTGTTTGGATTTAAAAGATGTTTTTCTCTGCTTGCCTTTCTCACAAGCTGTGCATAATCTATCTTTGGCAAAAGTCATAGAAGGCAAACCTGTCACCAACTCTTTCTTACAGAGTTTGTTGATGTTCTTGAAGTTCAGATGTGACAGTCTTCTGTGCCATAACCAGTTTAGATCAGCATTTGTTCTTGTGAGAAAACAGGTTTCAGTTGTGGGGTCAGCAGAATGCATATCCACAACATATACACCTTTCTTTCGTTGAGCACACAGCACAACTTTGCCTTGGGAATCCAATATGTAACCCAGGTGCTCATCAAAGTTAACCTTGTAGCCAGCATCACACAGTTGGCTTATGCTAACAAGGTTATGTTTTAGCCCAACCACATAGGCTACCCTTTTGAACACTGCAGCACCAGCTTTAAGAGTTCCATATCCCTCAGTGGATCCCTGCACATTGTCACCAAAGGTGACTTTTGGCCCTTTTTCAGGCCTGAGTTCACTCAGCAATTCTTTACAACCTGTCATGTGCCCTGAGCAGCCACTGTCCAAGTACCAAACCTGGGAAGGTTGTTTTTCCTGCAGAGTGATAAGAGAATTATTAGTCATTTTTAGGGGAACTCATCACAGAGATGAGTTCTCCTACTTCATCAACATTTGTTGATGGATTTGGAATGTCCACACTAAGGTGCTGTTTGATTGCATAAGAGGTTAATTGTCTGATGTCTGATTCCACTTCTGATTGATGAGAGGTGGTCCTGATAAGATACTAAGATCTGATAAGAGAATTCAATAAGTCTGTTTGTTTTATAAATTATCTGATCCTGTTATTTTTATTAATTTTACATATTAATTCCCAAAACCAAATAGATATCATTGATTAAAGTCAAATATCAAGTAAGAATAATATCATTGAATCAAAGTGATCTATGTAAACATTTAATATCATTCAAATAACATTAACAAGATTTAAGTAAGAAACCAATTCAAGTTTATAAGTTATAATCAAGTAACATAAATGCATTCAATAAACATATAACCAACATGCTTTCAAGAATCAAATAACAATTAAAGTTTATAAGTTATAATCAAGTTTATAAGGTTATTTTTATTAACTTCCAAATAACTTAAGTTTATAAGTTATATAGATATGTTATTGAAAAATAATAAATTTTATCAAAAAGTGTTGGAATATTTCTCGTTATAATAAATATGGTAAGAGGTAGGGTAGGGGTGAGGTAGGTTGAGGGTGGGGTAAATAGGGTAGGGTAATGGTGTAGGGGTAGGGTGGGTAGGTTGAGGGGTAAGGTGGGTGGGGATGGGTAGATTTGAGGGATACGGTAGGGGTGAGGTGGGTAGGTTTGAGGGGTAGGGGTAGGAAGAGATAGGGGTAGGGTGGGGTGGGATAAGGAGGGGTGAGGTGGGGTGGGTAGGTTTGATGGGTTAGTGTAGTGGTGGGGTAGAGCGGGATAGGGTAAGTATGGGAGTGGGGTGGGTAGGGTTAAGGGTGGAGATGGGGACAGGGTGGTATAAGTAAGTTAAGGGTATTAGGGTAGGGTGAGATTAGGTGGTTGAGGGTAGGGTATGCTTAGAGTGGGGTGGGGTAGGATAGGGTAGGGGTAGGGTAGGGGAAGGGGTAGGGTGAGTGAGGTAAGGTATGGGGTAAAGGTAAGGGTGGGGTGGGGTGGGGTAGGGTAGGGTAGGGGTAGGGGTAGGGAGTTTAGGATAGGGTAGGGTAGGGGTAGGGTGGGTGAGGTAATGTATGGGGTAAAGGTATGGGTGGGGTGGGGTTTCAGCAAGGAGAAGAGAGAGTTTTGTTTTTCTTTAGAGGGTTTTGATAAGAGGTGATGAGAGGAAAAAAAAATCTTATCATGGTAAGACAAAATAAGAGGATTTTGTCTCTTATGTATTATGCAAATCAAACGCACTTATCGGGTTTTCCTCTTACCGAATAAGAGGTTAGCTCCGATAAGAGGTTGATAAGTGCTATCAAACAGGGCCTAATATTCCCTATCTGAATGGTATCAGCTTGTATACCATCCTCCGTGACTGTGACATTTCCACCACTGCTTGTGACAGCTGTGAGGGAAACAGCAGAGTCAACAGGCCTCATGTCCTCAGATTCAGGACAGTCCTTGGCCAGATGTGTCTTCTTCCCACATTTGTAACATTTTCTCTTTTTAGTATTTTTGGAAGAAGATCCTTCAGAAACACATTCTGAGCTGTTTTTGTTGATTCTTTCAGCAGGTTTAGCCTTCTTTGTTGAATCAACAGCTTGTATGGAGAGTTCAATAGCCACAGCTTTGACTGTCTCTTCTTTCCTCTTTTTGGGAGGACAGATGTCAAAGACAGGAAGCTTGATTGGCTTTTGAGCTTCCACAGGTTTGGGAAACTTATTCCCATTTGTCTCAGTTTGAGCAATGGTTTTGCCTTTGCCCCTACTGGATTGTGATTTATGCTGCCTATCAGCATACTCACTGTGTTTGGTTTTGAAAAACTTATTTTCATTTAAAACCAATTTACCACTATGATTTGAAAACTTATTTGAAATCACAGTAGTTTTGTTTTCAACATGAGACTTACCCTTGTTGAAAACAGGCTGCTTACTTTTTGAAAACTTATTTTCAAAGTGTTTAGCATCAAAAGGATTAACATGCTTTTTACCAACAGCTTTGGACTCAGAACCTGTTTTGTCAACAGGTTTAGCATCCACAGCTTCAGTTTGAACATGTTTTCCTTTCTTTTGCTTGTGTGAGCTAGCAAAGCACTTAGCAGGCTGTTTTGGAGAACAAACTCCAACATCAGCTTTTGAGCTGAGTTCACACAAGCTGTCAGTATTTTGAGGCCTGACAAACCTGTTTGTTGAGATTAGTTTACCATTCACATTTTGAATGAATGTATTTGGAAGTTCACCAAGAGTGGATAAATCTTCTTTCAAATTACTTATCTCAACAATTGAAGCTGCTGTGTCAGATCCCCTCCAAGATAGGCTTGGATTTGTGCAGGAATCTGTTGACTTATACAATGGCTGACTTTTTGTGCAGATTGGCACCAAGAGTCAACTATCTTTTGAAGCTTGGCATGCTTTATATCTGTTTCTCTCTTTTCTTCCAGTAAAATGGAGTTGACGTGTTTTAATTCATCAAGCTCAGTTTCCAACTTATGGAAACTGTCCAGTTTACTGGATTTAGTTTTAAGATCAGCTTTAAGCTTAGAGATTTCAGATAATAAAGCATAATGCTTCTCAACAGCAGCTTTGAGATCAACAAGCATATATTCAAACATTTTAACTTTTTCTTCAGAACTGTAAGCCACAAAATTTTGTACCTTATACATCATTGTAGGATTCCAGTTCTCTAAGCTGCTGAAGACTTCAGCTTCAGCCATATCCTGTTTGAAACTGCTTGTTGATGGGACATCAATGTTGGCCATCAGACATTGATTATCTTCTTCATCAGATGATGAATCAGATTCCTCCCAGTCACATGTCTCTGCCATGAGTCCCTTTTGGAGATTGGAAGACACAGAGTTTTCCAATTTCCTCAGCTTAGCCATGGCCATAAGGTACTTAACCCTATAGCCATCATCCTTGTTAGTCTTGTTGGGTTTGGATGACTGACCAACAGCTTTTGACACACAGTCAGCAGCTATGTGACCAGTTTTGCCACACTTGAAGCACTCAGCTTTGGATTTGTCAAATGCCTTTTTTGCCAAGGCAACTTTGAACCATCCTGTGCAAAGCATATTTCTTCTTTTCTTTTCATATTGCTTGTCTTTCTGTTTCGAATTTCCTTTCTTTTCTTCCATTCGCTTTTCTTTCTTTTCTTCTATTTCTTTTTCTAGTTTTCTTTTCTCGTTCTTTTCCTGTCTTAAATTTCTTCGCCAAACCACCAAGGAGTAATATGCTTTTCTTCTTCTTTGTCTGTTCGGTTTCTGTTCTTATTTTTTCTTTCTTGTTCTTTCTTTTCTGTGTCTGTTCGGTTCTTTTCGTCCAAGAAGTTGCTAGTGCTGTTTCTGTCTGTTCTGTCTTCAAAAAAAAAATGAACCTTGTTCCTCATTGTTGAAAAAAAACCTTTTGACAGCATGCTATCATTTGCGCATCATCTTGTTCACAAGATCTACAGGCATCTTCTTCGTCTGGACACCGCGGTCCCCTCCGTTTCATCAGCCGGTTGATCAGTATTGAATGAACACATCACGCACCTGATTTAACAGGCTGTCTCACACTAGCCACAAAGGCTGCACCTCTTGCTGTACATTGCCGAAGCATTGTCTCTTTTCTTTTGTTGCCTGACTGTTCTCATTCAGTAAGGATCCATACAGATTGACCCAGTCCAGACGGTCTGATAGTACCTGAGTTCCTTAGGATTGTTTGAGAAGGTATTCGCAACTCTACTTCAGGGTAAATGTCCAAAATTTAATGTCAATTCACTCAGGCAAAAGGGTAAGACTGTCCTTGGTGATGCCCAACGGCTTTGAGATCATTTCAACGAAGCAGTGAACCTGGTGTAGGTTTCAGTTGAGAGTCTCCTTTGGTTTGGGGCAAAGAAAAGGTTCATACCTGTCTAACAAGATTGTTGATCCTGTTGTCCAGTGTGATTGTGGGTCAATTCAATAGACTGGACACAGAGTAATCCCACCATCTCCGTGGCGGTCTTGCGATTTTCTCCTCCACCTGCGTAAAACATCATCAGGGAGAGAAATGACCAGGTTGTTTCTGGCCTTTGCATCCAGAGCCCCAGCTCGTGTCGTCAATCAATCAGAGACCGATTGAGCGTTAGCTTTCTCAAAGTCCTGAGTTTCACGGTGGGCAGCTCCTTCAACGCGGCTGGAGTTATAGTAGTAACAGAGGGGGGTTATGGCTATAGGGGAGAGGAGCCCTCCGTCACTATCTGCGTGCAGTTGTAACATCCAATTCCTCTAATAGAGCATATTCTCACTTCCACCAGAGAGAGTTATTGATGATTAAATTTTGGAGGCTTGCCCATGAGAGCCAGTGTCTAGTAAGAAGACTTTGTCAGGCACTGTTGTCCATGGAAACTTGGAGAATGAGAGATCAGAAGGACACACACTCTAATCTGCTCTGATACCATTGTATGTCCCGAGAGGTTCCCAAAGTATATAGTTATAAGCGGTAGAAAAAAGGGGGGGGTGCATACATCAATTTCAAAAACTACACACTCTTTTCTCAATGTTTGTATTTATTCTACCACAATGTTTTAATGTACAGACACTCGTTTAAATGCTTAATATATTCAAGGCTTATATTCCATATCAACAGTATGGCCTTACTAGTCGAAGACAGACTCGACTAGTATACCAATGGAACTGAACACTCATCGTAATGAAGCGACTCACTTGTTTGTTACAAGACTTAGAGGAACAGCTTTAGGTAAAGACGCTTAGACACATCGAATGCGGGTTTATCCAGAAGACTTGCATGCAATGAAGATCACACTTGGCACGTCACTCTTGGTTGAAGCACTTATCTGTTACTTCTTCACCTAGTATTTCTGACCTTAGAAGCTTCCTTTTATACTCACTTAGAGAATCTAGAGAAACATCTTCTTGGACAGAATGAAAGAAAAAGTCTTGTTGAAAAGACAACATAACCTTTTCTGCACTTTTTCTGAAAAGCAGACTTTGTCTTCACATGTGCAGAACTTTTGTCTTTTTTACTTTGTCTACTGTTGCATTGCCTTTAACTTAATTTAGGAATTGTCAACTTTGCGTCTTCTTCCCTTGTAAAAGGCCTATTTTGATATAATAAAAGGTCTGTCAACCCCTTTTTTCAAATATCCTTTTGTCTTCATGTTACAGAAACAGCTTGGGCAGGCTGAGCGGTTCTGCTTTCCACTTTGTCTTCGACTTGTAAACTGATCTTGTGGTCAAAAACAATACATGATGACTTGGAAACAAATTCCATAAAGTGTTTAGCCTGTTCACAAAGAACAGGTTCTGTTCACAAAGAACAGAACACTTTAAAAAAATGCCCAAGCTGCTCAACAGTGTAGAGCAGCGTAGACAGTTTATGTCCAGCCTGTTCAGCAGACAGAGCAGCTTGGACAAACTGTCTTAGTTGCAACACATGCAACATATAGAACAGCTTTAGACTGATATTGCAAATCATTTTCAGGTTTCAATAAGGCATATAACAGGCCTTAAATTCAACCTTCAAATGCATCAACAGGTTTGATTATAAAATCTCCCCCTCAGATGTAGAACAGGTTTGACTGAGGCCTTTTTGTGCCTAACAGTAAGCCTGTGTGTGGTAACCTAGCGGAATCATAATGGTAAGCCTGTGTGTGGTAACCATTATTGCCTGTAAAACGATAAGCCTATGGTTTGTGGTAATCGTATGGCATCACTGTAAACTGCATAACGATAAGCCTGTGGTCTGTGGTAATCAAGCAGTACATTGTAAACCCATTGTACGGTAAGCTTGTGTGTGGTAACCGCAATGTGGTAGCTTGTTAGCCATTAGTTGGCCTCCTGAGATTGTTAGTTAAATTCATGGCATTGCATGACATCATTCATATATCGCATGGTACTTTAATATAGAAACTCACTAAACAACTTTGTTGTTTACCCGTTAGTTGATATTTCTTTTCAGGAACTGTTAAGGGCAAAGGCCCGGCTGGCCCAAACTGTTAAACATTGATTGGAGCACGGATAGGAGCTCCATATTTTGTTGGTGATTGGGGTGGGAGTAGCAGACTTCCATTTTGGACTTACGCGAATTAGTTAATGATTATTAATTCGTTTGTAATCAAATTGATGATTTAACATTATGACCCCAATTACATTACTCCGTGATTTCCGACACTCTGTTGTGTTATATGCAAAGTGTTTGGAATCACGTTGATGATTATTAAAGTATTTTAAGTTTTAATTTGACCGTATTTCCGCAAGTACTCTGTATAAATTAATGTATAATGGTATCGAAATACTCGTATTAGTTGTATGGGTGTTTCAAGACATCCATGACAAAGAAATGATAAAACGTAAGGTAGCCAAAGTCTCCCAAGAAGTCCAAAGTCAACAAGAACCAATTCAAGCTGGTATAAGTAATGTTCAAGCTGGTGTGAGTGATTCTGCTCCTTCTGTTCAAGTTGTTGCTTCTAATCCTCAATCAGATACAATTTCACAGGCAAAGCTTGATAAGGTAAAAAGGATACTGTTTGAGCATCAACTACAAAAAGTGATGGATATTGAGAAGTCCTTAGACCAGCATGACTTCACAAAACCTCTTATTACTTACTGGTATGCTAAGCCAATGGATAACATTGACTTAAGATATCATTTTGTAGTAAGAAGAGATTCTGGTCCTGAGGAAGAGTATAAGAGCTTAATGCATATAGTCCAAGGGATGACCAGAGATGAGCTTACAAGAATGCATCATGTTGGGTCTGTGACCCAAGTCAGATCCGCTCTTCCACAAGTCAAGCAAGCTATTAAAGCTCTGAAAAGCATTTTTGATCCTGAGTCAATAAGGAAAGATATAGAAGATGCCAAGGAGATGAAAATTGCACGAGTTGATCTGTTTGTCAAATCACAGACTTACAGAATCAAATTTGCAAATGGATCTGGTATGTACTTCAATTTTGAATTTTATGATCTTCCAAAGGCTTTGTTACTTCAGATGAGTTCAATGAGAATATATTGTGATAGAGAAGATCTGAAGAAAGAATTTTTGAAGGCAGTCAATCAGAAACTTGCACAGTTGTAAGTTTTTGAAAGCCTTGGTTTGTAAATAACAGTTTTACTTGGTTTTATTTCCTTATTTGTATAGAACTTAAAGTCTTATGTAAAGAATTTAAGTTAGGGGGAGATTGTTGGGAAATATTCTAAGTAGTTCAAGCTGTTAGTTAGATTTCTCAAACTGTTAGTAGATTTTCTGTGTAAGTACAAAGTTCATGCTGTTAGTTGAAGAAGTTCGAGCTACCAGTATAAAAGTTCAAGCTGCCAGAGTAAATTCATTCAAGCTGCTCTGTTCAAGCTGCTTAGTGATTCAAGCTGCTCAACAGTATCATAAACAGAAAGTGCTGATATTCAGGAAGAGATATTTACATGAAGATTCCAACATATCTACTATCAGAGAAGCCAGAGTCCTTCAAGGAAACAAATCAGAAAGCATTATAAATACATAGAATAGGTTTTTCTATTGTATTAAGTTTCTGAACGGTCAAGTTTGTAATTGCTTTTTGTTTAAGTTTTCATAAGCCTCTAAGGTTGTAAAACCCTAAGAACAATTTGTGTTCTTCGTCTAATCAAACAGATTAGAGATGATTGTAATCATTGAGTTCAGTAATGCAAACAATTTTATTTATTCAATTATATTTATTTGTTATTGATTCTGAAAGGTTTTTTTAAAACAGTTAAGTGTTATTCAGCAAACTTCTTAATTGGATTTTGATTCAATACAAGATTATTGGTTTATACTCTGATCAATTCAAATCAGTTAATCTTAGGTATTAACATTCTGATCCTGACATTCATGCAATAAATATGAGTAATAATTATTTGATTTAATTTTAATAAAAAAATTTTATTAAATAACAATAGTAAGCATTTTGTTATTTTTCGTTAAATATCTAAAAATAGTTAGTTCATCTGATTTTAATTAAATATCTACAACATTTGTCATATCTACACTATATATATTTATATATTTACTTTTAATTTTAATTTTAACTTATCTTCTTTTATATTTAAAAATTATGTCTCATTTGAATTTTTGTTTTTTTTTTTTTGTTTAATGTCATTACCGTTTCATAACCCTTGGTTATCTATAATTAATTGTTATTTCATTATTTATCCATTAGTTACAAAGAAGATGAATGATCATCAAAAGTTTTAAATAATATGGGATGCAAATAATCCATTTGTCAACGTAAAACATTTTCCTCCTAGAATTTCACCGGTTAGTTTTCTTCTTGATTTATTTTTCAAATATCAAGTTTGTTTTTCATCTTTAACACATGTATGTTTATTCTATTTTGTGTAATTGATTATTACTGTTTTATTTTGTGATATTTTATATTTGACAGTGATATTGATGGACATTATAGAATTGACCATCCATGCAAAGAAGTTCTTGACAAATAGATTTTCTAGAAAAATTTGGTGTGTTCTTCAATCCATACATTGATAATTCTTTTTAAATTTAATGATATATTTATTTAAATTATTTTGAATTATATGTTTGTATTAATAAATTGTTTGTGTTGATGTAGGTGTTTGATGTGTTCAATATTGATATGTCATATATCCTAAAGGTTCGTTGCTAAAAAAATATATATGTCAACGTTATATTCACCAACATAAATAGTTCGTTGTCATCCAATTCTTTCAACTATATAGTTTTAAACTATAATAATTTTTTTTTAAATGTATCAACAACTAAATTTTTGTTTCTCTATACTTGAATTCTTCTATGAATATCTTCTTGATTATTTTTATAAACAATAAAAATTTTACAATATTTATTTATAATGATTTATTTTTTATTTCAATTCATCTTTGAAGACTTTTCAATAAATATTGATCTAGAAACGTTATTGAATAACATACGGTTTAATAAAAAGTGTAATGTATTTTAATATAACCATCGTTGCACAATTTGATATTGAGAATACTAATATTAAATTTAATTTAATGAGAATATTTGCATCTATGTTTATACATTTTCTAGGTCTTTTATACTCCCTTAATATTAACAATGCACTATATATTTTACTTTAAGTTTTTATGTTTATTGAATTAATAATTTAATCTTTTTTTAATTGGTATATTCCATTTAAATTAGTATTTCATTTTTTATTTGGTTGTGATTTCATTATGGGATACAACACATTCATGCAATATTTTTGAATTTAAAAAAGTTCAAATAACAAAGTTCATAATAATAATTATTTTATTTAAATATCATTAATCATTTCATAAAATAGTTTGCTAATTATAAGGTTATAAAAAATTTATTCATTTTTATTATATAAATAAAATGCTTAATCGTTAATAACGAACCATTAGTCATATTGTATTAACTAATTCACTTGACTTCTTTGAATTCTAAATATAATGTAATAAACTATTATATTGAGTTTTTATAAATAACTAAATAATATAATATAATATAATATAATATAGTTCTTCAGTTTTATTAAAACAAATATTTAAAGCGTATTATTTCTGTCTTTTATAAATAAAGAATATAATATAATAGAGTTCTTGAAGTTATTTTATAAATAAATATTTAGAGTATACTATTTTTGTATATGAAACTCATTTTGTTGGAATCTAACAAAAGTCATGTCACTTATAAATAGTGACTATTAGCATAAATAATTAAATACATATTTTTATTAAGAAAAATTTATATACTTGATTTATTTGAGTTCTAGATATAAATAAATAGATAACTAATATTTACAGTTTATTATTTATGTATATGAAAATCATTTTGAGTTCTTTTATAAATAAATAATATAATATAAAGTAAATTACATAAATGGTCCCTGTGGTTTGCCCAAAATTATGGAACCGGTCCCTTAACTTTCAAAATTGCATAAACGGTCCCTCAAAACACTGTTTGTTTGCAAAAATGGTCCCTCATCCGTTAGTCATCCGTTAATTTTTTCAAAATGACAAATTTGCCCTTTCAGTTATGGTCCCTCAACTATTTACTTAATTTCAATTTTGGTCCTTCTAACCAATTTTTATTTTTGGATTTAAATTTAAGTAGTTATTTTAATAAAATATGATTTAGTTAACTAATATAAATTTATAAATACAAAAAAAATGTAATTTAATTATTATTTGTATATTTATTAAATTTTTTGCTTTATGTGTTCCTAGTATATATATTCATATTTTAATATTAACATTATTTGTTCTTTTACGAAATTAACGTATTTAATTTGTTTTAAGAAAACTAAAATTTGTTATTAATTTTGATTTTTTTTTGTTTTGGTTATAAAATTTTATTATACCTTTTTACTTATTTATTAACTAATTAAAATTACGAGTCATTTAAATTAATATATAAGAACAATATTAATTATTATGAGAAATTATTAAAATAGTTAGTTATAAAAAACACACACATATACATCTATAGATTTAGATTCAAGTGAGTGTCACCTGTTACGCAGCGCACCAGAATGTACCACTCTTAAAAATACATTTTTTGAAAAGATTTCACGTTTACAAAGACATATACATTTCACATTATAAATTTATATAAATTTTACAAACATATATAAATTTCACATGGTTAATGTTGTCGCGACCGAGGGTGAGGAGTGGTGTACTGGTGTAGTTGGCAGGATCAAGCCGAGGTGGAGGGCAACCCCGCCCATTAGGGTTGGTATTACCTTTCCTCTGATGGAATAGATTTGGACAGATAAAATTTCTTGTAAAATAATCTATCTATATCTATTAATAAAGTAAAATTATTTTGCCACGTGTCATTCTTTCGTGGCATATCAATTTCATTTTCCCGCCTATTTTATTACCATAATTTCTAATCTAATGTTTAGGAAAGTAAATTAATAATTCTAATTATTTTTTATAAACTATTTATGCGTATATTATGTATTTTAATTTTATAGTTTATATCGTTCAGATAATTTATTTTGAGTTCTAATAATATCATTTAATTATTAAAAATTTATAATTGTAATATACTAATTTAATTATATATTTATTTTTTTTTTAAAAAAATATTATTAATGAATATATCCCATGTAATATATGGGCAAATAACTAGTAATTTATATAATATAAAATATAAAGAAAAGATAGGGATATATAGTTTTAAACATATGAAACCCACGGTCCAATACTCTCATCACTTGAAAAAGGTCAAGAGATTTAAATGAAGGCCAACAAATGAAGATTATGATTTTTGACAAAATAAATACTATAATACATTTTGTAATGTAATGTGTTAATATCAAAATAAATTTAAATGTATTAAAATTTAAATTTTTAAATTTATAAAATGTATTTTTATAAATTTAAATCCAAAAATAAATTTATAAACTGAAGTAGTTATTTTAATCACATTACATTTTTTTTGTATTTATAAATTTATATTAGTTAACTAAATCTTATTTTATTAAAATAACTACTTAAATTTAAATCCAAAAATAAAAATTGGTTAGAAGGACCAAAAATGAAAATAATTAAATAGTTGAGGGACCATAACTGAAAGGGCAAATTTGTCATTTTGAAAAAATTAACGGATGACTAACGGATGAGGGACCATTTTTGCAAGCAAACAGTGTTTTGAGGGACCGTTTATGCCATTTTGAAAGTTGAGGGACCGATTCTGTAATTTTGAGCAAACCACAGGGACCATTTATGTAATTTACTCTATAATATAATAGAGTTCTTTGAGTTATTTTATAAATAAATATTTACAGTTTATTATTCATGTATATGAAAATCATTTTGTTAAAGTATAAAAAAAATCATGTGAATTTTAAATAGTGACCATTTACACACATACATAATTTTCTAATTTAATTGGAATAATTATATTTTAGATAATTTTTTTTACAATACATGAAATATTAAATATCATTAATGTTTTTTAATTTAAATATTAATTTGTGCATTATAAATAAAAATATACTCATAAATATCTATATCATGTCGTTTTGTAATAGTCATTATAAATATAAATATATAAAATTTTGTTCAAACAAAAGTTTGAATATTTTAGATCACTTTTTTATATAATTATGTATTACACGAAATAGTTATATCATGAATATCTTTTTTATGTACATATTTATCCATAATTAATTAGTAATTTACAATTAATTACTAATTATGTTTTTGGTTCGTCACTTCATTTGTGATGAAAATATGTTTTCATAAAATACAAGATATTATTGCACAAAACCTTCTTAATTTATTTTATGGAAGCCAACTCAATTCACCACTACATAATTACTATTATTGAAGTTATTAATGCACAACAATTTGATACGTTTCTAAGCACTTGATGAATACCGTATTCTAACTTGATTATTTAATAACTATTATTTAACTCATTAATGTCAATAATTTCTTACATTTTCTTTTATTTATATATACTAAAGATGTAATTTAAATACTCTATTTTATTTGAAATGAATGTCATAAAGAATTACTACATAAACCATTCATTGTCATTAAAATGCTCTATTTAATTATCTATATATATATATATATATATATATATATATATATATATATATATATATATATATATATATATATATATATATAAAAGTTGAGTCCTAGGTAATAAATGAGAGTACTAATTACTTTGTTTTCCTTTAAAGTTTTTTAAATTAATATATAAATATAAATCTATCTATATACATATAAAAGTTGAGTCCCATGTAATAAATAATAGTGTTAATAATTTTCAATTTTCTTTTAAGCTAAAAAAGTTGAGTCAATAATCTATATATATATAAAAGTTGAGTCCTCCATGTAATAAATGTGATGATAAATCTCATGTAATGAATAAGAAAATTAATGAGTTAATTTAACTTTAAATTGTTAACAAGTAATATATAATTATATTTAGTTAGTTGTTTTTATAAATGTTGAGTCTATTATATATAAGTTGAGTTTCATGCAATAAATACGAGTATTATTTATTTGATTTAATTTTAATAAAAAAATTATTAAATAACAATAGTAAGCATTTTGTTAATTTTCGTTAAATATCTAAAAATAGTTAGTCCATCTAATTTTAATTAAATATATCTACAACATTTATCATATCTATACTATATATATTTATATATTTACTTTTAAATTTCATTTTCAACTTATCTTCTTTTATATTTAAAAATTATGTCTCATTTAAATTTTTTTTTTTTTGTTTAATGTCATTACCGTTTCATAACCTTTGGTTATCTATAATTAATTGTTGTTTCATTATTTATCCATAGGTTACAAAGAAGATGAATGATCATCAAAAGTTATAAATAGTATGGGTTGCAAATAATCCATTTGTCAACCTAAAACATTTTTCTCCTAGAATTTCACCGGTTAGTTTTCTTCTTGATTTATTTTTCAAATATCAAGTTTCTTTTTCATCTCTAACACATGTATGTTTATTCTATTTTGTGAAATTGATTATCAAGTAATATATAATTATATTTAGTTAGTTGTTTTTATAAATGTTGAGTCTATTATATATAAGTTGAGTTTCATGCAATAAATATGAGTATTATTTATTTGATTTAATTTTAATAAAAAAATTTATTAAATGACAATAGTAAGCATTTTGTTAATTTTCGTTAAATATCAAAAATATTTAGTCCATCTAATTTTAATTAAATATCTACAATATTTATCATATATATACTATAAATATTTATATATTTACTCTTAAATTTTATTTTTAACTTATCTTCTTTTATATTAAAAAATTATGTCTCATTTAATTTTTTGCTTTATTTTTGTTTAATGTCATTACCGTTTCATAACCCTTGATTATCTATAATTAATTGTTATTTCATTATTGATCCATAGGTTACAAAAAAGATGAATGATCATCAAAAGTTTTAAATAGTATGGGTTGCAAATAATCCATTTGTCAACCTAAAACATTTTTCTCCTAGAATTTCACCGGTTAGTTTTCTTCTTGATTTATTTTTCAAATATCAAGTTTGTTTTTCATCTCTAACACATGTATGTTTATTCTATTTTGTGAAATTGATTATCACTGTTTTTATTTTGTGATATTTTATATTTGACAGTGATATTGACGGATATTATTGAAGTGACCATCCATGCAAAAAAGTTCTTGACAAATAGATTTTCTAGAACAAATTTGGTGTGTTCTTCAATCCATACATTGATAATTCTTTTTAAATAATGATATATTTATATAAATTATTTCGAATTATATGTTTGTATTAATAAATTGTTTATGTTGATGTAGGTGTTTGATGTGTTCAATATTGATATGTCATATATCCTAAAGGTTCATTGCTAAAAAAATATATATGTCCACGTTATATCACCAACATAAATAATTCATTGTCATCTACTTCTTTCAATTATATAGTTTTAAACTATAATAAATATTTTTTTAAATGTATCAACAACTAAATTTTTGTTTCTATATGCTTGAATTCTTCTATGAATATCTTCTTGATTATTTTTTCAACAATAAAAATTTCATAATATTTATTTTTAATGATTTATTTTTTATAAATTCATTTTTGAATAATTTTCAATAAATATTGATCTAGAATCGTTATTGAGTAACATACATTTTAATAAAAATTGTAATGTATTTTAATATAACCATTGTTACACAATTTGGTATTTTGAATACTAATATTAAATTTAATTTAATTAGAATATTTGTATCTATGTTTATACATTTTCTAGGTCTTTTATATTCCCTTAATATTAACAATGCACTATATATTTTACTTTAAGTTTTTATGTTTATTGAATTAGTAATTTAATATTTTTTTAATTGGTATATTTCATTTAGTGTAGTATTTCGTTTCTTATTTGGTTGTGATTTCATTATGGGATACAACACATTAATGCAATATTTTTGAATTTAAAAAAGTTCAAATAACAAAGCTCATAATAATTATTTTATTTAAATATCATTAATCATTTCATAAAATATTTTGCTAATTATAAGGTTATAAAAAATTTATTTATCTATTATAGAAATAAAATTCTTAATCGTTAATAACGAACCATTAATCATATATATCATATGTGGTTTTGATTAATGTATAGTGAATTAGTAAAAATCACGTCTAACAAAACCATTTAAAAGACATAGAAATAAATATGGTATTTTTTACGATTATCATTAGCATTATTTTAAAAATTATCAAAATACAAACAAATGCATATATGAAAGTGCATAATTGTTTTAAGTTCTTTTTATAAATAAATAAATCACATAATATAGTTCTTTCTATAAAAATGTTGAGTCCATATGTATTAATTAATTGTAATAAATTTTTTATATACTTGACTTCTTTGAATTGTAAATATAATGTAATAAACTATTATATTGAGTTTTTATAAATAACTAAATAATATAATATAATATAATATAGTTCTTTCAGTTTTTTTAAACAAATATTTAAAGCGTATTATTTTTGTCTTTTATAAATAAAGAATATAATATAATAGAGTTCTTGAAGTTATTTTATAAATAAATATTTAGAGTATATTATTTATGCATATGAAAATCATTTTGTTGGAATATCGCAGAAACCATGTCACTTATAAATAGTGACTATTAGCATAAATAATTAAATACATATTTTTATTAAGAAAAATTTATATACTTGATTTCTTTGAGTTCTAGATATAAATAAATAGTATAATATGATAGAGTTCTTTTATAAATAAATAATATTTCCAGTTTATTATTTATGTATATGAAAGTCATTTTGAGTTCTTTTATAAATAAATACTATAATATAATAGAGTTCTTTTTTAATTTCTTTTATAAATAAATATTTACAGTTTATTATTAATGTATATGAAAATCATTTTGTTAAAGTATAACAAAAATCATGTGAATTTTAAATAGTGACCATTAACACACATACATATTTTTCTAATTTAATTGGAATGATTATATTATAGATATCGTTTTTACAATACATATGAAATATTAAATATCATTAATGTTTTTTAATTTAAATATTAATTTGTGCATTATAAATAAAAATATATTCATAAATATCTATATCATGTCGTTTTGTAATAGTGATTATAAATATAAATATGTAAAAATTTTGTTCAAACAAAAATTTTAACATTTTAAATCATTTTTGTATATAATTATGTATTACACGAAATAGTTATACCATGAATATCTTTTTGATGTACATATTTATCCATAAATAATTAGTAATTTACAATTAATTACTATTTATGTTTTTGGTTTGTTACTTCATTTGTGATAAAAATATGTTTTCATAAAATACAAGATATTATTGCACAAAACCTTATTAATTTATTTTATGGAAGTCAACCCAATTCACCACTAGTTAATTAATATTATTGAAATTATTAATGCACAACAATTTGATACGTTTCTAAGCACTTGATGAATACCGTATTCTAACTTGATTATTTAATTACTATTATTTAACCCATTAATGTTAACAATTTCTTACATTTTCTCTTATTTATATATATACTAAAGATGTAATTTAAATACTCTATTTTATTTGAAATAAATGTCATAAAGAATTACTACATAAACCATTCAATTGTCATTAAAATGCTCTATTTAATTACATACTCAATCTTTAAAAATTCTTATAATAACAAAACCATCCAACCTTTTCATTATCTTATTAATTAATTACTGCATGATTCATGATATGTGTACACATTTAAATGTGTTATGTTTGTTGTCTATTAATCAATCTTTGTGTTCTTATAATGGCTCCTACCGATGTAATTTATTTTTAGCGATCTAACAACTAGTCAAGTATGCTCACAGGTATGAAGTTAATGACTCGCTCACATGCATAGGTTTCCATTGATTTTTTTTCCTACAATCACTAAGAAACCCCTCACAACTCATTAATTTTTTATTTGAATTTGTAGGTGGATCTGCTAGCGATTTCTTAGTATTATAGACTATAAAGACCATCTTGAGTTTCAACCCGAGGTATTTAATTTTCAAATAAATTTACATACCAATTACTAGAATCGAATTATTTAGTAAGCTAATGTTTAATTTAGGACATTGTTAGGCACAAAAAGGCCTCAGTCAAACCTGCTCTACATCTGAGGGGGAGATTTTATAATCAAACCTGTTGATACATTTGAAGGTTGAATTTAAGGCCTGTTATATGCCTTATTGAAACCTGAAAATGATTTGCAATATCAGTCTAAAGCTGTTCTATACGTTGCATGTGTTGCAACCAAGACAGTTTGTCCAAGCTGATCAGTCTGCTGATCAGGCTGGACATAAACTGTCTACGCTGCTCTACACTGTTGAGCAGCTTGGGCATTTTTAAAAGTGTTCTGTTCTTTGTGAACAGAACCTGTTCTTTGTAAACAGGCTAAACACTTTATGGAATTTGTTTCCAAGTCATCATGTATTGTTTTTAACTACCAGATCAGTTTACACAGTTGAAGACAAAGTGGAAAGCAGAACCGCTCAGCCTGCCCAAGCTGTTCTGTTACATGAAGACAAACGGATATTTGAAAAAGGGTGACAGACCTTTTTCTTATATCAAAATAGGCCTTTACAAGGAAGAAAGACGCAAAGTTGACATTCCTAAAATGGTTAAAGGCAATGCAACAGTAGAAAGTAAAAAGACAAAAGTTCTGCACAAGAGAAGGCAAGTCTGCTTTTCAGAAAAGTGCAGAAAAGTTATATTGTCTTTTCAAACAAGACTTCTCCTTTTTCATTCTGCCCAATGAAGATGTTTCTCTTAGATCCTCTAAGTGAGTATAAAAGGAAGCTTCTAAGGTCAGAAAGAATGTGAAGAAAGCTAAGTGCTTAAACCAAGAGTGAACGTGCAAGTGTGATATTCATGCATGCAAATCTTCTGTAAACAAGCTTCTGTGTGTCTAAGCTGTTTACCAAAGCTGTTCCTTAAAGTCTTGTAAAATACAGTGAGTGCATCTTAGTGAGTGTGTTCATTGTAATCTAGTTTGAGTGTGTCTTAGACTAGAAACCATACTGTTGTATTCTGTCATCTCAGCTTGAACAATTCCGCAGTCAAGCTTGTTTGTAATTAACATTTGTTGATAATACATACAAACATTGAGAAAAAGAGTGTGTAGTTTTTAAATACTGTATTCACCCCCCCCCCTCTACAGTTTATTACTATATACTTTGGGAACCTTTCGGGACCTACAACTGGTATCAGAGCAGTTTAGAGTGTGTGTCATTCTAGATCTCTCATAATCCCAAGTTTCCATGGACAACAGTGCTGCAAACTCTTCTTACTATGACAATGGCTCTATGGGCAAGCCTCCAAAATTTAATCATCAAAACTTCTCTGGTTGGAAGTGCAGAATGATGCTCTATTTAGAGAATCTGGATGTACAACTGCCAGAGATAGTGATGGAGGGTCCCTATGTGCCAACCTCTGTTACTACAATAACTCCAGCGGTTGAAGGAGCTGCTCCTGAAATCAGGACCTTTGAGAAAGCAAAAGCTCAATGGTCTGATGAAGACAAGAGAATGGTAGCTCTGGATGCAAAGGCCAGAAACAACCTGGTCATTTCTCTTCCTGATGATGTGTTCAAGCAGGTTGAGAAGATGAAGACTGCAAAGGAGATGTGGGATACTCTGTGTACCGTCTATGATGGACCCACAATCACACTGGACAACAGGATTAACAATCTTGTTAGACAGTATGAACTCTTCTTTGCCAAACCAAAGGAGTCTCTCACAGAAACCTACACCAGGTTCACTGCTCTGGTGAATGATCTCAAAGCTGTTGGGATCACCAAGGACAGTCTTACTTTGGTGAACAAGTTTCTGGACATTTTACCTGAGGAGTGGAACTATTTCTCAACCATCCTAAGAAACTCAGGTACTATCAGAAGTATGGATCTGGTCAATCTGTATGGATCCTTACTGAATGATGAACAATCAAGGCAGCAAAAGAGGAATGCCTTGGAAATGTCCAGAAGAGGTACAGCCTTTGTGGCTAATGTGAGACAGTCTGTTAATCAGGTGAGTGATGTGTTCACTCAACCTGATCAACAGGATGATGATAAGGAGGAGGTGTCTGAAGAAGAAGAGGCTGCAGATCTTACTGAACAAGATGATGAGCAAATGATAGCTATGCTTGTCAAAAAGTTCAGCAAGAGAAGATTTGGAAGAAGTATGCTACAAGGAAGTGCAAATGCTGGCAAAAAGAAAGCATTTGACAAATCCAAGGCTGAGTGCTTCAAGTGTGGCAAAACTGGCCATATAGCTGCTGACTGTGTGTCAAAAGCTGTTGGTCAGTCATCCAAACCTATCAAGACTAACAGGGATGATGGCTATAGGGTTAAGTACCTTATGGCCATGGCTAAGCTGAGGAAACTGGAAAACTCTGTGTCTTCCAATCGCCAAAAGGGACTCATGGCTGAGACATGTGACTGGGAGGAATCTGACTCATCATCTGATGAAGAAGATAATCAGTGTCTGATGGCCAACTCTGATGTCCCATCAACAAGCAGTTTCAAACAGGACATGGCTGAAGCTGAAGCCTTCAGCAGCTTGGAGAACTGGAATCCTACAATGATGTATAAGGTACAAAATTTTATGGCTTACAGTTCTGAAGAAAAAGTTAAAATGTTTGAATACATGCTTGTTGATCTGAAAGCTGCTGTTGAGAAGCATGATGCTTTATTATCTGAAATCTCTAAGCTTAAAGCTGATCTTAAAACTAAAACCAGTAAACTGGACAGTTTCTATAAGTTGGAAACTGAGCTTGATGAATTAAAACACATCAACTCCATTTTACTGGAAGGAAAGAGAGAAACAGATATAAAGCATGCTAAGCTTCAAAAGATAGTTGACTCTTGGTGCCAATCTGCACAAAAAGTCAGCCATTGTATCAGTCAACAGATCCCTGCTCAAATCCAAGCCTATCTTGGAGGGGATCTTGACACAGCAGCTTCCATTGTTGAAATAAGTAATTTGAAAGAAGACTTGTCCACTCTTGGTGAACTTCCAAATACATTCATCCAAAATGTGAATGGTAAACTTATTTCAACAAACAGGTTTGTCAGGCCTCAAAATACTGACAGCTTGTGTGAACTCAGCTCAAAAGCTGATGTTGGAGTTTGTTCTCCAAAACAGCCTGCTAAGTGCTATGCTAGCTCACACAAGCAGAAGAAAGGAAAACATGCTCAAACAGAAGCTGTGGATGCTAAGCCTGTTGACAAAACAGGTTCAGAATCCAAAGCTGTTGGTAAAAAGCATGTTAATCCTTTTGATGCTAAACATTTTGAAAATAAGTTTTCAAAAAGTAAGCAGCCTGTTTTCAACAAGGGTAAGTCTCAGGTTGAAAACAAAACTGCTGTGATTTCAAATAAGTTTTCAAATCATGGTGGTAAGTTGGTTTTAAATGAAAATAAGTTTTTCAAAACCAAACACAGTGAGTATGCTGATAGGCAGCATAAATCACAACTCAGTAGGGGCAAAGGCAAAGCCATTGCTCAAACTGAGACAACTGGGAATAAGTTTCTCAAACCTGTGGAAGCTCAAAGGCCAATCAAGCTTCCTGTCTTTGACATCTGTCCTCCCAAAAAGAGGAAAGAAGAGACAGTCAAAGCTGTGGCCTATGAACTTACCACACAAGCTGTTGATTCTGCAAAAATTGCTAAACCTGCTGAAAGAA